>NMRA01000235.1:409805-496920 GCA_002633005.1 Phoronis australis | reverse complement strand
AGACTTAGTTTGCATTTTTGCCACTAGGTGTCTCTTTACGTTTTTTAAATTTCACTGTTTACAATTAATTTACAATAGTAAAACGTGTAATGTGAGTGTAATATTGTTCAATACAATGGCACTGATGGGACCATATTACTTGTTTTACAAAAAAGTCACCAAAACTGTTGTTTTTACAAATATAAGTTTAGTAAGCTCTTTGGTGATTATTATGTTACTTCAAACTCAAATTTCTCAAAAATGTGCAACTTTATATGTGGGAACTTTTTAGATTTTGAAAACACTCTAATAAATGAATTAAAAAACATCAAAATAAAATTGCCCCCCTAAAGTACTCACAAAAACCATTTTCTAGAGGCCCTACAAAATCTGGCCCACCGACTAATATACACCGATGCTGGCCAAGGAAATAATGTGATGTGCCAGGCACAGAAAATTGAACACATGGAACACGGGAAACATGGAACCTGGTATACTTAAACGAGAAACATAAAACAAGAGACATGGGACACATCGGAATGATCCCGTTTGATTGGCTAAGAATTTCGGCTAGATTCCCTGATATTGCAGAGTGGCATGTCCTCCTGTTAGCGCTGAAGCTGTCGAAGCAGACGATTCCGCGTTGGAAATGTGCGCCCTGACAAAAGACAAAATTATGAAAATGAAAACCATATTGATAACCGAACGACAGTCACATCTTTACTTTCAGGAGAGTAGTTTGAGTCGCTTAAGTGTTTCCAGGGCCATGGAGGTGCGCGACTTAACATTCATATGTCGCGCACAAAGTTGTTGCCAACTGACGTAAAGTGTAGGCCTACTCCAGCCATCCATGTGTGGAAACTCACGCGTGCGCACCACTCCAAAGCTGCACATCAAAAGAGAACAGCAACAATCGTAAATGAAAGAGTAAAACGGTTTGGCTCTATAAAGCGCCCGGATGCCAATGGTTTATTTGACTATGAAATAAGATTCCCGGCGGTTACAAAATACGCAATGTTTAGTTTGTGTTTACTCCTGAACCGATGTAGCCCAGAACTGATAATTTACTATGACGCTGTTTCCCTGGGTATAGGTTCCCTAGGGCCGATGTTCTATGCCGTAGTCACCTAAACGGGTAGACGTGAAACTGCGGTTGGCAAACTTTCTCATCTTCTCCTCAATCACCTCGCGTAGTTATTGCCTTCCAGTCTACGCCGTAAGATTTAAAGGCGCAAATCAAATGGATACTTGTTCCAGCTGAAGCGACAACTAACAAAAATATTCCAGGTGGTCAAGAGGGTTTGACAGTGTTACGCACCCTATATAGTGAATGCCGAATTTGTTTTATTAGTTTGAAAGAAAGTTAACAGAGACGACATGGATACATGTACAGCGTACGAGTAAAGGGATCACGTGTCGCATTGTTACTCACCTATTTTTCCCTGTAGGGTACATTTAAGTATTAAAGGCGAAGGCAACCTTTTTCCATGTCATTTTGAGCTAAAATAAGGTTGGTTGGTTATCCTAGACATATTTTCCACTTAATTGCAGCTTTTCGTAATTTTATAGATTACCCGTCCGCTAATCCGGAAGTGACGTTTTAGGAGGCAAGAGTTTCCCGCCACTTGGTTTTGCGTTCACTTTACCGTGCGAATCTGTTCTATTCTACTTTTGTTTTGTGCTGTTTTTCAACAATTGTCGCCACCACTTTCCATCGGCGAGTATTCGGCGGCAAGATAGCTTAGTAGAGAACTCAACTACGTTGGATTTAGGGATTGTTTAGTGTGTTGTAAGCTGAAAATGGCTGGAGTCGGTGACCCGTATCACAGTGACAGTAGTGTGAGTGACGGAGACCTTGTTCACAGCAGTGGTGACGAGGAATGTTTTCACGGACATTCAGTGGGTGGGTACATGTTTGAGCCCGAGTATAACGAGGCAGAGTACGCACAGGCACAGGCAGCTGTTGAGAGAAACGAGGCGGCTACATGTACTTAGGACAGACGTGGTGACACATCTTGGTGCAAATGCAGTGTTCGTTGTTATGCCTACCTCAATGGAATGCTTGTGCTGTTCAGAAATCGACGAGGTCAAGCCACTACTGGACATGGTTAAATGGACTTCCGGCATACCACGGACAGAGGAACAACTGTCCCACTTGCCAGAGTGTCCCTCGACACACTCCCACTAGATGGTGACCTGAGCACCAGAACTGCTTACATCGTGTCGTGTGACTCCCTCGCTACACACCTGGCACCTTCTAAATAGCTCCAACACTTTAGACAAGTCCACAATAAACTTATCAAACTTTGGCTCACCGATCTGTTGACTGGACGACGAACTGTCCTCCACTGGGTGTCGAACTGAGCCTGATCACTCCCACTACTCAATATCGATGCAGGGCTGCTTAGAGGCTCTGGGCTGGAGAAAACAGCACAGAGCGAATCACTACTGGTTCCAGGAATTGCACGCTCTGGGGGTACGTTCGGAGGCAAGGGTGACAAGTGCCTCCACTGGCTCCAGTCACTGTATTGGCCACAGCTCGCGAGGCTTCTCGCTTCAAATACGCCCTTCTCGAGGGTGGCGACGGGGCACTGCCGGGAATCAACACAGACGGAATGACAACCTTCTTCAGACGTTGTTTCGCAGGGACCTTCATCAGTTCAGCGTACAAATCCCTTTCGTAATCGGACGGCAGAAAGTGCTTGTCATACACACGGTAAATCTCCACTGCTTTGAACGTTGCGTGGACGGGTAACGCTGCGTTCTTCACACGAACGAGCCAAGTACGGCGAAGTGTGTCATCCATCGGAAAGGGATGCAAAGTACTCCTCAAAGCGCGCGTGAGCCGATAATTACGCAGCAACTGTGTGGCATATTGAATGACTAGTAAATGAAAGCAAACGACGACGGAACTTTACACAACCGAGGTAGAACAATGACTGACTCGGCAGCTCTCACAGTCGGACTATATGAAAAAAATTGGCGCGAAATGCTTGCCTCCTAAAACGTCACTTCCGGAAGAGCGGACGAGTAATTAATAAAATTACGAAAAGCTGTAATTAAGTGGAAAATACGTCTAGGATAACCAACCAACCTTATTTTAGCTCAAAATGACATGGAAAAAGGTTGCCTTATCCTTTAAGGACCAGAGTCGAATTACTCGATGGAAACCCGCACGCAGTCGGGGATTATTAGAGGATTTTCATTTCTTTGGAGAATTTATTGCTGATTATGCAAACAGTATAGGTCCCTCAGTTTTTGTTAAGAAACTTGAACAGATTTGTTGCTGCACATCAATACGTCATTCGGCTAGAGCAGCATTTCGTGTTAGTTCTAGGCAAGGTGTGTTTCAAATGTCGAGCTAATTTGCAAATTTTGGACTGCGAGAATATGGAGAAAGTTTCCACTCGGAATTAGTTTGAACCTTAACGGACTTTGACGAGTGACATGTAGGAAGTTAGTCCTAGTAATTTAACAGATACTTTTCCAAAGAGTATTTTTCCCTTTTTATGTTGCAAGCATAAATACTCGGAAGCATGTGCATGTTAGAGAGCACTGATTCAAGTTTTACTGCGGCAAATAGCCGTGCGCTTTAAAGACTCGCAAAGTCGGTGTTGAAGAACAGTAACGCCGTAAATGCACGCAGTAAGAACTTTGTTTTTGGACATGCAATTTGAGAGTATTGAAATTGTATCTTGTAAGAGCAATGTCAAAACCTTTTACTTTGATGACCAGGACATCAATTTGGCTCTGAAAAACGTCCGAAAGTTTGTTTGACTGGAATTAATATGTTAAGCATGGGTATTGAAAATGCCACCTGGCAATTTTTATAGTATCGAGCGCTGGAAATCGAGCACCAGTGGGTGTTTCTCAAGATAAAGTATGTACATGTAGTTACTGGATGAGTAAAGAATGACTGACGGCATTGCCGATGCATCACGGGGGGTTACGAAAATTTCTGGCTTACTAAAGATACTGTAACTATGATGCATGTATCTTTTTTGCTGTCTGTGGCATTATTGATGTGAACTTCAGTGAGAAATATGCAATCCGTGTGTTAACTCACGTGACCTGTCTAACAGATAGTACGATTAGTCGGTCTTTTCGGAAGACTTTTTAAAACTAAAATGCATATTTAAAAGATATGATTTGTATTGTCATTTTAACTGCTTACAGTCATGTACAAAAAGAACGGTTTTCGCAGGAGTTTGTGGAAAAGACTTTTCACACTCAACGTACATTTCTATCTTGTACATCTGTAGTAAAAAGCAGCAGAATTAAATACAACATAATTCTTTTAAGACTCTGCAAAATTTAACATATATTCATGTAAGCAATAAAATAATCAAATCATAAGGGATGCTCTGTTCTGTAGTTGCTCTTCATATTTTGGTTGTGATGAGGAGTTGACACAATGTTTTTATACGTACATGTAGCTATATGGGCGGCGCAGCACTGAAAAAAGTGGGGGCTACAGCCCCCAGCCCCCTATGGTGCAGTGCCCATGAGCGAGCAATGTTGCTCCCAAAAAGCGATATGCGATCTCAACTCACACACAACTGTATATGAACTTTCATAAAGAAAATCAAGATGCAGAGCTAAAAATGCGAGGGCAAGGAAAAACACTGGAGGGGAAAAGTTTGAAATGGAGAAAAAAGAAATGGAGGGAGCTTTGCTGTATGTCATGTTTTTCCCCGTATGTGGGCGGGCGCAGGTTATTGCTGACTGGTGCTAATAGCTTGATCGGTGCGACGATTGACTGAAGACTGGTTCGAGTTAATCCTTTATTAATGTCGACCGTAAGTTCACAAGCCTACTCAAATAAAACGTCCGTAGTAATGTCTGTTTTTTGCTCCAGCCAGTGCTGTGAAGCCTTGACTTGTGATGAACTTCTGAGACACGTCCAGCAACTCGTTGATTCAATAACCTGCTGTCTCTACAGCTGGCCCTATATTGACTCTCGCTGTAACTGCTGATTCTCTTCACTGTAACTGCTTAACTGCTTTCTTCTGATTAACTGACCCACAGACATGTCCATGTGTATTTATAGATTAAAACATTGTTCTAGAACTTTTCATCAATTTAAGCACATTCTAGAAATTTCCTGAATCTACCCAATCATTCTACAACCATATACTAGTCTCTAGAGTATTCCAAACTGCATTAATCACTGTCATGCTAGAGTCATCTAGGAAATTCCACACTATATTGTAGTGAACAAATTACATCACTACTGTACTGACCTCAGTCTTCTAGAAAGTTCTATACTATTCTGTAGTAAACAAATTACATCATCACTGTACTTAACTCAGGTGTCATGCCAATCAATTAGAACAGCAAAACAAAACAATGCAAAAAGTCAACTAAAAACAGTGTCAGTCTATATTCTGACACTGTAAAACACAACATATTAAATCTAAACGCTAAGTTAACTGAAAATTGACTAATTTTAGTTGACCAAGTTGTGTTAGATGTGATGGGAATGAAAATGAAAACAAAAGATGTTGCATTGGCAGAGTGGCTTTTAGATTTTTTGTAAACTAGTTGTACTATGATAGCTGGATGCCATGAGCTCCTTTATTCAGTTTGCGTTTACTCTAAGGCCTGTAACTCCAACGTGAATTGTCTCGTTCAATAAAAATGGGACAGCAGTTAACCAGGTTCAACATACAAATAGAAATCACATTTGCCCGAGTTGCGTACTAAACCAAAATTGGATTCACATTTTTGTCCAAAGACTGAAATCCTAACAGCGATCGCTTATTTTCCGAACTGTCAGTGAAGTGGCTGGTGGGGCTTCGACTGCTTATCACACATTGCTTTGCCATATCGTGAAGAGGTTACATCGGCATTTTATCATTGTATCAGCCGTTCTTAATTTTTCCTTTTGCCACAGTGCTGTAAAAGGTTTGCCCTTCCTTTTTTATGGCCCCTGGTTATTTAATTTCTTCGAAATGGGTGTCTTCTACAAGGATGGTCATCACATTCCATCAGTTATGTTAGCTTTGGTTCAAAGTCGTATATTAAATAGACGGTGTGGGAAAAATCTGTACGAAAATGACTAAACATTAATGTCAAAGCTTCGTTGAGTAAACTGACTTATTTACCGGTGTTGGAAATGTCCTGTCGTTAACCGGCTGTTGTTAAAAATTGCGATGCGTTGTCTTGACTGAGTCGGGTTTTGGCAATTACATGTACGTCACCTGCTCTTCACGAGTTTGTTTGCCCCCTATTCTTTCGTCACTGTTCTTCCCCGCCTGCACATTGTCGCGTATATGTCACAGCAAATTATTTGAACTTGTTTCATTTCGTTACAGGTTTTTAGTATTTTGAAAGCAGAAAACAGAATTTTAGACAAACCTTGCTGCGGCGCAGCTGCCATCGTTTCCTGAAAGAGGTCACAAAAGTTCAAGAAATGGCGCGTGAGCTGTGTCGCGAGCATGCTGTTTTGGAAAAGAGACCACAATTTTTTTCCTACTAAAAGCGGTGATTTATGCCACAAAGTTACGAGTATTTGGATATTTACCACTTTAACGGCTACAACAAACACGGCAAATGTCTGTTGACTACTACATCTTACATGCACCCCTGCAGGTCCGTTAACTTTAAAGGCCGAAGTAACTTTCACGACGACATTACGAGCTCAACTACTGTACCTTAGTAGTCAGTGGGCTGTATGAAATTTCGGGTCCAACGTAGCTCAGTACACAGCGGTACGATAGTTTTCATATAGTTTAAGTCGGTAACTAACCAACTCTTTAAAAGTTGCAGAGTATTGGCTAGCAGACAGCTGGCTGGCTATCCAACATTCACATCAGTGCAAATTGTTGATACGGACTGGTTGCACCGGCATCTATTTGTCCGACGATGGCGAAGCCTGGGTATCAATGTTGCCTCGGCTCAAACAGGTATCACTGGGACCCGACCTCAGACCTTTCACACTAAAGGTACTTATTCTGACAATTTGAAGAAGGTCACATGACCCCAATAAATATGTCACGATAAGCAGCGTCCCAGCGGGTGATTTTTTGAGTTTCGTGTGAAAATATCAGTTTACTTTTTGCTGATGAATTATTTGTGACGATAATCAACAACTCAAGAAAAACTATGCAAAATTTATTCAGAATCAAATAAAACTTCCTTCTAACTATGCGTCATATTTCACGTTCACGTCGCTTTGCGATACCTCTCTATTGCTTGTCAATTCACGAATTCAACAAGGCGCGCGATTATGGCATCACTCTTGCGTCGAGTTTATTCCGAACAATTACTTAAACAGAAAAAACAGTGGGTAAGCATTTGTTTGACGATTATCTGATTAGTTGATGTTAGAGGAATAGAAAACAAAGATAAACTTGATAAAGTAAGGCAGTTAGTGTACTTCTGAACATCTTAAGTGCATTTGATTTGATAATTATTAACACACTGACAAAGAATTATACTCACTTTGTTTTGAATTATACCCATTTCGTCAACTGGTGAAAAGCCCTTCGGTGGACCTTCAGCTCCGTTTAGCGTCGGTGCTAAGCTGTATTCTAATTACATATTGTTGGGCCAACGTGGGATAAAAAAGTGCAAAATCAACTCCGACGCAAAATGTGTGTCTATAAAACACTATACTGTTCTGGGCGTAAATGATGTTCTTTAGACGAGTAGAAAATGTTGGCGATTGATATTCTGCTCTTAAAGTTATGTAGTTGTCTTATACGCCTTGTTGCCTCGCCTGCAAGCATTGGCCAGTTTCTTTTTTCAACCATTTTTCAATCCATCAGAGGAATATATAGGAATTTTGACCCGTATCTAATCTTTGTACTCGAAACGAACTTGAAATTATTTTGGCAATTTATCTTCTACTTTTATGCGAACTCACGTTGTTATTAAGCTGTCCTAGAACACACTTTAGGTTACCTATATGTGTTTCTAGCCCAAGTTTGCAACTTATGACCCTGATATTCGTGCTACAAACTCGATTAAAGCTCGAAATATCGAGTTCCATGTCAAACTTTTAGCTAAATGCTGGGTTCAGAACTAAAAATTATACAACTTAAGTCTGTATGTACTCGAGCAAAGAATACAGCAAGACACTTATGTTGAGTTCGCAGGAAATTAGAGTAGAAAATGTCAAACATAATTTCGAGTTCAATTTCGAGTAAAAGGATTAGATACCGCATCCCGACTTTATTTCGTTTTATGTTTTTACTGAGTTAATTCCATCAAAACAAACTTTCTTGCTGCGAAGGTCATTATCTCCCGAGATATGTCGAGAAAAAAAAGATACGGTGAGCGTTTTGTTTTTAAACCAACATCAGACTTTTCTTTGCAGCAAAAGGTGGAAATTTGGCAACAGCTTCACGTTGATGAGATTGTCTTTCACTTTAAGGGCTGCAAAGGGCAAGGTGGGGTTCTGTTAGTTACCGGATTTTGAATGCACACCCACCGGCTGTTAGCTCTACATGTTGGTTTAAGTTTCACGATGATTTGACGAGCAGATCTAGCCGCGCTGCGTGAAAGTTAGGGTTTAAAGGAGATAAACACACAGTGCAGCACTAGTTGTACTTTCCCGTAGTTTCAAATCTATGAAATGAATGGCTTCAACATCTGCAGTGAGCTCTTTGACGCTTTGTGTTACTGCACCAGCACGTATAGGGAATCCGGCCCATACAGTTTGTTTTAGGTCAGATTTTAATGGTTATGAGCCATAAGGATGCTCTTTAGAAAATGAGTTTAAAAAACAGTGTCATCAGCATATAACAGTGTTCCGGAGTTAGTTGTGTCTGTAAGATGATTAATATGCAATAACAAGAGTAAAGGGGCCTAGTACGCTACCCTGTGGTTCTCCAGCATCTACAAAACCTGGTGTTGATGAGGGGGAGAAAACTCCCTCATTTATGTTCAGCATTCCAAAATCAAATTTTAAAAGCAAGAGGAGAGTGTCTGAGAAACCGTAAGATTGTACTTTACGTAGAAGCAGATCATGGGGATGACATATAAAGCTGACGCAATGTCTAATGACACGCATCTCCAGCTGTACCCTTGCTCAAACCGGAGGTAGATTTCATGTTCAATTACTGTAAGTTGGGACACAGTGATGTTACCAGGCATGAATCCAAATTGTCGACGATACGTGAAGTTTTGTGATAAGAGATGATCAAAGAAATGTTGAAATACATTTTTTTTTTCTAAAATTTCGGATTAGTTGTTAAGAAATGTTATGGGGCGCATACGCGCACCCTGCATTTATTTTTGGGGAAGCTCGAATTTAAGACGAAGAAAAAGCTGGAAGACTAAGAAAACGGGGCATCAGGACGTATGTCTGCGCCTTTTTGGTGGACTTTTGTCCCATGTTCTCCAACTTTTTAGTTTCTTTGAGACGTACGTTTTTGCTCACTTCATTCGAGCCCCCCGAGCCCCACCTGGGTTCGAGCAATGGGGCGATAGTTGGCAATGTCTGCGTTGGAGACCTTTTTGTGTATTGGTATCATGACATAAAGTTTCAGGTCTAGAAGGAAATCTTCGAGATTACTATAGCAACTTGTTGTCTGATTTTGTTAGAGGACTGCAAGCTCTCTTGCTATAATCTTGATCATTGTCTTAGTTATTAGATTGATACCATCGATGTTTTCCAGTAGTTTTCGGACTTCAGATGGTGGGGCTTGTGTGTTAGATAGGTGTTTAAAAATTCTGCCAGGAATTCGGGGAAGTTAGCTGTTGGTGCAATGTGACTCTTCGCGGTGAAGTATTTTGAAAGTCGCTTATTTTTTCAGCTTTGGATGGCACTGATTGTTGGCTGCTTATAAGGGGCTGATGGGTATGATGATTGCTTTTCTGTCCTCGAATTTTTTTATTATATCCCAATATTCCTTTGAATTTTTGGAAATAATCTTGTCTTGTCTGTTTAATTAATTCTTCCACATTGTTGCACTGGGCTAAAGATTGGCTGTGGGTTTGTTTAAATTGTAGGTATGCTTTGAGATTGTGCGTAAACCGAGAGAGAATGATTAAATCCAATAATTAAGTAGTATGTGATGACCGCTAATTAGACACGTGAAACATGTTGTTAACTAAGTAATCAATTAGCACCCTCTTTAAGACTACTTCAATCAATCAACTAAGATAAGGTTATCTGATTCCAAGCTGTTGGACTCTACACGTGACAGTCCTGTCAGTGAATCTTCGAAATACACATATTGTATTGTAACAGTGTACTTGCTGGTCACAGTCTCTGGTGACGGAATACTTGCAGGCAACATCTTCTACCACGATTCTTCTCGCTGGTCACTGTCTCTTGTAACACAACACATACAGGCAGTATCTTACTACTCACGATGCAAGTGAAAAGCTCTTAGTTAACCCTCTGTTCTTTAACTCTTGCCCTATGCAAGATCTTCTTTAGAATCTCCCATGAGATGGCTCTGTTGTATAATTTCCTCTCTGCATTGTAGTAAGTCTTTTATTTCATCTTCATATCCTCCTAATTTCAGCACATATATTAATATTCTAGTTATTTAGCGATTGGCTAATAAAAAAACATGATCAAGTTTAATCATATCATTGACTGTTACAATTTGCTCTCAGAAATTTTTAGTCTCTAGAGTGCTTTGACCCCAGAACCAAAGTAGTTAACACCATATAAAATAGATTTTGAAGTAACAATAAATGAAAGAAATAAGCAGTGAAGCTCTTTCAGAAAATCCAACAACCCGTACACTCTTCTTTGTAACATATAAACGTGCAACGTGCACGATACTGATGATGTTAATGAATAAGATCCTCAATTTGGCTGAACCCTGACTGTACGGTCCTGGATTGACCTTTACGTCAACAGCACTCAAAAGGCACTGATATCACAACGTGCGTTATTCAGTGTGAAGTAAACATGACGCACGTGCGCAGTTCGTAGCTGAAAACAGGTCCGACTCTTAGGCTTACCCTCGTTGAAAAAACACTATAAAAATAAATGCATAACTTGGAAACCACCAAAGCCTTACTAACTAGCCCTAGAGCACAATTGTCAATCAAATGCAAAGAATTGGCCTCAGTTCATCGAATTCCAATGAAGATTAATCAAACTCCTTTGAAAATACGTACTTTGTTTGATAGTGACGTTTAATCTGTACATAAAAAATATCAATGTTCTCTAAGACCTTTAAACATGACGTCACTAACTGAACCTATTTCAGCCAAATTTGGACTGTTTTGGATCAGAATATCCGTGAAATTGTAACATGAAGAGCAATGTGTTTGACCTAAACATTTAGAATATAGCTCATTAGGACATAAAATCACAATTTTTTTGAGTCGGTGATTCCAGATTTTACCTTGGCGTGCTCGTGGAATGGCAGTTAAACTTTTCTAGCAAAAAGACAGATGTTTTTCGAACTTTCTTTTCAGTGCAAGTAGTCACGGCGTTAATCCATCTGCATTGATGTACTTGCTACCCTTTCTGCGCTTCACATGGTGCATTGTGGTCTTGACCAATCTTCAACAGACTCTGTCATGCAAGTGTTCATTTGTCTTCATTATTTGTTTCATTTTTTGACGACTGGTGTCTTTTTAGAACTTTACCATGAATAGTAATTGAACGACACCCATCAGCACCACGGAATTGTACAGAAAAACTTGATAGAACTGATATTATTTAAAGCATCAAGCGTCATAACTTTACCATGTCACAGGAACAAACTATATAGAGATTTAATGAGGACCAACACCAAAACTGAATGAAACAAATTGAAGTTGACGAAGACACAATAGCAAAAAACACGTCTCTGACACCCGGCACAGTATTTTTTACACATTGAATACTAGAAAATCCTAGGGGAAACAAATGACAATGTACGTCAATGAGCGATACACAGTCCAAATTTCCAAAAGATCCGACTAGGTACGCCATGGCAGATGTATCGTACATTTAGGACTGGGTAACTGGATTAAGTTGATGAGAAAAGCAATGGCACAGTTTCGTAGGCCCTTACACCATATCTCTCCAAAGTAGGCTTTAACAACGGACCTCCGTTTCGGTAAACAAAGATTTGAAAATTGACCGCAACAGCGCCCCCAACTAAAACGGTGACTCTTCTGCTTCACATGTCATCTAATATGAAACGTGAACCGTAGTTTGCGTACAGACAGAAAACAATTGATGGAAAACCGATATGGTTTTCTTTTTCAAGTATTGAAAGCACAGTGATGACCAACTCTTGCAGTATTCGACTAACAGTTGAAGTGGACGACGAAACAAGAATAACCCCGAACCTGACACCCATGGCTCAACCGTCAAAACAAAAATCGGAAAATCTCGAATAACTTGAGATGCTCAGGTTCTAGCCAAAAACCGATGACAGGAACAAACTTTGATTGACGGAATCTCTCTAAATAATAATTTTCCAAAAAAGTACGCAAATACCAAGCTGCATGTCGAGAGACGCAGCGATTATTCCAAAATGATACCATAACTATACATGGAAATAAGTGAAGGTGAATTTTTTCGCATCATGCTTGTTTGTCCCTACCTGCAGTCTGTGTGCTACCCAGGGATATATGCACAGTACGGTACATATCATTGTCAGTGACGGACACTTTCTTCTTTCGCTATCATTGAACAGATAAGGAAATTATTAATTTGCATGAATTATCATCGATCTACAAAGTTTCTGTCGATATGCTGTTCAAGAATACCAAATGCATCTTACAAGCAAGGTGACGTTGTGCAGAGTTCCTGTACACCGTTAATTTTTTCTGTAACAATAGCAAATGTATCGTAAAGGTTTTCTGACGATCTACTGAATTTATATTGACCGCTGCCTTGTTTTTCAAGAATAAAAATACATCGTATAGGCAACGTAACGCTTCCAATTGCAACCAAATTTTGTTGAACCAAGAGGGCCGACCACCGTTGTGTTTATACGTTCGAGTACTCGAAAGAACATGGTCCAAGATTGCACGTAATATGTTTCAGGCAAACTTCCAACTATCACATGCCGATACATATTTTATCTAATTTGCAATAAGGTGTCCATGTCTTGATTGAAAAATAAACCAAGGACAATACATCAACAGGCAAGTTAATAACGAAATTAAGCTAGGCATGCTAACATGTGTTACAGGGGAAGACGGAGATGTGGTGTATCCAAGAACAATCCCCGGATGTTACACAGATGCCCCGATCTTACGTGCCCTTGACAGAGCCTACCATCGGAATGACAACCACCACGCGATGTGTAGACTTAAGTGCGGGAGGGATTTCAAGGTACGAACAATTTGAGAACTGATCTCATCTGATGCAACTGTCAGCATCTACTATGATGCCAGTGGAGCCTCTATCAGTGGCAATCGTATACAAATATTTATTGACTACAATTACACAAACTACTGAATAATCATCTTATGGCCCGCCGAAGCGCATCCAATTTAAAAAGGGACTTTCCCAAACTGAAATGTACATGTAAGTACAATATAGATAAATATCAACATTTTGTCTTTAAATTTGATTTGTAATCGAGAGGGGCTAATGATCAATTATAAATCAAATCTTAAGCGAAAATCTTGATATTTATCTATATTGTAATATTACTTTTCAGTTTGGGACAAAGTGGGAAAGTCCCTTTTGAAAGGGAAGCGCTTGATAAAACATTACAGCGGCATAAGGTCTGATTCTTTAACTGAAATAACAGCAGCAACAGTAGCAGCAGGAGTAACAGAAACAGGATTATCGTTGGCCGTTTAATAGTACGCAGAACCTCTGTAGAAGCAGTTCCATGCACATTTACCGTAGCGATTAGTGACGTTCAAAGATTTGCGCCATATTGAAAGTCATGATCCTGCCAGATGGTGATCGGATTTTTTGTGGACAGGCGTTAAGCGCCTCCTACGCATTGCTGGTATTGCGGACAGAGGGTTTCAACCTAGCGCCACAAATAGTGTTTTATCGCATTTCCTGTTATCATAATGGCCATTGCTCTCCGGTATAATGTACTAATTCCTCACGGTAAAATGCAAAGCATTTGAAAATGGATGAACAAGGGCACCATGTTCCACACGTTTCCCAGTGTAAATAAAAATACGCGTCAAAGCCAATGGCTAATAAAGTAGGAGGATATTGATCCCAGCCAAGAACGTAAAAAGATGAAATAAATTGAGTGAACTAAAGTAATCAAACGGTTGGAGAGGCTGTATTTATTCCTGTGGTATGCATTAATCGAACTTCTGTCCACCAATTCTTATTCGGGAGCGAGCGGAAAACACCTTCGTAATGTCATTACTCTAGATAATGCCAATATGAAAACTCCTCTAATCCACAGCAATGGAAATGGCACTGCAGAGATTGGCAACCTCGTTATGTAAACAACTTTCATCATAATTGATGTAGCGTGTGGTACATGGACTTGCCAGATTTAAGTTTACGATCAGTTGTGTTCAGTTATCTCAAGGTTGAATAATATCAAAAAGTGAACTAGTTATAGGAGAGGAGGTTATCAATCATCTGACAGATAAAGATGAGACAGTAAAATACAAAATATTCGCTAGATTTTTTTGACATTCTTGAGCAGCGTTCTTTCAAATGGGTAAACGTTACGTTCATGGTTTACGTGCGTAAGTTAACACTTGTTAGATCTGTAAGTAATTATCTGACCGTAAATTAATTTTTAACTGCGTAAAGTACTTATTTTTGAACTTAAATAATTACTTTACGCCGCAACTGTACTTCGCACCTTACGCACGTAATTTACGGGCGTAACGTTGACAAATTGGCCAAAGACATCTCAGTCGTTGTCAATCTTTTCAACCTTCTCCTTCAACTGTTCTCGTGTGTAGGTCGTGAGATGAACAGATGAACTTCGAACGCCCCTCACCTTTTCCATTAATCATGTTTCCAACATCTTATTACTGCAAATCAATACGTGACACTGTGAGACAAAGTATGTGCACCAAAGAATGGAAAACCCAGAGGAAACATTGCCAATATTATTTACTAAATCTTCCAATAGCTCAAGACCCTACTGATCTTTTCGTAAGTGAGACATAACGGCTACGCGTACATGAATTGATTACTGTAGGCACCTTCACCTCACAACCAATAACCCAGCTGTAGTGAAATTCATAGTCGTAGGAAACGATGAACAGGGGGACGAGTTCCCACACATGAGTTTGGGTAGCAACGTTCCTGCTAAACAGTGATGCAAAAAACAGCGAGAAGAGGATCTGATACGTATTCCACAGTGATTTTAAGGTACAAAAAGCAAAGCTTTATCGCAACCAATGTTGTGGAGGTGAAAGAAACAAATTGCCGTTGCTGTCGTTATCCTTTGAGGAACCTGATCTTTGGAAGTACCCAGTTTCTATAAAAGTTAACTTTTGAAAACATATCATTGAAATTGCTAAAGAAAACTTAGAGGGGAACCTGTGAGGTAATCCATTGAAAAGCTCTTTTGTTTGTGTCTTAATCATTATACCCTTTTCAAGGGGCCGTAAAAAACTTCATGTCCATGATTATGGGATGCTAATTCAAGATGATTGGTGCCATGTTTGAGTTCATTAAATTATTCTGTCACCTTACAGTATTTGGGAAACACGCCTAATTCATAGGGGCCCGAAGAGTGTAGTAAGAAGGTGCAGGTTTATCGACAATAAAGCAAGGAAGAAGCAGCGATAGGTGGCTATCTGAATTTGAGACTACATGAGTAAACGTATCACAATAGGATTAAATTGACCCCGTAACAACCCCGTGACGCTCTGTTAAATTCTTAAGCAAAAGGGAGTGGTACTGTTGTCGGAGGGTATGACCGATAAGAGGTGAATGTAGAGGTGAAACAATTGACGACGGTAGTTCACATATATTGTTTCCCTCACCCGACTTCATTAAGCAAGATCTTATTGCCTATGGCATGACTTAGATGCATCACCCACTGTTAGGGATTACCCCGTGCTTTAGGTCTATTTGACCTGCTTATTCTGAGCAACGAGAAAAACTGGTTCAAAAGCGGTGTATTTTGAATACAAATTTTCTGGTAACCCAATCCATATGACGTGTTTAATCCGAACGTAAACCTGGTATGAACGCAACGTGAACGAATGTATTTTAAACACCATACTCCTTAAACTGAGTTTACAGCAACCTCATACCTTTTCTCAATTTTCCCACTGCTTGTCTCCACATGGAATCCGCTCGCCCAGCTCCGCAGACACTTTAAAAAAATAATATTCGACAGGGAAACTTGGCTTCAAATCCAATAAAGTTTTGTCTTTTCCTATCACCATAATATTTATGCTGGTACAGAAAGTTAGCTGAAGGTGTCAGAGGAATCAGTCCTTATTCAATGCCGAAGTCCATCACTGAGGGTGTAAAAAAACATGTACGTTTTGAGTGATATACAATAAGCACCCTTCAAGTTCATCTTGACATCACCGTGTTTTTATCCATTTTCGTTGATCTAATGGAGACGTGAACTAGTTCGTATTTTAAAGATATGGTATACCTATACTTCTCTCAGTATATTTTGTTCTAGAAATTAGCGGCCACGCAGATAGGCAAACGGTGTTACTGTGGCAACTACTTTAAACATTTCTCCAGGACACACAAACCATCGAACATTTGTAACAACAAGTGTCCTGGAGAAAGTACTCAGAAATGCGGTGCTCTTAATAGGAACTGGGTGATGCATTCGTTCGTACCACGTAAGTATTTGAAATGCTTTGTTTCATGGAGTACACAATCTAGTTCTATCAGATGCAGCACTCTCTCTATGAGATGAATGCCCAAGTTGCTATGAGCACACTTTAGAGAAAACGCATAAACTTATGTTAAATACTTGTGTGATGAAACATGGACCGTGGAAGCACGTCTCTGAACTGAAACGTAAAAAATGCAAACTCAATGAAAGCAAGTTACCAAATCAAATGAACCAAAATACAAGTTCGCTAAAGGTACGAAGAAAGAGCAAACAGGACTCGTCAATGTAACTGCTATATGTGTGAAGGCCGATGTCCTCATCAAAGTACTTTTCACAGTTTGTATGGATAACTGAGATCAACCGAATATGCGTGATTTATGGTCCTTTGTTTGGGGAAACTGGTTCTCTTAGGAACTCAATGAGACTAAGCACTTTTACACTACAGCTTTGCCTGGCTGCTTTGGTGACTACTGGAGTCGAGATCTGGAGCATCATGCATACACTTCGTCCGACAACACGAACGACAAGTGCCGAAAGGTTTGCGGAAACAAAGGCTACTCATTTGCCGGGACGCAAGATGGTGGTGAGTGCTGGTGCGGTAATCGATATGGGTACCATTGGAAGAAACCAGATGAGAGCTGTGATGAGCCGTGCCCCGGGAACTCGAAACAAGTCTGCGGAGGTGGTTGGCGAAACTGGGTCTCGGTCTCGGCCCCAGGTAATGAGATTTCATTCGTTCCTTGGTGTACAGTGGATGAATATTGCTGTAGTTGAAAGCTGTCTTCACTCTCCACTGCAGACATTTTTGCGCTATTGATTTACACGTGAAACGGTTGCCGTGTTTCCACACAATGCTATTTGTCTCACCAAAGTGCCCCTCCTTTTCGATATCCAGCTTTAATCTAGTCTTGTTATTTCGTGTGTTTGGATCATGTTTTGACAATGCTGAAGTGAAATATAAAAACATGGAATGAGCCAAGCTCAACAGTCAGAACATCAAGTGAGCCAAGCTCATCAGCCGGCAGGTGTATCAACACTTGCGAAATGATACCAAGACTTTGTTCCCTGCGACGATTAATGTATTAAAAATGCGTACGTAAACGGGTGTCACAAATTGCTTAAAGCTGCGTTACACCTCGGTAGAATAGTATACCTGTCTCACGACACTAAAAGGTATCCAAAGATGTTTGCTTTAATTGAAACTTAGCGACAAAATCTGACTTGATATCGCAAAATCTTGCTTTCTACGGAGGTTTTAGCGCTTTTGAAGTCATTGCTATCTTTTGAGAAACCAGATTTTGTTTAGGTCACTAATACAACGGTTATGAAATTGTCTGAATTTGTTAAGCAGTAAAAATGACGGTCTGTTATTTACAGTTATTGTATTTTTTGTCGCCTCATATGCACTGGTGATGTGGCTTCCTGTAGACAAATTAGACAGTTGTCACTTGGTTCGCTGATAGGGGTTTTGAACCACGTTAAATTTGGTATTTGCAACTCTTTCCAAAGTGCAATCTATCTCTAGGGAAGAGCTCCTGATCCCCAAAGAGCAGGGAAACTAGCAAGATGAGAATACGTTCATTTGTTTTGTCACTAGTTTTCATCCTCGTGTGCATAGAACTCGGAATACGATTTTTGATAACTCTAGTGGCCCCGTCTATTCCCTAGACAGTCTCCCAATCTGATTAGTCGGTCTTAAGTCATGGTGGTGTCTCGTAAAAAATCAGGGGCATGTTCCATACTCAACAACGCGTATTTTATGTTTCATAAGGTGTTTCCCCATACTTGGTATTTTAGGCAGCGTCTCGCACGAGACTAAACGGCCATAGACAAACGATCCTGTACAACAACAAGGCAGTCCCCATTGGTGGATAGTTGCAATATCGCGGGCCACACTGGCAGTGACCTCAGTGCACTGTTTATAAAAGGCGGGCTGCAGGACATCCACTTGCGGAGAAAGAGCGAGGCCGACTTCCTAGCCAGATTCAATACTCACACCACAGTTCAAATCAGGGACACAAATGTAGGGGTTCTATCTTAATAAAAGTCTATAGTGAATAAAATACAGTAGATACGTGCCCGTTTCTTTTCAGACCTTCCTCTCGTTATGCGTACCACACTGTTAGTTGTAATGACCGATATTGCTCATGTTACCTATTACTTATCATCATGAGGTCACCTGTGCGATTTTATTTAAAACCATCTATTCCGCAGTCTCTAGTATAGCCTTGACAAAGAGGGCATCAGGCCATAGTCCCAGCTCTCCTATCTTTCACTTCCGTGGCCACTTTCTGGGGGCAACATGAACTTTGCATTAAGACCATTTACAGATGTTCAAAAGTCAATTTCAAAAAAGTTCCAAGAATACACTTGCACGTTTAGTAATAATTTCAATTTAAATGTTGGAAATAATAGCCTAAACGTTAGCCACCAGGTGTCGGTGCAAAATGATCAAAACAGGCAATCAAATTCCAGGAAAATAGTGTGTCCGTTGTCTTCTTCATGAAAGCATCCATCAGAGGACAGCCAACTGGTGTTACAATGTTTGCTTGGCTAACTTGTTGAAATTTACTGTCTACATCGAAAAGTGTTAATTTTGGATGACTGTGCATGTAATTGGTAATTTCCAAGGATTCAAGGCTCATAAACCAGCAGGCCGTACACTGGAATTGAGGAAACCAAGTCAATTGGCAAGTTTCATCATACTGACAAACATACAATTCTGGGCGTGCACCTGAATAATTTCCTGCTTCCGCAAACATCAGTTGTGGGCCAGCTAGGACACAGTTGAAACCATGAATTATTGAATGGGTTTGCAACTTCACAAGAAACTGGCAAGATGTCTGATCCTTGTTGCATGCATGTCTCAGATTCTGCTCAAATTTCTGAGCTCCTAAATTTTTCATATATTACGTGGTCTTAGGCAGCTGCAAACAAGGGGATCAACAAGGAGTGCAAGAAAAGTGTTATTGCTGAGAAGTTTTTTTGTGAAAAAAACAGGGCTATTCTATCACAGTCAGTATTAGAGAAACTTGATATATTTATCAAAATTGAAACAGCTCTTAGAAAAGAAAAAGTCCAAGCTGATGAAGGAAGGAAACGATGACGAACCTACTAGAAATTTAAGGAGGTTTTCACTGTCAAGACCAATTAACAGTGCTCAAAGAAATGTATATGTGTAGTATATGTGTGTCCTTTGTCAAAGTTCAAAGTCCATCGCAAAGAACTTCACAAAAAATCTTGAGAAGCTCTCACATTTCCAAGCATTCACTTGTAAAAATGCCTTCCTTTTCTTAATTCGAAAAACCATCTTTTGTGGTAAAAATCTTTAGTTTAGGACAGAGGAAAAATAATTAGCATGCTTAATAAATTTACAGTATTATCCTTCCCAATCTCAAAGATACTGGATGTAGTTTTTACCTACATG
Organism: Phoronis australis; assembly: GCA_002633005.1. Taxonomy (NCBI): domain Eukaryota; kingdom Metazoa; phylum Phoronida; family Phoronidae; genus Phoronis; species Phoronis australis. Next base: position 476,844 of record NMRA01000235.1, on the reverse strand, counting down.
TGAGTAATCAGCTCTGCTCTTTCTGAACGTCCAAGCCTATTCTCTGATCATTTTACATGTATGTAAAAATATGAGTTGTGTCTCGAAATTGAGAAATACAAAAAAGTATTGGCCGTGTTCTGTAAATCACTATCTTGAAAATTTAAGAGTGACTCCATATAAAAACCAACAGGTAGAGTCTATACCCCAAACCACCGATTTTTTAAACTTAGCACAGGAGTTTGGTTTGTTGAGATGTAGATAAACCTCACTGTTTAAGAATTTTCATTCATTATTTTTCTTTTTATGACCTGTACCTCCATTTTGCAACAAAATTGGGCGTCGAAGTAGGCATGATTGAATGCATTTTACTAGCGTGTATGGTAAGGTCAAAACAAATGAATAATACGAATTGAAAGCGCAGTGGCTGAATAATTTAATGGCATAACTTTCAAAATCCATTTTTAAATTTGTACGCTTTGAATTTGTGAGGCAAAAACGGCTATTTTTCAGGTTTTCACTGAAGCCATTTTCGGCCAAATGTGGCACTTTGTAGCAGCCATAATGCACCTTTCCTGAAATTGACTTTATAATAATTTGTTTAGTCATTCCCAACCTGTTCATAATCTAAAATAAAAAATCTTGCCTCTAATGTAGTTTTTGCGTACGAAGCATTACACGAACTGCACTTCGTCCTTTTACATGTTCTCAGTTGGCTCTGCTGCCAATAGGGGGCTCTTGGAACATATAATTAGCTTGCGAAACACGACATTAAAACCTTGTATTTTGGAGAAAAGGCAGACAGCATTATTAATTACCATTCTCTGAAAACGGCATTGATGATTATTGCTTATTACGAAAAATATGTAGCGTAAATCAACTGGCATGCGTGGTTCTAAATGATAGATGACACTGCTTTTGTTTACGTAGAGACTGAAGACGCATCTAGAATAAGAGCAGTAACACGAGAACCTTGCTATAATTCAAGACTTTGCGAGATAAGTCCCTGCATTTTAAATGAGAACACGTGGTTTTGGACAAATTTTAGAGAGGTTCTAGTGTTACTGAACTCACCCCTGCCTTGTTTTCTATCTGCGTTGTCCGTGCCACAGGCAAAGAAAGGCACCCAAGTTGGATATGGCCCCCTAGTGTTCAGTGCAAAAAATCATTCAACTCGTCAATAGTCATTGTAAATTTGGGTTCATATTGTAATGTCCCTGCTAGTTTCTACAAATTTTAGTCGCCACCAGTCGCCAGAAATCTGGTGTTCCCCCACACACCGGGCACCCTAACGCTGAATATTTCTGTCAGTGTGATCATCAGTGGTATAAAAAGGTACACATTCACAGTCAATAGAAAATAATTAACGAGAGACAATTTTATTAATGACTCATTCATGACAGACATGAAGTAAACAGAAGTAACGGTCTCGACTTCATATATCACACATCTTTGACTGGTATGCTACAAAGCTAGGCTAAACATTGAGCTCATTTACCACTTCATTCAGTAAATCTGACGATATAACAGCATCTTCAGCATAAACTGCATCGTCATCAACATTGCTTCAGACAACCTCAAAAAATCCACCAATATGCGATTCACTTAATGGCACTTCCGAGGGTGAACGTTCTTACCTGACTTATCTCCTTAATCGAATATGTTCGTCAGAATGTTCTTAACCTTTGCTGAAAATCTTGTCGACACACCTTTTTCAATGCCTAATCTATTGCTTCAGCATTCGTCTCATCCAAATAGTACTCTGAGGCTGCCTCAAATAACGCTCCGGTTCTTGCATCTGAAACATTTCTGACAACTGTCGTGCGATGTGGTCATACGTGGTTTCCCTCTGTAAATGTTCAGTGTGGTTACCCACATCCAAATGCTGAACTAGTTCTGCTGGGTACAAGGGAACTTTGTTGGGGCTCTTCACTAGATACACTTGGTGTTGAAAATCCGCCATGTCTAGAGATGTTAGTGTATTTTAGAGAAATAGGTTTCCCATTTTCTCAGTATTTGTACGGAACTTGCCGTCACCTACATTGAATGATTTCCACACGCGAATTCCTTGGGTGGAATAGTGGGGATTTGGGAATGTGCTTATACCAGGAATTGAGTATTTTGGAAAAGACTGTGTTGCATTGACTGAACATGCATACACATAACATCCCTTCGCAAGGCATCTGGAAAGTAATGCTTCTTTTAAATCCAGAAACTTTATAACATTGTTACCTTCGGCTACAGAGTTCTTTTCATGTTGTTTGAGTGGAGCGATCTTGCGATTTCAGAGATCCTTTCCATTTTGGCCTTCACTAAAGTCATATTTCGAAACAGAAATGCCGGTAGAATTTGGCAAGGCTACTACGTTCATGAGGAGGAGCAGAGTGGTAACATCCAGCATTACCTGACTTCCATGACTGGTCCTGTTCAGTAAAAAATTCACCGACTCTGGGTAGTACGACTGCGTACATGTACACTGGCACAGGCCTTGCTTTGTAAGGTAGTTTCCTGTATCTCAAATGTTCAGTGAAGTCTTTGACATAACTCATTAAAGCACAAAGCTTTTGTGATTGGATTTTTTGCAGAATAAACTCTAAAGGAACATGAAGGCCCATCGACATGGTTCGCCATTTTGTCTTTTTAAAATGCACTTGCTTCTCTCAAAACCAGTCATTACAAATATCAATTCTTACTCGTTTAATCTTAAAGGCATTTATTTCCATTTAAAATTTCTACAGAGTGATTAAAATAACTTGATAATGTAAAAGAAATGAAAGATTACAAGAGTGTTACACGTACATTTTTATATATCCTCAAGCTTAACCTCAACTGACTCCCTCAGTGGGTAAAGCTCATGGGGTTCAGGTTTGATACTAGCCGCGTAAAAAACCCGGAAAACATCTTGTTTTCATCTGAAAGAGTTTAGAGTTGGTTGCTATAACTATTTAAAGCAGACTTCTTGTCTTAAAGTTTGTTCAAATGGTCTGTAAACTCTGCTCGTCATTTGCAAACTATGAAAATAGACAGTTTTGCAAGACAATTTTCACTAAGGTGCAAAGTTGAGGCAAGATTTTTTATTGCTCAGTCATCAAGACTGACTCTTTAACTGTATGTTCAAAATGTCACATAAGGATACAAGGTGTTTTATGGCAGTAAGAAGGTCACAAAAAATGGCCACTAAAATTACCCCCAAAAAGTGGTCTGGGAATTACCTTTCCTGTCTAGCACAAAACTGTCAGATTTTAATTAATGACACAGAATTATGTACAGTACATTGTATACGTTCTTTATTTCAGCCACCAAAATATACATTTGATCTATTTTGTATGTTACTCATTTTTGTTGCTGAAAACATGCGATTTTTGAGACGGCTAATATGCCCAATTGTGCCAATTTGTGTTATCGTGCTCCAGCGGCGAAAATAGGGGTCATTGAGTACACAAAATTTGGCATTTGGGTTTATGTTAGGATACCTACTCATTTACAAAAATGAAGTTGTTTTAAATTTTGACGTATAGACCGATTTTTGAAAATCTACTGGTTTTTATACAGACTGTCTCTTAAATGTTACTCAGATTTCGGTGTCTCACATTTTGGAGATTTTTGAGTTGGACAATTTTTAGTGTAGAAAAAAATTACTCTTCCAATTCTGTGCTATCTAAAACAGGAAGCGTAAAAAGAAATAAATTTTAGCTCTACGGTAAATAAGACGCTTTTAAATTTCACACAAAAACTTTTGCCAAAAATGACCATTCCACTATTTTTAAAGACTGAACTGCAGTACTAAAGATGATTATTTTTTCTATTTATTAAATTGGCAACTGTACGGTGAAATCAATGCTAGTAATGTTGTTCATTGCCCTTAATGCTTACTTTTGCTGAGTACTTTAAAAAATATAATTTCACTTGTTGGCCATACTGTGCTAAAGTGAAGAGCATTTTGGTTATCGGTTTCACTAAAACGATTACGGTAACAAGGCTGAAGTGTTTAGATGAAACCCTATTCAGGTTAACAAAAATATATTCCCGGTAGGGTGCCGGGTTGCAGAGATATTTGTTAAACTTTGTCATTAAAGTGGGGCTCAACATTATTTTGCGTTTCGTGCTCAACTCATGGAAATCATTGAACAGTTTGTATGTAAGCTGTACGGCGACTCATCACCAACAGTTAACAAAGCACGTTACCACATATTCAGGTAGAAATCTGAAATGGAATCATCTCTGCCTCCTAATCATGGTTGTTTGTTGTTACATGTACATGCCAAAAGAGCTAACTACCTGTGTGCCATTCACAAACGAGCTTTGCAAAAGCAGGCACTGCACCATCCCCAGTTGGTAACAGGTGACATTTGGAGGAGGGTAATCTAAATTTCAACTGGATTACTGTGCCTTAGCCCAAGAAAATGTCATGAAAAATCTTAATTGGAAATGTAGAAAGAGTGGTGGTAGTACAAAAGTGTGTTCTTGCCATGTTCAAATTTGTGTGACTGTAAAGATTGTGAGCACGGTGTCTCATGAAACAAATTTTGATGACAATAATGATGAATGAAGACAATGGAGTGGACGAACAAACGTAAAAATGTTTTCTAAGTTGTTAAAAAAAACTTTAAATTTGTAGCTGAATGGAAAATATTAACATTTTATCATGCTTGTGGATGTCAGGACTGAATGGTTTATCATTCCCTGTGACAGTTGACTATGAGCTGCAATGTGGATTATGCACAAAACCCAATCAAGCTATCATTCACTTTGGGTCTAGCGTTCTTGATTTATGAAGATTGGTTTTCCGTGCCAAATTTTTCAGGTCAAATTTCTCGGAAACGTCCAAGTCAAACTTTGGAACCTTTTTAGATTCTTAAAGTATGGTACCAAAATCATCTTACCCCAAAAAGTAACATAGTATTCTTAGAGTCGAATGGAATGTGGTCTAGATCACTCGAAACGTGGGGAAATTTTAATTTATTTTAGTATCGAGGCTCGTTTGATTTAAATTTACCATTATTAATATTCTATACTCTTATTCGTAGGTAACTGCACCTCATTTCAGCATCTATTTGAGTTAACTTAACGCGTGACTAGGAAATTCAAAAGGTCTATTTCCAGCAAAGTATCATATCTGTTTTAGCGGTGATCGCAGAACACGGAGAGCAGGTTTAAACACAGTGAAGACCACTACGAGACCGGACGTTTAACGCTAATTACATGTACATTGGAGCTTGCTTTTACAAGACAACCAGGTCAATTACATGTACCTTCCTCTAGAGCCTCCACAATGTAATGAACCTGACTGCAACTAAAAATAAAGCAAATAATCTTGAAGTCTGTCAGCTACCTTACGTACGCGGTCAACTAAAGCGACAGTTTGGACTCCTTCGCTTTAGTTTACGGTACAAATTTTTAAAACTGTGTTCCATAGTCATGTCTACATGTATGTAGCGGACCACCAGATGTCTCTAATGTAGTTAGTGACCTACTTCACCACGCCTCTCTTCAACTCAAACTTAGAAATTTAATCCACTAAGACCGTCAAACCTGCTGTTCTGAACATTGCTGTTGGCACAAAATGTGGGTTCCTGGGGGCACATTTTATGCAGCGGTGATCGGGTTTTAAGGAATTGAAATTAAGCGTTAAGACGTAGCCTTCCCCGAAACCTGCATGATTCCAGCAATGGAAATGAAAGTCATTTGAATTTTCTAGAAGTATGCAATTACGAGCAAAATTATTTTAAAAATGGACTCCGTAGAGACACGCTGAAAATGACCGACATGACGCTAGTTATGAATTTCCACCGTGACTTAGACAGCGTAAAGTTATGCTCGAAAATAGACGGTTGATGGTGTTATAGTACGCTGGCACCTAATTTTATTCCTCACGCAGGGGCGTATTTTTTTGGAAGAAATCAATTTGGAATCGCGATTTTTACTTAAAGGGGTGAATGTCGAAGGCAAAATCGAATTTTGCAATATGACCCCGCCCACCAGTTTGCGACAACATGTTGAAGAAGAAAATAAATGGCGTACGTAATTTACGGAGTCACAATAAACCTCTTTATTACACGAGCAAAATTATTGAACATCACTTTACCACAACGGCCCGCCATAGATATTCAAAACGATTAATCAAAGACACGTCATTGTGTCAGATTTCCAGAATGCTTGTAAATTACAAGGTCAAACGAAATACCTAAAATTTAAAGTTGAGAGTGAAAGCTGTGTTTAATGATGATGTTTTTCAAGATACTGTCTGTTGTTTGCAAGGTATGTATACTCAAATACGTCACGCGGTCTGACTGCATGTATTCTGACTGTACAAGTGCAAGTGAAAGGCAAATGTTTTGAGAGAATATTCACATAACCTAGCGAAATGGCGACCATTGAACTGATATGTGGAGTTTGAAATGTTAAATTAAAATAAGGAATTCACTAATTATTAATTGTAAACCATTTTTCCTTCCTAAGTTGAAAATATTTGGTCGTAAGTGCGTGACTAACACGTTGCGCCAAACACTGACGTCATTTCCTTACGCTTGCGGGGAATGGTTTGGCTTAAGTAACGGCAACAACAAAGTCAATCCCACAAGGCCAACTCCAGTATTTTATCCACGAATCACATCTGTGGCTGTCAGATGATTGATTGTGGGTTTGTTTAAAAGGTAGCTATGCTTTGAGATTGTGCGTAGATGGAGAGTGAATATTCAAATCCAGTAATTAATGTATTATATGATAACCCCTAATTAGACAAATGAAACGTATTGTTAATTAAGTAAACAACTACAAAGAGTAACTACGCTAGCGCCCTCTTTAAAGATTACTTTAATCAAACAACCAAAACGATCAAATGTCTTATCTGCTATCCAAGCTAGGACTCTCCACTTGTTGAATGACTGTCCTGTTGGTGAATCTTCGAACTACACACACTGTATAGCGACAGTGTACTTGCTGGTCACCGTCTCTGGTGATGCAACACTTGCACGCAATTTCTTCTACCCGCGACTCTTCTTGCTGGTCACAGTCTCTGGCTGATGACGCAACACTTCAGGTAGTATCTTACTACCCACAATGCAAGTGACAAGCTCTTAGTTAACTTCCTGTTCGTTAACCCTTGCCCTTGCCAAGATCCCTTCTAGAATCTTCCACGAGATGGCTCTATCGTACAATTGCTTCTGTACACCGTAGCCCGCAAAGTCTTTATGCTTCAACTACTATAGCTCATCTAATTATCTTGTTGATTTCAGCTCATAATATAATATTCTACTTATTTAGTGATTCGCTAATAAAAAACACATGATCATATCCACTCACATTATTTGCTGTTACAATTTGTTCTCAGAATATTCTAGAATGGCTAGAGTACTTTGACCCCAGAACCCAAAGTTGTAAACACCATCTAAAAATAGATTTTGGTGTTAAAATACATGTCAACAAGTCTGACCCCATGATCTAAAAGTACATATGCACAAATCTTGGGCAAATTAAAATGGATCTATTCTTACTAATTACTTAATCAATATTTATTCTGACAGTGGCCTATGCTTTTCTAGGATTGTGTATTAAGCTCACAGGCATACTATAGTGAGCACTTGCTTTCAATTCAACTGAATTTGAACAGTTTTGAGAGTTCTTCTTTTACTCCCAAGATCCTGAGTCAAAAGAACGCTCTCCAGGTGTTGTGTACACGGTTACTGACATTTTCAGTCCCTGACAAGTCATGTCTTTCCGACCAATATGGCATAGGCTACAAAGGAACCATGTCTTGGGCTGCTTTTGGTCATCGGTGTGTCAAATGGGCAGACGTTTACGCAGACTTTGAGCTAAAGAAACAGGCTGCTTCTCTCTTCGAAAAGCAGAGGAAAATATTCCATTATGTTGTCAAAACGTTGGACGATTTCAACCGCATGAGCTCGTCTGACAAGAACAGCAACTACTGTAGAAATATCGACAGAGACGGAAAAGGGCCATGGTGCTTTACAGACCATCAAGAGATATTGTGGGACTACTGCGTCATTCCTATTTGTCCGTATACAGGTAAAATATACAGTGTATGAACCACAGATCATAATTAAAGTGAATCGCGGACATGACTTACACGTACTGTCTGCGGCCAGTCATTGTGCTATTTCATCTTGCTGAGTACATATATCGTATAAGCCATGCTCGTAAGCTTACACTGAAATTTGACGTATTTACTGTTCTCGGTGATTTCCTGATGCTTACTTTGAATGCCGTCAGCAGAAACAGGTCTGTTGAATATGTATTTGTTTGCTCCTAACAAAATGTATACTACTGCTTAGAAGGATCTAAATAATGATACTATTTTAGGTTAATCCACGCTATACACAAAGTGTAGTTATATTCATTGACAACTTGTTTATGCGAAATTAATTTACCTTTACACCGGTGACGTAATTAACGGACTCACGTAGCCCGCACCATGCAGTGCTATTCATCAGCACCACGTCACAACATTTACTGGACACGGTTCAGTGATTTGCGGCGGATCATTTTCATCACAAATCTCGTTCTAAAAAACATCTGGCAATTTTCAACCTACTTGATATACACACCGTCGCTAAAGCTCGTGTCCGTAACCAATTTGGCCGTGCAATCACAGAGATAAGGAACTAGCTTGAAAGCTCCACTTTAGAAATATCAAGAATTGTATCTTGATGAATTTTTATGTTTATGTTAGTACAGCGACCACTAACGGCCACTGTGACTGTAAATCAGTTGACTACTCCCAGTGACCACATATGTTCCTGTCACCACCTGTTTCTTTGTCTATATATATATATATATATATATATATATATATGTATATGTATATGTATATGTATATGTATATGTATATGTATATGTATATGTATATGTATATGTATATGTATATGTATATACACATTACGTATTAGCTTAATGGATTAGTTGTGTCTTGTTTTATGTATCCAACCTCGTCGTTCGTTTTCCTATAATCACTAATTCCCACCAGGGACATTTACAACTACTTGTCTGCAAAACATTTTGGTGCCGTAACCCGTTTTGTAAAGCGGAACCATGACGGATAACGCCATATCTGAAACCCAACTTCTAGCTAAGGAACGCTAAGGAGCTCACCGAGGCATAGCAACAAAGTTGGTTGCTGAATCAACTGAACTGACAATTGAAGATCCGCCATCCACTCAGAGTATGAACGATCTTCAAACTAATATAGAACTGATCGACTCAAAACGTAACACACACAAATGCCAACATTTGAATAGCAATACGATTTGCAAAACACGTTCTTGTATTCATATTGACGTATCAAATTATTAACGGGGTTTTCGAAATCACGTGTACGAATACGGTGGTATGGAAGCTCCATCTGTGGGGGCCAAATCCATTGTCCACAGTGTAGTGCAGATTGGTGAGAGATCCCTGCATGTCAAATTTTACTCGACGCTTTGTGGTTAAAATACATCATCACGACTATTCGATATTAAATCACTGCAATAGAAGTCGTAAACAATGTTGTCCTACCCGTATGAAATTTCGGGTTTTCACTAACGTGTTGATACAAAACAATCTCTAAGAAGATCACCCACGTACATCACATTACTTTCAGTGTAGGATTCTCAAACAACCAAAGCAGGCCCAGTTTTTTGGGGTGCTTGCGTGCAACTTTCGAGTTTATGGTTTGTCGACATGCTCTGAGGAAACAACTCCAGTTTAACAACGTTTTTTTCCCAGTGAACTTGGCATATTCCCCTTGGTCTGCCGGGATCGCAAGAGTCAGCCACCCGGTTTGTCAACTTAAAACGTCTATGTTGTGTACATCTGTCCGTGAACGATTCGACTCCGCCTTTGAACTAATTGAGTCTCATTCAGAATTCTCTGGTCAAATCTGCAGACCAGTCTAGCTTAGTTTGCTTTATTTGCCGAGGCAGCGATTTCAACGAATGTGATCAGAGTCCAACGTGTGCCAACTGTTTATCAACTACGCCAACTATAATTCACCCATAAAAAGTCCACCTGTTCAGCAAAGTACAGTGTATCCATAGCTCCCCTGGCCAATCAGATATGTGCCCTGATTTCCAGGCAAAATTAGGCTCAGAGGCCAGTTGAGATTGGAAGGTATACAGACGTACTTTGATCTAACACAAATCGAGGCTTTGTACGAACAATACAAAGTTCTATGTATGTTAGGACAAGGTACTTCAAAAGAAGTGTTTGAGTGCTGTTAAGGACCTCGCTTCTTTAAGTTGTACAATGTCAAGGATCACTAGTACATTAACTACATGTATAGTGAAAAGGTACAACATATCGTCATCTTGGTCAAGGGAATCAAGTTGGAAAAGGTGCATTGTGCGATCGCTGGTTATAACACAAACTTTGACGTCACTGTTTGATTCACGGTTTCACGAGAACTTTCAAGTTGAGCCAGTAAAAATGAATGAACAATCATCAATATCATCTCCTCCCAAACAGCTTGTGCACGGGCATACTGACTGGGGCTTCAGAAAGTTGAAATAGACACGATGTTGATGTCATCTTATTATAGCAACAGTTAAGCGCGTGCTTTATCCTCATGTACAAAATAAAAGTAAAACCTAATCTTTTTCCGATTAGCTTTCCTTAAACTCGGTATTACTGTTTCCCATGTCAAATGACGTTGCATGGAGGTCACAAGTTATTGTTTAACTTTCAAGATCGACGCGACGTGCTTACATATACGTCGCGTGGCCATCGCCTATCGGACACTTGCATGCTTTGTTGGACATAGAAATACATGTACATGTATAGGTTGCATGGCCATCGCCTATCGGATACTTGCATGCTTTGTTGAACATAGAAATACAGGTTGCATGGATTTTGCTTACTGATTAGTCTTTTTGTCTTTATCTACGCAACAGTTTGGGTTACAGTGTCTGACGGTGATGTGCCGATATGGAGAGTCCTGAACACAATTTGAAATTCTTCAGAGTCATCTTCTGTTTAATGAATGAGCGGGTTGAGGTACATCGCTGTTCAAATTAAATACTGCTTTGTAGCACATTTAACCTAACCATCAGTATATCAAAGCAACTGATTTGCAGAAATTGAACATGTGTATGGAATTGGGCCCTTCTAAAATTATCCATTTGCTTTTCAGAGGAATCAAGAGAAGGTAAGAGTCTGTTTAAATCGAAAATTGAGCTCTTTCATAGCCTCGATGGGTTCAAAAGGGTCTTGCATCATGCCCCATACCCCCTGGTATTTCACTTTTGTGTGTGGCACTCATGTTTAATGCAACTTGCCCCTACATTGGCAAGATCATTTCCCACCAATTAAGTGTGGCGATTGGTCAATACCTTTTGAAAATCCCTGTCTACGCCAATAGCTACGTTTTACATTTTAGATTGCATGTATCTTGCGCAGAATTTCCCGCTTGTTTGTTCAAGAACAAGGACACTGCTTTAAAGGAAAATACGCCATTGCAACATTCCATTACAGTTATTTTGTTTGTTGGCATTTGAACAGGATGTAAACGTATTGAAAAAATCGACAAGTATGCTTAAGTAAACTTTCCATCATTCCAGTGGAGAAAATAACATGTAAAAGAACAATGTTAGGAAAGGAATATGCTGGTTCAAAAGCTACCACGAAAGAAGGTTTGACGTGTAGAGGTTGGTCAAACATGGATGTCCTCAAGAGAATGTTCGTACGACAGAAAACGGAGACAGATTTTGACAAAATTCCTCGTTCCGTGCAGATTTCGAACCTGTGCCGCAACCCAGACGACTCTCCAGGTGGTCCGTGGTGCTACATAGAAGGACAGTTCCCGAAGTGGGATTACTGTGGCATCCCATTTTGTAAAGGATGTACGTTATTTGCTCATCCTCTGTGATGAATAGCCGCGGAATACAAACGATGTTTACCTCATGTACACTACATTATACGCCGTAGCATGAACTCTGATACAACTTCTCTTTAGATAACGTTTTTCGTGATTGGTGACTTTTGCGCCAATTCAAACATGTTCTGGGGTTGGCTTAGCTCTTCTGATGCAGCGTAAGAAAGACTAACCGATTCTGAATTCGTAGTGACCGAATGTTTATAGTTTCCAAATGCAGAGCTTTTGACAAAACGGCTCAGCTTTCAGAAGGTTCTTTCCAGGACCCACACGAGCATATCGAGCATCAACGACTGCATTTACAGTAGTTAAATTTTCGCTCAGAATTTTCTTTCGTGCTGGTTAAACTCGAACGAATCTTTATTGGAGTTCACCACGGACTTTGTCGAAATCGCCCCAGGTTATTGTGCACGACCTTTTACAGAGAAGACTTAGAGGCCACACACAATGATGCCACACTACAGTCCGAGTAAACTGCGACTTAAGGCCCTACTTCATTACGATAAAATCTCGACTTAACTGCCAAACAATTTGACAAATTTGCCATAGTTTGACGGGGTGCGACTATATGACTCGTAGTGTCAAATTCTGACAATTTAATTAGTGAAATGAGCTGGTGCTATTGCAAGGCTGTGTGTTTCCATTCCTTACAACACTATATACCTCCATACCCTAGACATGAAATTTCTGGACCACTTCACAACCGTCCAGCATCCTTCTTCAAATATTTACTCCAGTCTAATCTAAGAATTCGCCTAAATTTGAAAAAACAGAAGTACCCCTCTTGGCACTCAACAAATCACACTATGGGTGGCATCGGCAATGATCGGGCACCTCACTGGTGTGACGTATTCTTATTTTCTGAAGATACATGTACTGAAGCCGAAGTTGAAAATGTTGTGATAAAAAATTTCCGAGAAGTGGGAGCAGTTTTTAAACGAATTCTAAACAACTGCGCGGGAAGAAAAAAAAGAAATGTGGTTCACGAGCAAACTTTATTAACAGTCAACACATATGCGGGATGAAATACAATGAAATGTGGTCCACGAGCAAACTTTATTAACAGTTCACACATATGCGGGATGAAACAAAAAGAAATGTGGTTCACCAACAAACTTCATTAACAGTCAACACATATGTGTAAGTATTAACAACAACTAAAGCTCTTTCAACCCTCCACTCCAAGAAATAATTGGCTGTTCACGGGAGGTACAGTAAGTCCGTTGACATCAAGGTCACGGTTCACATCTTGATAGATTCCTTGAACTTTTGCGAATGCCAACTACTACTTGTCATTGATTTTGACGATGTACATGGAGATGAAATAGTCCTTTTCACCTACAACTGTTGCTTTATTCACTTTCATGCTGTTTAAGTTTAGCATCCACATTATATTTGATTTCCGATTCTAGTTTTCTGAAACGTTTTTACTCGTCCTTCAGTAAGTGAGTTTGAACATTTTTAACATGTCATCAGGAGTCAATGAACAATAACTCTCACCATTGTCTTAAGAATGTCGCTCAATGGTACATACCTTTGTTTTGGTGTAAACGTTAGCCGTATTTTATATTAATGTAAACTGTCTTTCTGAAAATCAAGTTCAAACACCAACATGTTTCAGACACCATGTTGTCGTACTTTTTCACGAACTTTCTTCAAACAGGTTAACAAATAGTGGAAAATCAACCCTGTAAACAAAGGCAAAGCCGAAGACGATATGCGTTAACATCAAAATGTGTGCTCATCACGAGGCTCAATGCTGCACATGCAGCGAATTTTTTCGACCAAAATTCGTTTATCGACAAAAACTCGACGGGGACTGCTCCACGAACGTTTTCGAAATCGCGATAATTTACTGAACAACTCAGTCTAATTAGGAACAATAGCCTTACATTTACTTATGATAAAATGAAAAAAACGCTATTTTATTGCGATAGCAATTGATCAAACTGTCAAACTAATGCGTCAATATGATTATTTGAGGTATGTATACTTCTAAAGATGTCTATGTTATACGTTATTTATTCTGAAACCTGCTGTACTATATTTCATGACATATCTTTTGTCACTAGATGGCAGTCAAACGTTTGAGAAATCCATCGAGTCGCACGCCATTCGCCTGACTCCCTGTGCCACTGGGTTCATCGTATCTACCTTCGGTTTGGTGACTGTCGTGACTTTCGGTCTCAGATGAATGAAATAAATCCCTCACCAAACCAACAACGGATTATATGAAGAAACGCGCAGGTGTGTACCTGTATACTACCGACTTCTTTATGGACCGCAGGTCTCCTTGGTGAAGCTAATGTCCTACTTACACTTATCTCAGCCTTTCATGTCTTATAAACTTTCCAGTGTGTTGCCAAATATACGTTGACATTTAAGTAAACAGAAACTGCACAGAACCGAGATTGAATTCTGATTTTTTTAGAAAGTTTGGATGGTGGTTAATTTCGACAGTCTTGTTGATTTACGCACATTTAATGAAATAGTGACCACCTGCGTTTTGCGCAAGCCGAGTCTCAGTTAAACCATTTAAGGCCTAGGCGCATCTAGATCACACAACACTTAACAGTTCACCAGAAACAACTTTGCATTGTGACCGAAGTCCTATAAAAGTCCCAATAAGTTCTTTAGTGATCGTTGTCATGGTTTGGGGGTGTCTAGGGAAGTCATTTACAAGGCGGTACTTTTTGTTATGAAAATTACTCTAAAGAACGAATTGTCTGAAAAAGAATACTTTACATGTACTTTTCGTAATAAATAGGACACGGGAGAATTAAAAAGACTTGGCCACATTCTGTTAAGCATGGGTGCTAATCTTGTCTGACTTAATTGGAAGATAATTTGAGACTTTATCACGACAAAGACCTTTTCAGTGATTTTTTGTTAATCTTTAATGGGACGTTATTGTGCGTAAGAGTTTATCATTAATTGTTTTGGACTCAAGTAGAAACTCCTAACACGGTGTAAGGGTTACACTAGTGGACATTCCGGGCATTTAGAAAGCGGCGAAATGGATCCGCCCCCGAAAAAGTGCAAAGTTTACTGGCGGTCGTATGTGTCAAAATTTTGTCAAATTTCTACTTTGTCAAGATCAGGTAACTAAGACTACTGAATCTTTTGTTACTGAACCATAAACTGTAGGTGATTGTTGATCAGACAATGTCACTCTGGTACTGGTACATTTATGTCATAATCGGTAAGGCACGTTTTGAGCAAAAATAGCCAATACAACAGAGAAACCATAATGGCCTCTTGTGCTTTTTCAGAAAGACAACACACAGAAAAGAATACACGATAGTAGCCATGCCCATGTATTTTGTTATCATAAGGACGTGGAAATAAACATCATAACCATATCAGTGTCGTTTACTATTGATGACGAAGAGGGGGCGCCACGTTCTCGGCCACTTGCTCGCAGCAGTGTTGGCGTACGGGTTGCGTCTGTGTAGCTTGTACGATTCACGTTTAAATGCACCATACTGTGTACAGTGTATTGGATAACGTGGTTTACTGGGATCAGCTCTTAATCAGCTCTACAACATAGATGAAGGGTCATCACAGAGTATTTCACGGATTTGTGAAATGTGCAGAAACCAAAAGAATTCAAGGAAAATGCCTGTTTATTGAGTTAGTAATAACAAAATAGAATTTCACTGACAAATTTAGGGAAACGTGAACTGTGTTTCCGCATATTAACAATAAAATTCCTTTGAGCTGTTTACATGTAGCGGACCGCAAACGGTTTTACAGGCTGCATTTTGCTCAGTGCTGTGGTGGTAAAATTAGAGGTAAGTAGGCGCCTAATGCCCACCGTATCACCTTGAGCACTGAACTTAACTTACGGTGCGTACAGGTAGGTGCTACTTTCAAATGCCAAAAGGTGGTTGGCTGCGCCTACGTGCGCCTACGCCTCACTACAGCACTGATTTTGCTTCTCTGCACAATTCTTTAATCACGACATTTAATTCGTCTGACTGCCAATACTAAGACTTTCAACAGATCTAAATGGCTATCAGGGTGCTTTTTCCAGCGTCGTGAAATACACATAGACTAAAAATTGAGATCTGTGAATTAATTATAAGCTCGGTGTTTGACTTATTGAAATCGTGCCAGCCGATCAACCAAATGAATGTTCCTGCAAGTTTATCAGTTCACAAAAATGCAAATGGCGCTATGATTCAAACAATGCCGGAAGTATAAAATCAAATCTGCAAGTGTACAAGTTCTTTCCAAGGACAAGGTTTCCGTCCAAATAATTTTCCATATTGATCATGCGTATACATGAATTCGTGCAATTACAATTTCGACGTGTACATGTATATACAGACAAATTTTCAGATTTGAACTACAGTATCCACTATTTCTCCATGGAAGTTACCTCATGGAGGACTGGAATTGTGGACAAACGAGTCGTTTACACAATTTTTTCTTAGTGGGTTATTCTGACTGAACAAAGCATTTACTACTTTCTGACTCACCCTTTAAAGGAAAATGACAAATCAGCGGGCAAGATTGCATATACATGTAGGTATCACTGTAGACGATAACAGCTTCGGAGATACAGTTTGAAATATAGGTGTACACGTATGACGAGTGTTACAGCTGTCACGATTTACAAACAGATCAGCTCTCCACTACAGTTGATACCAAGTGGATCTAAATATCCGCGGTCTCGAAGTTTCAACATGCGTTGAACAAGAAGATGAACTTCAACTACAATCGACCCCTTCAACATACCAAATATTCATGCGATGCCGTAATTTAAGATGTAAAATTGGATTTGTAGGGCGAGTGTGAACTTACTGTCCAGCTTGTGGCATGAGCCACGTGATATCAAAATATTCCAATGATTTAATGTTCCTGAAAGAAACTGTACAGCTAATTATGTGACCGAACTTTGTTTCCAGTTAAATTGGCACCGACATCATTCCATCTACAGGAATGTTCTTGTTAATTATCTTGCTCAACAACCGGTGTACCATCACCCTAATCAATGTTTCTACTGTCATGCAAGTTTTCAGTTGTTTTCGCAATTTTCTTGATTCGTTAATGACTTGTTATGTCTTGTGATAATATTCATTGACGTATACTGTTTAGATTTTCTCATTATGGAAGGATAACCGCAAACACCACGTTGTACACATGTAATATGGTAAGCAAAAATAAAATGCAAAAACTGAAAATCTGTAGTAAATTTACCGAGTTACGTAAAACATTGGAGAGGTTTTGCAAAGCGGCGTGAAAATGAATGATGACGCATACTCAATTGCACGTGCCGATTCACGTTACAGGAACTAAAATGGATTTTACAACATCTTTATCTGTACGTGAAATCGAAAGTAAACGCAAACTGAAAACCTTAGCTCAGCATACGTACAATTACCATAGTACACATCCGATTCATAAATGCAAGTTAGAAATATATGTTGATTGGAAGAAATCGTTTTTACGAACTCCTTCGAAAATCATAAATTCTTTGAATGCGAAAATCATTTACTGTTTAAAATAAATAGATGCACGTGAAGTACTGATATAAAAGATTTGACATACGAAATCTTATCTAGTTCGATGATGTCCAGCGAAAACCGGCAGATTAAGTATTTTGGAGAACGCAATTTCTCGAAACTAAACATTAAGAACATGTATAAAAATTTAATAGATTTCATTTTATAGGGCAGCAAAGAAGTAAGTGGTGACAGAATGATCACAGAGAGTAGCTAGTTGCCATCCACAACTCCGTCAAATAGTCTTCCTACTGATTACTTGACGATCCTAACATTTAAGTACTAGTCCACGAGAGCACCAGCCAGGAGCGCCAAGGTGGGGGTCAGCCGATTTTCATCAAATTTGGCATATAGGTAGTCCTATGAGATCTATAAACAGCGGTAAAATATTTTCTCAAAATATTACGTTTTTCTCAAGTTATAGGCTCGAACACATTTTACGCCAGTTTATTAGTTATACAATTCGGTACCTCAAATGTACTAAAATGAGAAATTTTCTTATATCTGAGATCGATGCGTGAGCACCGTAAAATCTGATTGTCCTTCATGTTTTTCGATATTTTGCAACAAGTTAGTTCCTCCTGAATGTTTTGAACGTTTTAATACTTACCACTTAGGGCTACAGTACTCCTAAATACCATACATGGCTCCATTTTGTAAAAAGCCGATTATGTCCTCCACAGTGAACATGGTTAGACATGAACTCGACAAATGTAGGTTATTTTGATTTACAGTTGTTTTACTTTGCAATTTCCTCATGGGTATTTCTTCACACATATTCAAGTCTGATTTTCTGTTGATCAAATTATCATGCAATGCATTGTAATATCAAATGAATGACAAGTTTGGTTGCATGACTGCAATTTTTCCTACGACTTTAAACAAAAGACCGCAGAAATTTTCCTGACGAAATACCGGGTTTGCAGTTCTCTAAAAACATTCGAATGACAAGACAAACTCCACCACTGTACGTGGCAACTCGTCGCATGTTTTTCGTCCATCGGTCCTATCACTGTTTTCCTTTGTTGCGTCATTGTTGGATGTAACAACACAGGTCGCATGGATACAGAACCTTGCGTACATCAGACCGTTGCCAATAAGTGCTCGTCATTATATCTTTATTATAACAACGGGAACAATGAAGATGCTAATCTATTGTTCTCTATGCGACCAGGTTTACAATGGATGACCTCTGAAGAGGAATCCCACAGTATCCACAATGACCAGGCACCTTGGTACCTATTACCGCGCACACGAATCCTTTCCGTGGAACATAAACACCAAATTTTTTAATCCGTGTATTGTGTTGTATTGCTCATGGTACGGGTTCACACTCTGTTGTATTAAGATTCCAATCCCCAACCATGTAATATGTAGTTTGAGTAAAATTTCTAGACAAGTCAGGTTTATGGATTTATTCCCCTTCAAATGAAGAGTGAAAATCAAATTCTGCGCAATTTTTTTAAAGTAATCACTTATTGGAAGATCACACATCTAAAAAATAAAACAATGTTTGACAATTTGATTCATTATCTTATTTGAAAATTGCCTACATCACAGACAACTCATCTAAGTTGAAAATATTCCTTGTGAAAAAATATAAAATACCAACTATACATGTAGACTTGTGTACTACAAAATATATTTTCGTAATAAAATGCAAAAATAACTGTACAGCCAAAAGTGCAAATGTAATGACTCTAATAAAAATTGCCTTCCAGATCTTTTCAACACTCTAATTGCTACAGGACAGAGTCAACCACACAAAGCTCATAAAGTCAGGGAATTACATTTAAGGTGATGTAGTCTCACTGCGAAAAAGTGATTTTGCAATATCGCTGACAACACTGGAAATTTCTTCTTCACAAACTTGATGCAGCTGTGTTTACCACATCAATGTACTTATTAAAACTAACCACCACAAAATGAAAAATTGGCTTGTCGGTTCCAATTAGGCAGCATTTCACAATAAAATGGTCATGAAAGAATACTTTTGCAACATGGTTTGCATTACAATTGCCCTACGATTACAGTTGTACATACATACTAGACCAGTAACAAAATTACCCATGGGAACCGTAAAATGGTCAATTCGCCAAAAAAACAAGGAGCCACCAGAGCTAATGTGCCCATACTTTTCAGTACTGCAACAAAAAATCATCTGAAGTGGACATAAACTCGCCTAAACCCACATAAAACAACTTTTGATTAAGACATTTTACCACCACGAAATAGGTATTACTTACAGGTCACTTTGAGCAATTTCAGAACTTTGAAAGATCTGGCAATATGCAATTGCTAGAGACCAGACTAATAGTGTGTGATTTTATACACATAGCATGGTCTTAAGGAATAGCAAACTGTCAATTCGCTACAATTCCAGAAATCACTTCCCATCTGGATAAGGAACAAACTGAGCAAAAGTTTATAGAGGCAAATGGTCTAAATCAAAACTTAGTACCTCCAGGACAGAATATGGGTTTACAACCCAGGCAGAAAGATAAGTTAACAAAACCAGCCTAAGTGCAACAGGGTCTCAAATTTCAGTAATATATACCCTATTACAAACAAAAATCTATAATGGTAAATAAAATGCAGAAACATAAATTCAGATCAATTACGCATCTTCAAGGAAACGGAATAGTACAGTGGTCAGAAATCATCTAAATGTGATGGCGACACTGAGAAATCATGACAGACCAAAAAATCCAGTGGCTAAACAAAATGAACAATGTACCATTACCATGTGGCCCAGGATCATGATCCGTGCCTGGACAAAAATTCAGTCTTAGACTAGGTAAATTTTAGATTTGTGCTGCTCACACAAGCAGTTCTGGTGCAAACAAAGCTTGCGACAAAAAAACAAGCCTACTTCCCTACACAGCTGTGCTGATACAATAATGCCCCCAATGGATTTAGCAGATCAGCCAGAGTATTTACAGGTCCAGCCACTGTACTGTTTCCTCCTTTTGCATTTTTACAATGCTACATCCTTGACAATCGCAGATTGCCTCTTTCAATGCATACTCCACTTCCTCTGTCCCACATTTGCTAAAAGTGGCCTATCTCAACAAATTACTTTGGACCTGTTGTGGTATAAGCCAGTAATCTTTGGCAAATACTTTTTTTCCAACTCGTTCCTCAAGCTCTTTGACATATCTTCTGGGAGTAGACTTTTCGGCCTCTCTCTAGCCCCTTTACTTAGTTTTCCAGAAGAATAACTTCTTGCTGGTTGTGAACTTTTCCATACCCAACCTTTACTAATTATCGCCAAGTCTCCAACTTCACCAGAACCCACTTCTTCAGCATAAGCCTTTCCTGGTTGCTAAAATTGTATTAATGAAAAATTAAATATATTAAATTCAATGTGGCCATTTCGGCTCAGAAAATATGAATACCAAGCTGAAGTGACGGCTTTAGCATGTTTAATTAAGTTCATAATCGCAGAAAATCATTGGTAGACATAACATACTCCCTAGTCTCTAAAAGCAGTTCATGGGCAGAAGTGGTGGTTGTTATGAAAAGTTATGATGACTACCTATTTTCTATGCCAATGTATACATGTAGTTGCATAAACATCAACACATTTGAAAAGATATGATTAAGCAATAAGGCCCAAGTTATAAGCAATCACGGTGTGTCAATAAAAGTATTTTTGCATGAATGACGCGCTTCTAAAAATATTCCTCAGGGTCGGACCCTGGAGTTTAGGGATTGCTACCTGAGCTCACACGAAGCTGGACGTTGAACCTTGACTTAACGTCTTTGGTAATTTTTCAGATTTCTCCTCTAGTGTGCAGTGGATGTTCTCAGTGTCTTTAGCGACGCCAATTTATCTCGAGTGTTGTAACGATGATTCGGTTAAGTGAATCTAATACGGTACAGGTAGATTATGTAGCTCCTGCACACCTGCCTCCGAGGCAAACACTGAGACAGACTACTTCTCAGAAGGACACGTTTCCTCTCCACATCAGCTCCACGTACCCTTATAAGGTGCTCAAATGTCTTGCTCTATACCATGTGCATTTCCCAAGAGTTTCCAAAGTTGTTCCTATCCGCAATTTGTGAAAATACCACATTCGATGCGACTGGCAGTGCCAGATAAATAGATAAATTCGCAAACCCGCACTTTAGGTCAGCCATCATTCAACTAACGAATTGTAAACTTTAGTTTGGTATTCAGACGAAGTGGATAAACAAATTTAGTATAATTTCATATTTTATTTGGACATGCTAGTGTCCTTAAAATTATTTGAAAACATTTTAGCAAACCAATTGTTTTAATTGTTGTATTATACCACGGCATATTAATGCGTAGAGACGGCGCACAACTAGTGACTGGTTTAACATGACAAATACACATACGCAGTTTGAAAATAGTGAAATTTAGACACCTATTACCAAGCCTGCCTGAAAGACTGACAAAAAAATATTGTATCAATTCCAAGGGCATGGAGTCTTCTACATGCCCATGTTATTATTTTTAGTTTTCCCGCGGGGGCAGCTTCGCTATAAGGGTACAGCTTACTGCTGGTTTTTCACAAGACGGAAATGCGAGTCCACGGAAACAGTTCCAGTGTTACCATGGTAACCGATATTGCAGTGTCGGTGCCGTTTTTACTGACATTGGTCATGAACCTATCATGTGATATCAAAATTGTTCAGAAACGGTTATGTTTGAAGCAGAAACTGGAGTACAAAATTTGGTCAAAAATAACTCATTCCACCCCAAGAAATTGCCTCATTTTGCCCCCCAGAACACTTCCCTTGTATCTCCTAAACCACCAAACTTTGTAGTGTCATACTTCACCCATTTTCTCTCATCCCTAATGTGACTTATCAGACTAAACATGGATCTGAATGGCTGACCTCCCACCTTGCCGCTTGTTGGCTGTACAGTGGTCGGTGGATCCGTGGACTGATACTTAATATCCGTACCTTTAATATTTTGTCTGATTTTTGTACCATTCACAGTCCAAAAAATTCTTTTAAATCACAAATCCAATACTTCTGTCACACAAGCGTGGATGGACGTGCGATACTGTGTGGCTACACTGTGATGAACCAATCCGGAAACTTGGTTGGTTGTCCGTAGATTGAAAGTGCAAAAGTCATACATGTCAAACTCAAATTCCACAACAGCCTGCAGACGCAAAACTCAAAAACTGAGTCGAGTATTAATGCGGTTCTTATAATTGCTCGGAATCCAAGCCCATTAAAGTAGCTCACGTAAAAAACAAACTCGTTCAAGTCTGAGAAACGCACCGGTGTCGCCGCCCAAGTACTCAGTAATGACGTAATAACTCCTGAACGGACAGTTAAAAGGAGCCATTAAAGTTCTTGAGAATGTTTTGCAGCATTTGACGATATGAGATAGTGAAACAGATTGGTTAAGGAACGTCGGGGTCTCCAGATGAAAAGCCAAGCGTTTTCCATGTTATACTGTTAAGTTATCGCACAAAACATGACGGCGACATGGCGTTGCTCCCAACTTGTTCGATTGTATAGCCCAACAACAGATTGGAAAGTTTACCCCCCCCATAGCCAATTAACTCCATTCTGGCGTTGATGGTTGGAAGGCCTGCGCTCTTTTGTTTGATAATTGCTCTAATCTCCGATCAGATGGTATCTAGCCTGATTGGGGTGGACTGATAGAAATGTAAGCCAGATATTATCGCACGTTCAGCACCCCTCACGTCAGGAAAAGTTACTGAACGACAGGACGCTGTAATGATGTCTTCTGTAGCGCAATTTATCTTGCCCCCAAAGTGCAAAGCGGAATTCGTTAAAAGGGACAGCCTTCATACGAATAACTTCGTAACTGGGAGCGAGAAACACATGTAAAAATGCTGAGAGCGTTTGACCGGATGACAGGTGGCACACCTGCAATAGCTGGTCGAGAGTTCTACTGTATGTAGATAAAACATAAGATAAATCCTTCTAGAGATAGTGAATTCACAGCATTGCAAACGAAGAAATGTGCCCAAGGATGGCTTTAAAACCCTTCGGCCGCCTCAAACCCACATCCCTTGACCTTTTCGACGCACAACCTCTCGACCCCACTACCCAAAACCCCCCTCCACCTGAAAACCGACAAAAGTTCGCAAAATAGGATTGTTCTGAAAGCGCCTAGACCCAAGACCCCCTTGGCCCACGACCTGTGGCAAACGAGGTATTTTTACGGGTTTTTTTACATATTTCTTAATCTTGTTACGATGGTAAGTGCCTTTCCTCGAAGACTTAACTACCGTGACGTAGTTGAACAGAGTGGTTGACGATAATAGACCTCGCAGATTTTGCGAAAATAAAAGAAAAAGAAAAGCCCATTCACGTACAAAATTTGAATACTTTTTAAAAATAGCTCCAAACATTTGTTGGCGCGATAAAACCAGTGTAATTCTCAGTTGAACGGTGGCAATTTCATTGTGAGTCAGGGTACATTGTCGCTTATTTTGTCTGTTAATTGTAGTGGCTCAGTGTCTGTTATCGGACTGTGGTTAAAGGCGTTTAACGTAGTTCACCCCTTTTGAGAAAAAAAATCTTGCAACGGCGGCGCACAATAGGAGACTGGGGGCTATATTTCAGTGCTGCACAGCCCATGTCTTGATGTAAAAAATTTGAATTTCGCATGAGGCATTGTTACA
Organism: Phoronis australis; assembly: GCA_002633005.1. Taxonomy (NCBI): domain Eukaryota; kingdom Metazoa; phylum Phoronida; family Phoronidae; genus Phoronis; species Phoronis australis. The sequence goes on along the minus strand of NMRA01000235.1, from coordinate 452,845 downwards.
ATGGAAGAACACATTAGTGCGCTATCTGGCTACGCACAGCAAGTGCCGTGTAGACAGAGCGCGTGAGAGCTCACGTGCAGTCGCGCTCTGATCCGCAGAACTTATTTTTCCCTTGTATATGGTGCGTTTGAATGGTGTGGAGCCGAACTCTGCGGGTAGAGGGGGTCATGGGTCGAAGGGGCCGTGGGTAGAGGGTGTCGAGGGGGTGGGGTCGAGGCGGTTTCAAAACAATCCCTCAAAGTATGATGTGAAATATGTTCTCGATTGGGTGTCATGTTCGTATCCAATTGCTCCTTTTTGTTATAATAATCAACCTATTTTCACTCAACATAAACTTCGTCTTACATGTACTACCTGCTATGTTTTGCCATTGCTACAGATTAAAGTAAACCTGAAAGCAGTTTTGTAGAAATTTGTGGTGTTTTTGCCATAACTGTAATTATGAATAATATATTCATTCCTACATGTATGTTAAGTGCCCATGCAATTGCCATATTCGAGATTGTTTTAAAATCGTATTTTGTTTGGAAGTCAACTTTTCTTCAGGGTATGATTGTTCGACACACGTGTTTCTTAATTGTATGCATGAATTGGGCTTTTGGTTTATTTTTTGTAATTAGATACTGTTTCAGGAGTTGTGACAACGGGTGACAAATTCAGTTTTGGGTGGAATCGGTTAAACTGTAAACATGACAACACACTATAAGTTAACTGGCAATGCGGGGTCACTGGTTTGAAATATGTCGGGTACAGGTTACCATCATTCGAAAACATGCTTGTAAATAATATTTGACTTGGTCAAATTATATTGCAGCATGTAAACAACGTTTCGATATTCATCAAATTCATCCTTCGGAACAACAATAGAAAGAAATCAATCATAACAGAATGCTTGCTTAATATTGAAACATCGTTTTCAAGCATGCATGTGTCATCGTTTCCTCAAAGTAAACGTTTTGTCAAAATTTCAGGAAATTTCACCGAAGAAATCTAGTTTTAGAAACTGCCACCAGGTGGACAACAGCAGCAGCAGAATTACTTAAAGATGACATTGACTGATTTGATGACCATGAAAACACATTTGCAAAAAATTGTGAAGACCCTTTATGAGTTTTAAGTGATACAGCTGCATACTGCCCGAAGGCAGGCACTGTAAAGTACCCGATGGTATGTTCTTTCTATCGAATGTTGCTTGAAAACAAGCGGAAATCCCACTTTTGTTATTTTCTCAGTCAGACCGCAAACTGATGAAAAAAAACAGATTGGAAATCAACAGTATCCCACAAAACAGTCCCCAGAGCACCTCAAATTTATGTAAAAGTTACCGAGTTTTCCCAGTTTAGTCAAGGTTAACAGAAACTCCTTTCAAAATGCAAATACCTTCTTGAGATAGAGAGGTTCAATGTCTTGATCACCATCATTAAGACTTTGTCTTTCCCGTTCTTTTACGCCATTTAAAAATATTCACTGTCTCAAACTTTTTGAAAATAAGTGGGATATTCGGGGACAACATATCCATGAGGCCCTAATTTAAAAAATAATGACCCAACCAATTCACAATTTACAAGTTTAGCATATCTCAGCACGTTTTTCAAGACCTGAGTCCTTGAACCTAGAGTCGAAGTTGTGGTGCTCTCGGAGAATGACAGATTTAATAACTTAGTTTCTTTGTTTGTTATTTACATAGCTGCACACCTGAAGAAAGGATATTGTTTAGACCTCGTGTCAAGCTTTCAAACAAAATTTTGTTACGTAGTACGTTTATACACTGTAGATGTTTTTGTGCTATGTTTGCATAGCTGTATATGTGTAGTATGATTTACATATATGTATGTATGTATGTATGTATATATGGTTGTGTGTATATGTATATGTTTACATGTATATATATATATATGTGTGTGTGTGTGTGTGTGTGTGTGTGTGTGTGTGTGTGTGTATTTTAGAAGCACACCTTCTTTTATACATCTGTCACTGAAAACTAAGCTGTTCATGGCCTTAGGTAGTTTGTTCAACAAATTTTCGTATGGTCTACATAAATGTCCTTCGTCAGATGTCAGTTGAAATACAATGTAGTAGATCGCCCCTAGCCCCATATGTGGAGCTGTCCTGTCACCATGGGTGACGCAGGATAGATATAAGTGGGGCTATACCTCGAGCCCCATATACTGCACCGCCCAATGGAGCTTATATATTTTTAAATATACTTTGCGTTTGGTGTTAGGTAGGAAAACGCGACGACAGAAATAAATTCTCATTAACAAACGTCGTAGCAAAATTTGCATTTCACTTTTGAATTGATACGGCCCATACAGACGTCTGTGTCATTTTGGGAAATGATTCCTGACGTCGTTTTGAGTGTAAGAGGCTCACCTTGTAATAATCTTCTTAACACCAACAAAAACTCGACAAAACGTTTGAATGCTTCAAAATACTTTAATGTTGATTTTGTAAGAGGAAGGTGTGGTTTTTATACGACTAGTTACTTATTCAGTTTGATTCCACGAATATGAATTAAGTCAAATCCTTTATGCTCGGTCTGTGCCTTTATGCCTGCAAGAAGAAGAGATCACACGTGAATCAATAGGTTGGCAGTGACTGATTCTGTTGAAATGAAACATCCATCTCTCAGCAATGCTCGTAGTATATTGGCGGTGTACATGTTCAAGAACAGCAGTTTGAAATGATTCAAGATTAAAATTTGTTTCATCACAAAAGAATCCAAATTACAGAAAGTGTGCAATTTTAGTGTCGGTGTTTACATTTGATACGCACGTTGAACAATGAGGGGCAACGCATCAGAATATATTTACTAGGTAGCAATAGCCACTAAACCTCCTACAGGCCAAAGTCTACTTGCTGTTTTACCAATGCCAGAAGCGTAGAGACCAATTAACAAAAATTAACTCCCACAGTATATAATTCACTGGCTTCATTCTACAAATATGAACACATTGTCTACATACGTGTACGTTGTTTTAACTGGTATCCAAGACATGGTCCCATCATGGACGAGCAGAGGTCATGCATGTAAATAAGGTATTGACAGCAAGCGCCAAAACCGTGGCCCCAGACATCAGTCGGGATGCAGACGACTCGACAGATCTCCCAAAGCTACTTCTGGGATCTGTTAACCACAAAAATATCATCGTCGCTTGTCGCACATTACGGGCAGTTGAATAACTATCGTATATAGAATCGTTGTTGGCGAACACTAGGCACCCACTAAATGCTAGTGCCCTGGTTGAAGTTAACCCGCACACTTTCATAAAACCTTGCGGCTGAAAACATTGCATGGTCTTGCTGTTATTGATATCTTGTTGCGCGGGAATGCTACGAACGGAATGATGTGTTCTTGATGCAAACAAAGCAGGTAGTGAACCCACGATTTGTTAAGTTGTAATATGCAATCTTACCTGATTAAAACATTGAAGTTTAATTCACCAACGAATTCAGATACAACCCAGGCACTTTTAATTTGTAAAAAATGATCTTATTGACATACATTTTTCAAATGATTTTAATAAACTGGAGTGTTTTGTCTCAGTTTGCCACTTGATTGTTGTTGCATGTAAATGGTGTCTTTATTAAAGTATTTGTTTGTACTTGCAGTACATGTACATGTAGCTATCAATTTGTGGTGGGTTGCTAAATTACTCGCTCTTGTACACCCTTCATTTCGGGATTCGAAAGCCGTGTGGACTAGTCTAGACGAAGTCTGCAATGCTCAATATCAGCAAAGACTGCTAAACGTCACTCTGAACTAATCTAATCCGTCAAAACAAATTTGAAGTTACGCCAAGTCTTTGTGTAAATCCAGCATAACAATTTTCATAAAGTTGTAGGCCTCCATTGCCAATATCATCACGTGATGACTATACATTCAATTCATTTTGCAATTGATGTACATCAAGCAAAACTCTCAAGGTAAAATTGTAGGTAACTAGTGATTTCCCGGCCAAAGTTGCTAGCAACCTCGACAATTACGTGATAAACACCGAACTTTGACCCTGGCATGATGTCGGAAATAGTCTTGTCATTGATATCTTTTCAGCTCGAGTTTTAGGACCATTTCAACAACCTAAATAACTTTGAAAGAATATTCGTACAAGAACGTACGTTACACAAACACACACACACACAAACACACACACACACACACACAAACACACACATATATATTACTGTATATAACTTGAACTGACTGTACTTCGGGAGCAAGTTTTCTGTTATACAGAATTTGTTGAATGCACGACACTTGTTCAGAAAGTATGAACGCAACGGAATGAAGACCGTGAACAATGAAAAGTGTCGTGCATTCAACAAATTACTGTATATATATATTTAAATTTGTGTGAGCGCGTGTCTGTGTGTTTGAGAGCGTTTCTGTGTCTGTGTTGCGTAGTTATGTTGCTTCCATATGCAGATAACTACTACCGTTTCCATTTCTGCTATNATCTTTTCAGCTCGAGTTTTAGGACCATTTCAACAACCTAAATAACTTTGAAAGAATATTCGTACAAGAACGTACGTTACACAAACACACACACACACAAACACACACACACACACACACAAACACACACATATATATTACTGTATATAACTTGAACTGACTGTACTTCGGGAGCAAGTTTTCTGTTATACAGAATTTGTTGAATGCACGACACTTGTTCAGAAAGTATGAACGCAACGGAATGAAGACCGTGAAAAATGAAAAGTGTCGTGCATTCAACAAATTACTGTATATATGTATTTAAATTAGTGTGAGCGCGTGTCTGTGTGTTTGAGAGCGTTTCTGTGTCTGTGTTGCGTAGTTATGTTGCTTCCATAATAAGATAACTACTACCGTTTCCATTTCTGCTATATTAATTTATATGTGCAATAATCAATTTACAGTTTCCCGAATAATTTGTAATTATTACGATTTCTAAGTATTAAATGTTTCGTGAACTATTTACCTGTGAACGTGTAATAAAATATAAAGTGAAACTTTTATCTGGTGAGATAATCTAGACCAATATCTTGTGTTGCTGCAGCGTACACTGTGTTTGTCAGTTCTCCCTAACATGTCCAATACCTAAACTTTTTGGAATTTTTCTCGCAAAAACGCCACATCTTCAAAATGTCGCGCTTTTTGACACGCTGCAAAATTTGCCTATTTTCATGTATTACTGTAAATTTTCTCGTGAAATAGCCCTTCTTTCCGTTCCACTAAAACTGAGAAACGCAAGCGCGGCGCAAACCCTGCGGCCGCAAGATTGAAGTTGAGACAACATAAACTGTCCGCTGATAATAAAAGATAGACTAAAAGTCACTTACACCCTGTGCAGAATGGGATACCACAATAATCCCTCGCAGGGAACTGTCCTTCTATGTAACACCAGGGACCATCCGGAGAGTCGTCTAGATTACGGCAAAAGTTGGACCTCTGTATGGATTTTGGTAACAGGAAATAAGTCACCTCAGCATTTCCAATCCCCATCAATCTATTGACTACCTCATAATCCGACCAAACTCTGCACGTGAGACCTTTCTTGGTGGTGGATTTCGATCCTTTATAGTCATGTCCCAACTTGGTTGTTTTACATGTTAATCCGCTTACTGCAGGAGTGTAAATTAGCACAAATGTACCACGTTGTTAGAGGCATCTGAATTCAGCGAGCACATATCACGTTGCATGTGAATTAGTACACACGTGTCACTTTTTTAACACTTTCCGAATGCATGCGGATTAGTATACAGGTTGCAAATGACAATAAATACACAAAGCGTACCGAGAATGGCGATACGCGGAATATTGTCTCGTGGGATATTACTTCATGTACAGTGTAGGTCAATCGAGATACGTTTTGTATTTTTCCCATGCTTTTCGAATTCCTACGTTTCTTACATTTTTTCGGCAGATTTTACAAATACTTCATCCAGACTGTTCACATGGCAAATCACATTCTATATGCATGTACTTGCACGTTAGATTGCAAGTTTTCTCTAGTAAAAGAAACAGTTTAAAACGTAACGATTTATTTCTTGAAAAGAGGTATCAAATATGAAAACAACGGCAACTGAGCAGTGAACTTGTAACATCTCCTGGAAATAGTTAAAAAACAACAATATTTGATATTTTAAATTCCTAGGAATCTTCGCCTGTGTTGCAGACGATATAATATTCAGCAATTGAAAACTGAGACATAAGTGTCTTCTAATGAGTTATGTTCCAAATTTTCCGTTTAGGGCCTGGTTGCGTGTCGTGTGTTCGTTGCAGTGTTGCAGCTATATTAGTTTAAGCTATATTTGGAAAGTTTGATGATCGAACCGGCTGAAGACGTCGAGTCGACGTTGACCTAACATTTGAACTTTCCATATCAGAGGTCGCTGTTGAATTAGTGCGCGAGGTGAATACGGAAAACTTTATTTCATGTCAGTATTTCACTCGACAGATTCAACACGCGTGGGATAAATTAAGCTTTCTAACAAAACGTTGTGCCTTTAATCAAATTTGTATACCACTGTCTTGAATGCATATCCATTTACAACACGAGCTGCAGTTTTGTGGCATAACTACTTCCATGCTTTTTCAAAATTAAGGAAATTGACCTTGAGCTCTTTAAAATATGCCACAATTATGCAAACTTCGAGTTTGCAAATAATTTCCAAACCAACAACTGTTATCAGTTATTTTGATGTTTTGGTTCATGGTCCCTTGGACAGCGAAGTGAATGGAGTACGTTAGTTTTTGAATAAATCGAGAACATATGGTCAAAGACTCGCGCTAGATTATTAAATGTACTAATCAAAAGCACTAAAGCATCTGAATTTTTTTAGCTATTGTCAAAATTGTTAGACAAACCTTTTGTCCCTGTCCTTGGGATGCAACGAGGTATGCCGGCGACAAGGCCACGATGATGAAATGTGACTCACGGCAGAATTCTCATCTTTTCATATACTACATGTAATTTTTCTTGCGACATAGCTCTACGTTCATTTCGTGACGTTAATGGGTTTTTGATGTACCCGCAAATCCACAATTAAAAGCAAAAAACCGCGATAACTACATGTGTATGTGTACAGTGTACAGTATAAATATTTGATGAACATTGTTATTTTCCAGAGCCTATTTTCTTTAGTAACATAACAACATAAAAATGTAGTTCAATTTCGCTTAACAGGAACACCACTACTATACATTTCAAAGGATAACTGACTTTTACTTTCTGAAAAAAGGTTTATTGCTACGTGATTACTGAAAGTATTGCACTGCAACCTTTGAGAAGAGATATGTACAGTAAAATTCAAAGATCCGGGATATAAGTTTGCCCATCATTCATCGATCAGCGAATTTTGGATAGATACATGGAAATTTTTATCACTTTTTGTGTCACTGCATTCTGAATTTTTACTGGACATGTAATTGTATAAAACGGCACAATTAAGTCCAATGTATAGTTTTGGATGACTGCTTGACTAGATCATTCACAGCAAGTGTGGGGGATTCTAAAACCACCGTACTTACAAGGTAGAAATATTATATAAATACTTCCCTAATGGCTCGCTTAATCATTTATAAAAGCGATCTGGATCATTTACGCTGTTATTTTTTCCATTTTTGTTACACTCTAGATGCAGGTTTTTAGGATCAAAGAGCATTTTCAAAACAGTCAGTAAGCGAATTATTAATTAATTTTCAATTTTTTTTTCGAATTATATTGTTTATCGTTTGGTTTAGAAATGATCATCTAGAACAGAGAAAGGTCTTTCAAATGATGTGATGCTTGTGCACTTCGGCTGAAAAACGGCGGAGTTGCGAAAAGTGCTAATGAGGGTATATACTTTGCTATTATATACACCAGAACAAATGAATGCAAACAAATCTCACGCATGCGCGGAGCAGACTCAGTGACCGGAAGATTGGAGTTAGCACTCCATAAACTGTCCGAGAATAACAAAATAACAGTNACTGCATTCTGAATTTTTACTGGACATGTAATTGTATAAAACGGCACAATTAAGTCCAATGTATAGTTTTGGATGACTGCTTGACTAGATCATTCACAGCAAGTGTGGGGGATTCTAAAACCACCGTACTTACAAGGTAGAAATATTATATAAATACTTCCCTAATGGCTCGCTTAATCATTTATAAAAGCGATCTGGATCATTTACGCTGTTATTTTTTCCATTTTTGTTACACTCTAGATGCAGGTTTTTAGGATCAAAGAGCATTTTCAAAACAGTCAGTAAGCGAATTATTAATTAATTTTCAATTTTTTTTTCGAATTATATTGTTTATCGTTTGGTTTAGAAATGATCATCTAGAACAGAGAAAGGTCTTTCAAATGATGTGATGCTTGTGCACTTCGGCTGAAAAACGGCGGAGTTGCGAAAAGTGCTAATGAGGGTATATACTTTGCTATTATATACACCAGAACAAATGAATGCAAACAAATCTCACGCATGCGCGGCGCAGACTCAGTGACCGGAAGATTGGAGTTAGCACTCCATAAACTGTCCGAGAATAGCAAAATAACAGTTAAAAGTGACGTACTTTCTTTGCAAAACGGGATGCCACAATAATCCCTCTCCGGGAACTTCCCTTCTATGTAGCACCAGGGACCACCCGGAGAGTCGTCTGGGTTACGGCAAAAGTTAGATGTCTGCACGGAATATGGCATCCGGTCAAAACCCGCCTCAGCTTTCGGATTCTTCATCAATCTTTCGAGCACATCATTACTCGACCACACTCTACATGTCAACGCCTTCTGCGTGGTTGATTTCGATCCTTCATAGTCATGTCCCAACTCGGTATTTCTGCAGGTTAATTCGCCTACTGAAGTAGTGTAAATTAGCACAAATGTAATACGTTGTTAAAGGTATCTGTATTCAACGAACGTATATCATGTTGCACGTGGACTAGTTCACATGTATCAAGTCATTTGCATTTGTATACACGGGGATGTTGCGAACGAGAATATATTAAGCTGCGTAACAAAGAAGTAGAGTTTAGCGTTTAATAGTTGCTTTATATCACTGTTTGCAATGCATATGGTTTAGTACAATAGCAGCAGATTTGTGAATTTTCATTTATTCAAATATTTTTCAAATATAAAGAAAATGCTCTTTTGGATTGGTGCATATAAGTTAGTTAGCTAATGATATCCAGTTAAGCTATGATAACATAACAGCCATTGAGAAAATGCAATACGGACATCGCCAACGTGAGCCCATACATTTCAACTTAGTTTGACTTTGGTATGGTACAGGTTAAAGGTCAGGTATTGGAATGCCACTTGATTACTCGTCCTATTTTTACGGTGAACGTCAACATTACTCTGAAATTTACTCGCCGAAATATTGTTCTTTCCTATTTTCGTTACCCAAAATGGGACACATGATTACAATTCAGAAGGTGATCTATCGCAATCCTTGAACATTTTAAATAATGCAAACGAAGGCCACCATTATGCAAAATTCTGTTTCCTAATAACTTACGTAGCAAACTCTGCTGTCAGATTATTTTGATGTTTTCGTCCATGTTCCCTGGGTCAGAGAATTGAAAGGAGTACGCTTGTTTATGAATACATAGTGGACATGTTGTCAATTAATTTAATTCGGCCGGTTACTAGGCTTGCGCTAGACCTTTAATGCTATTAGCCAAAATGGCTAAAGCAATTGAAAACTTTTATCCCTATTCAAAAATTATCAGCCAATCCTTTTCTCCCTGTCTTCGGATTACGGCGGGGGTCTGATGTGGACCAAAAATGTGGATGTGTTCCCCTATCGCGGGTTTACAGCTGGGGTACGCCTGCCACATTCGCATTTCATGGACAGTTGTTGTCCCTATCTTGGGTTACGCATTTCATTGATTCTAAACTAGAAATTGGATAAGGATTCCTCCTCTATCCCCTGGTGGGAATTTTAATGAGCAAGACATTTACGTCTAGATACATTAATATAACTTGTGGCTTGCGTCATAAAGCTAAATCGTGACATCTGTTTTACTTTAATTTCTTTCGGCCGCCGACTAAATAGCCCTTACATGTACCAATGAAATACATGAGATATCCCCGTACACAATTGAACATTTCGTTGCCGTAAAAGTATGGTTTCAGGCGAGTGGTGGACACGAAATGAAAAATCCGCATGGTATTTTAGAACTCGGAATCGAAATAGGAATGTCGTTTTCGGAGCCACTTAATTCGAGCTGACTGTGAGTAGCACGCAGGCAGGTTTCCCGAAATTAATTTTTATTGTCAAGCTGCAAAAACTTTCGCTAAATTTGCGAATGGACTTAGTTCTACCATCGCCAGTGCCTCTCAGAATTCGCAAGTTGTGAGCTAGCGAGCGTCCATACCGTAAGCCTAGAGTTAACGGTTTGCACCTTCCAATTCTAAAAAGAAAGTCATTGGCTGATTCAGTAACAAAAATATAGCTCAATGGCGTACTTAATTTCCAGTTTAAAAAGTGTCAAAGATTTGCAAACAGTCACGCACCGTAACCATGGTCACTGAACCCTAGGCTACATGTGCATAAAAGAACAAAGAAATAACAGTCACGGATTCAGGATTTTACCCAGTGGAGTCCATGTTCCCATCCTCCTGACAACGCACCAATGTCTGCACTTACTGTTATTGTAGTGTTTTGTGGTTAGACCCAACGCAGTCTTGAATCAATGCAGGTTCGTGACGTTTTACACCAAAGAAAAGGCTAGGCAACGCGTGGCCCCTCGGCTGGCCGGTTAGGGGCTACATCACTTTCCATGTCCCGTGTATTTTAAACGGGTGGTAGGCCAAATCCGCGTCAAAAATACAATCTACACTTAAAACTGTGACTTAAAAAGCGCTTACTTTCTTCAGTGCTCCTTTCTACTTCTACACATATCTTCGATGAAGCTTAGTTACTAGAATAAAGGTGACTTTGGTGAAGAATTCCAACACCACTTTTTGGTCATCGTTAACTTTTTCACCACGTGCGTGATAACCACAAAATATTCCAACTCTCACGTGAGTAGGGCAAAGGCTAAGTAAAGAGCGTGACGCTGGCGCGTGACACTTACAATGTCTGTGTTGCATGGGACGATATCAGGTGAAACTGGTAAGATTTTATCTCTTGGACTTTATATTCATCTACATGCGTGAGTTCACGTAACGTCATCAAAATGGCACCCGGTAAGAGAAACTCGATAGATTTTCATCGATTTGTTTAAAATTACCTTGACTGAATCGTCTCCAGACTTACTGTATGGTATCATTTAATTATAACTCCATGTGCATATACGCATGTTTCGTTTGATTTTACTTCTTGTATTTTGAAATTTGTAACTTTTGTGGGGATGTGCAGTACTATCGCCCTTGTATTCCTGCGGTATCCAGGGCGATGTAAATGATAAAGAAAAGACTTGCCGGTAGCACCCCTAAAATAAAACTGTGAGTTCAGCGCAAGCTATCTTGTAAAACATATTGAACTCTACCTACCAAGCAATTTTTTCTCATACAACGCCGAACTCAACTACGAGACTTTCTAACAATGAAGCTGCATCCAATTGACGGATCATGCAAATCCTTTTTTATTTAAGTGCGACAACTATTAAACAGCACGAGGGAACTTAATCGGCTTTCAGTCATCGTTTTCCTCAACGTGTTTTTATTCAACGAACAGTAGATTATCACCACTCCGCTTTTCAGCTAGTGACAGAAATCACACATCCCATCTGTAACAACACGTGAATATTTGGCATCTGTTTTTTGAATAGTTTTTGAAATCAGTGAACCTGACTAATCTTTGCCATCCTTTCATCTTGCCTGCCATATCTCGAGATTAATCACGAGGTTTTTGTAGTGCCGTACATGTAGGTACTGCTTGAAGTCAGGCACACTTTTGACAATCGAACTATATTCGCCATTGGTTAATTGATTGTTGTTGAATGCAAGTCGAGATGTGACATAAAAGCATATGCAACTGACGTTGAATGATCGGGAAATCGCCTTGATAGCTTAATATTGGCGTCATCTATAAAAGGAATTACAGATGCTCGTTTGCAGTACTTGTTAGGACTACTAGGTGGATCTGTTGCTTGTACGTGCTCCTGACTTTTGTACGAGGAGCACGCTGTTCTGCACCAAAGTGATCAGCAAACTTCTTTACGTCGGAGTTCTAATTTACCTATTTTTTTCTATTTTTATGTTGGTTTGCGGATCCGACTTGACATTTCCAACGGATGACTACTCAGCGTTGACATCCATATGTCACTGCTCTAACGTATACAATACATTCCCGAGTACAACGAATGAAACACTTGTTTCGAAATTTGCGACATTTGCCAAGATTCCTTGAGCTTTGGTTCAACTTCAGCACTCCCACTCCACCTTTCTTCATTCAATGCACTCATGGACGCGCCTTGATGAAATTGTCAATTGCGTCTTTCTACCAAACTTTTCGAGAAGGTCTTGAAGCTTCGATTAATCAATTTTCTTGCAGTCATGTCCATGACAAATGCCGGTCTTGTCAGCAAAATTTTGAAAAACTGGAACGCTTCGTTAACGGCTGTGACACAGGTTGTTATTTGGGGGAGGCTTGATGAAGGAGAAATAAGAAAAATTAGATTGTGACTTGTGCAAGCTGCACATAATATAAGAGGAACCTCAGTGCAGTCTCAGGATTGGCCACATACGTTTTTCGATGGAGATTAAACTCGCGAATTTTTTTACGAATAGTCTTATGAATGCGTTCCGCCATCCATGGATAGGTAGTACTACGTGAATACGTAAAGACTGTACCTGAACTCTATTCTGGAAACCTTTCCAACAAAGACAGAATGTGTTAGCTTATCACGTCGTATGAAAGTTTGTCAGCCATTATGCTAAAATTGACATTGTTCGTCTGTGATATTTGGGGAAACGGATTCACGTACAACGTCAACTAGTATGTCTAAAATGTCGAGATCTTTTGAGAGATACTTCGCACTTGCCGGTCAACTATTCGAAAATGCTTTCAAGTGTGAGGCCATGCCGTTTCCCACTCAGTGCTCTAATCCTTTCTGATCCACATTTACGATGCATTAAATTATGCTCACAAGGGCTTCTTTGTTGTTATAATACTGACGCTGCTGCTCCTTTGTTGTTATAATATTGCCGCTGGTGCTCCTTTGTTGTTATAATATTGACGCTGCTTCTCCTTTGTTATAATATTGACGCTGATGCTCCTTTGTTGTTATAATATTGACGCTGCTGCTCTTTTGTTATAATATTGACGCTGATGCTCATTTGTTGTTATAATATTGACGCTGCTGCTCCTTTGTTGTTATAATATTGACGTTGCTTCTCCTTTGTTGTTATAATAATGACGCTGCTACTAGTTTGTTGTTATAATATTGTCGCTGCTGCTCCTTTTGAATGAACACATCAAACCCTTTTACACGATTTTCATAACTTTACACTATCCCAGTGTAGGTGGGAACAGCATACATGTATTTGTGAAACTAGTTTAATTCGTGACTTGGCAAAACGCCGTCTTTTCCCAGGGCTCTGATGAAGTCGGCAACAGGTTTCCCAACGAAAACTTTTAACTGAAAACCGCGACTGCTTGCTCGAGTGGCGAAGAGTACACACGGTGACAGTAACCACCATTTTGTCTCTCAGAGCATACTAGTCATGGGAAGGTTTCCAAACAACTCATAATTAATTTGATGCTTTTGGGCACTCCGTTTACAAACTGGGATATCTGAATAAAATGGATATCAATAATTCTATTGACTTCCTGGTCCTTTATGTAATCTGTGTTAATCATTACAAAATCGCAATTTCTTGCGTCCACTACTTCATCTGGTTCATTTTGAGCTTTTAAAGATCTGGCAAAGTCGACGAATTTTCTGCATTTGAAGACGTCGTACCCCATGTTTCATCAGCAACTGACATATCCTTATCTCCCCAAACAACACAGTTGATGCTTTTTCAGATGTCGACGTCGTTGTCATCTTTTAAAAAAGCAATCAACATTAAGTTGATTTCGTTTATCCATGATTATGTTATAGCCAAAACATTCCCACCTGGCTTTTGGCACCAATTTATACCCACGTGTAGGATCCAAGAACTGTTCAACTGCATGATTTGATTTTATTGATTGCGTTAGCCAGGGTTCAACTTTAGTCGCAGTGCGTGAGTTGTTGCATGGCTTTAACCATTCAAAATATAGGGATCAAACTAGGTCACCGGCGCCCGTTTGAATTTAAATGTCAATAACCGTTTCTGACTAATCCAAGATAATATGGATTATGTGCACTTATAAGTTGATGATGTTACAGAAATTATTCAAAGATTTCCAACTTAATTTGGGGTAAAATACCGAACAGTCAGCATCGAATTCATTAGCACCTGTTTACTTGAAAGCAGATTTTTTTCCGGAGATTGAGCAGGAGGTACAGATCCCGGGACCCCTTGGATCATCGCCTGAAAATATAGCCAATCCACGTACATTGCAACTAGAAAGATTATTGTCACGGCGTGACAATAACGGACTCTGCGCGTAAGTATTACTGGAATTATTATGGGAAGTTACTGACAGCAACCCGTTTACCAATATGAAAAGGAATTCTTTAAAATTGTAGGAGAAATTACATATTAATTTTTTGATGACCTTTCCACTAATTGACCTCTTCCGGTGCATTATGAGCCCCGATGAGGGAGTACTTTTAACTCGATTAAAAGTGTGGTTAATGCTAATAATCACAGGTGTTTTACTTTAAGCACTTCAGAACACAAGATTAATCAAGTGGTCAAACTTTCAGAAGAAAAATGCACCTAATGACCTGAAAATTTAGAATTCAAACTCAATCGCACTTAGTATACAGATACGTAATTCTGAAGTCTCTAGCTCAAAATTTTAGTTTGCACTCAATGACCTTTGACCTATTTTTTTTCTGATTGGTTAGGCCTATTGCAAAGTAAAGTAGGGTATTCAATTGGCATGTTGACTTACACCAGTGTGCTGAAATTTAAAATAATTCCTTGAAAAACGTAAGAGATATAACATGTTGAACGTTACATGACCTTTGCACTAATTGACCTCATCCGGTGCATTTTAAGCATCTTTAGGAGAATTATTGCAAAGCCCAAGGAAAATGTGTTTAACGCTGAGAATCACAGTTGTCTAACGGTTGACACATCAGAATACTTGTTGATTGAAAAGGTCAAATTTTCAGAAGAAAAAAGCACCTAGTGACCCTATGTTTGCACTAAATAACCTGAAACTTTGGATTCCGATTTGATTTACCTGTGGCAATCAGACCTGTCAATTTGAAGTGTCTAGCTCAAAATTTTAGTTTGTAACTAATGACCTTTGACCTATTTTAACCAGATTGGATGACCTGATTACTTAGAAAAGTATTGTCATGTTGACTTATACCTGTGCACCGAATTTGAAAAAGATAGGTTTAAAACTGAAGGAGGAGTAGCATTTTGAAAATTATATGACCTTTGCACCAAACGACCTCTTTCGGTGCAATATGGAAAATGATTATATAACCAGTCAAAATTTATATACTGTCAAATGTCATATGCTGAATTTAAAGACCGTACCTGCACCCAATTTGGAGTTATTAAGCCTCAAAGTTGGTCGGAAGAAGAATAAGAAGAAGAATAATAATAAGAATAAGAATAAGAATGAGAATAAAATTGAAGAAAACCCAGGAACAACAGTAACAAATGGAGGGCAAACGGATTATCGTACCCTCAAATTTACCCTTGGAGGTGAACGTCATCTGCGCATGTGTAAACTTTAGTTATGCAAGGAGTTTATTCCAACAGTTTGAGTGTCACGTGACTGAAGGCTGCACATAGGCAGGTAGTGTTTACCTCCTAGGATATGTGTTGGACAACGAGTCCATGGATATAAATTGTCTTCTCTTCATTATCTCCCCTCTTGAAGAGTCCATACGTCCTGGTGCTACGATACTTCATCTTTCAAAAATGAAAATACATACATTGTATAAGACATTTTGCTACAGCAATCATTGACCTGAATGAATTGCTAGTCCTTAGTGATGGGTAGGAATTGTAGGGTCACCTTTGCAGATGGAGTTCTTACCAACGTGTGTGCAAATGGGGATGAAGCAGTAATCCCAAGTGAGCAAATAGGAGTCTGTGAAGCACCACGGTCCTTTGGCACCTGAGTCGATATTCCTACAGTAGTTTGTATTCTTGTCTTCTGTACTCATTCTTTTGTAAAAGGGCCTGGTTTTCTTGACGTAGCTGTTGCTTTTGTCATCACCAATCGCAAGGTTCCTTTCATAGATGTCGCTCCATCGTGTGCATCGCTTACCGAACAAACTCCACGACGACTTACCCTTGTATTTCAGCCCAAACTGACTGGTCAAGCACGTCACTGCCCGCTCTGAAAGAAACACTATTATTTTGCGAACAAGATTGGGCTTTTGACAAGAAAATGAACCAAATATGTGCGTAGAATTGGTGAAACCATCCACTATTAAATGCCATTGTATGGATATCCCCCGTGGAATTAAATCCGACAACATATGATTCAATATTGGATTCAGGAAATAGAATAAGGACAACAGAGGTTTTGAGGAACGACAACGATCAAATAAATCCCTAGCATTGCTTGATTTAAAACTCAGGGGCCAGAATTGATGTTGACACGACCGAAAATGAAAAACGCCGGCAGAATACCTGCTGAATAAAAGTCACCGTGGGGTTGTAGTTGCCGCTTTATTAAGATTCTTCACTGACATGTCTAGCCTATCCATCTTGCAGACAACTGAATTTGGTTAGACTTTCTTATCGACCCGCAAAATGAGCTCACGTGAACGTGGGGTATATTTTGCTCAGGCAAACCTTAGCTAAAGTGATATTGCTATGTGACCTATTATGAAACCACCTATAGTTCTTCCTCTAAAGAAGATGTGCATTAGGAAAACAATATCTCAGTTCCATGTATTCCACGATAAAAAACCATCACTGGTTCAGATGGACCTGTCACCTTGTGGTGAACTTTAGATTGCTTCAAACCATCATTCCGCGTATCGACCGAGACCGAGACCTTCGCAGAATAAAGTATTTATCCCATACGCTTCGAATTCCTAACTTTCTCTCATTTTCCAAAGATTTTTTAAACGCTTCACTCAGACTGTTCACGTGGCGGATCACATCCTATATGTATGTACTTGCGCGTTAGACTGCAAGTTTTCTCTAGTAAAAGAAACAGCTTTAATTGTGAGGATTTATTACTTAAAAGAATGAAGGGTAACTTTTTATTGAACTTGTTACGTTTCGTGAAAAAAGTAAAATAACAACAATATTCGATATTTTAGTTACCGAGGAATCGGTGCTTGAGTTGCAGACGATAAAATATTTAGCAAATGAAAACTGAGACAGAACGGTGACATATTTAACAGTACTATTTCATATGTTAAGATTGAAACCTAGTTGTATGTGAGCGTTATTTACACTGCTATAATTGTATTACTTTAATCTATTTTCCAAAAGTTTGATGATCCAACCGGCTGTCGAGTCGACATTGACCTACATGTACCTTTTGAATTTTCGGTGTCTGAGGTTAAACAGTTTTGAAGTAGTCCGGGAGGTGAATAAAGAAAACTTCATTACATGGCCGTATTTCCATCGACAGATTCAACGCGTATGGGATAATGAAAGATATCGTTAGTAGTGTTCTATTTTGCCACCTCATTGACTGGTTGTTTTCGGAGGTTTTAAATTTACATCACTGGTTTTAAACACGTGCGTTGATACATATTTAGTACAAACAATCTTCGATTACTTGAATCCACTTCTGTGATACCACCACCTTATAGAAACAACAATCCCACTCTACTACGCACCAAAAGAATCCATTGCAAAAAAATGAAATTACGAACTCATTAAAATGAACGAACTGAGCATCGACATAACCACAATTAGCTTTAGTGAAATAATAGATAAAGGTGACATGAATGACACAGTCTCAATATTCACACAATCATTCTTCCACATACTAGACTGCAGTACCCATCATGTATGAAAACGATAAAAACAAGAATAGAGCGTGGTTTGTCAACAATATTAAGTCAGAAATAAACAAAGGAATTAACCTGGACAGGTCGTTCAGAAAATCAAATAACACGTAAGACGTTTAAGTGTTACAAGTAACAGTGCAACAGAATGCAATAACTAATTAAAATGACAAAACAAATCTAAAATATAAATTATCTTCGACCTAACAATGTCTCCAAAAATTGTAAGGTATATTGGGATTTTGTTAAAAAAATTCGATGACAGGTAAAGCAACCATGATACCCCACAAGCCACTCAAAGGATGCCAACACACAGGTGGTATTCAAAGCTGAAAATTTTAAGCTATTTCTGCAATACTTCATATCCAACACCAACAACAAACTTTCACGCATCCCGAAAAAGAACGACTGAGAACAATTGTTTTGAAAGTTACGAATTTGAGTGCACTATTCGCAACTGGTTTGTGTATAACTATTATCCATAAGCTCTCCTAGTCTTTTACCTGTTAAACTGCATTATTTCCTAATTTTGAAATTATGATCATCCATTAATCTTAAATTAGTAATTAAATGAATGTTGGCTTAAGGGGAAAAGTAAATTACTCCGCAACTACTCTTACTACAAATTTTGCCACCGCTCATTGACTGCGTGTGTGTACAATAGAACTTGTGCAGTGCCTCCTTGCGGCAACACCCTTTGATCGAATAGAACACGGCCTCGGCTACATACGGGATCAGATTCGTCTTCTGAAAGAGCTGGAGTACTGAATCTCAGAGGTGGAAACACTTGAAATTTTAAATCTTTTGTGAGACCATTACCTCTTTCCAGTTAAATGCGAAAACTGGAAAATAAACAAATTAAGATGGCGCGGGCACTTGCTGTGAGGAACCTTACCTTACAGGGTACTAGGTAGCTATTGATGTTGTGGCATCACATTATATTGTAGACACCTGTTAAGGAAAATGCCAAAATTCTGGAAAGAAGTTATCCCGAACTTGGTAACGATTGACGTAAATGTGCATCCCAAAGTAACTAACACATCGACCACAGGGCCGCTTCATAAAACTGTTTTCTGTCAAAACTGAGACTAACATCTGCCAATGTGTAATAGCTTCTTTTATAAAATTTCTAAAAGACGAAAATTAAGACCGAAATCTAAGCTAACACAGAAGGTTAGCCTGCTAAGGTCTAAAAGCCGAAATCTACGACTACCGTTACTGTAAACTATAGAGCAACATATTTTCTTGAGAAATTTATAATTGTCTACAATCTAAATATTGTCAATACAATTCTTTTTTATATTTTCATGACAAAATTGTTCTTGAAACTTTATTTCACTCAACAGACAACAGATGTAAAAAAACTACTTAGTTTCAAGGAAAAAACCCTTTTTTCATAAAAAGTCTTCGGAGTTTTTGTATTCATTCTTAACAGGGCCCACATTTTCGTCTTAAACTGAGCAAAGTTTTGGTCGTGAGTCATGCGCATCGTTTCAAGAAACGCTGTCCTAAGGAGCGTGGCCTGCTCGACTTCGAACATACATGTATGTCTGGACGTTCGTCGGGATTAAAGCATTTTACGCACGGCGTGTGGTTCCAACTACTTCTGATGGACACCTGCTGAGGGCAATGGCTGGAATATACTCCATGGAGAGTTGAGAAGATTAGACTTGGTCTACCTACGTAACCAATATGTGTAGATTCTACTTTGATGGTCAATGGTGGAAATTGACGCTGTCTGGAACAAATGCCAATCTGGCACTGGACGCATCCTGAATATTGATTCCATTTGTACGACGCACGCTCTTATTCAAAAGTCACATTTTTAAATTAATGAAGCCACCTTCTTTTTACCTGGAAATTCAGAAAGAGCGTCTGCTTGCATAAAGCTCCTATGTGGGCATTTCGGAAAAAATCATACAATTAAACACACAAGGTTCTTTAGGACTCAACGCGCACGTCAAGGACAACTGAAGAATGGGCTGGATAGCAAATGCTTTCATTTTCATTACTTGTCTTTAAAAGGTCCTGCCATAAAGTTACAAGTACTGTTGTCAGCGGAAGTGTTGTCAGGCTATTTTAAAAACAGTAGCAAAGTTACCGACAGATATCCGTGTAACAATACAAGTTTCCGGCAGTTTTTGTTTCCAAAAAGACACCTGGAAAAATTTTTGGACACAGGTTCATTATAGAAATGACCAATACATGTTTTCCAATGATTGCGGTCGTATCTAGCATTAAATTAATAACCAATGACATATACTACCTCGCTTGGCCTTTTGGACCCAGTTCCGATGTTTAGCACCGCAGAGTTGTCCCACAGTACCTGGACACGGCATATTGCACTCCTCGTCAGGTTTCTTCCAGTGCTTCCCGTATCGGTTGCCGCACCAGCACTCCCTGCCATTTTGTGTACCGGCGAATAAGTATCCATAATTTCCGCATTCATCCCGGCACAAGTCATTCGTGTTTCCTGACGATGTGTATGCATGGTGCTCCAGATCGCGCTCAACACTATCACCAAAGCATCCGGGTAAGGCTGGAGATAAGAAGTTTAGGTGAACAGCCTAGTTGAGACAAATATATCAACAGGAGTGTTTTCGGCAGACAATATACAGGTAAACCAGCTTTCTATGTCAAAGTCCCGTGAGTTGATATCACGCATCCTGCTACTTAGACTTATTATGTTAAGGTAAAGTACTATGAAAAGATAATCCCACAAAATACGGTTTACAATCATGAAATAAGCTACCCAACATAAGAATGTTCCAGGTCATATTGACGACTTAATTCACGTAAGGTAAAATGCCAGTGTGGTGGACGCATATACAGTAAACTTGATGGTTTAACTTTCGCTTTTCGATGCTTTGGAAAGATCTTGGAATGTACACTGTAGGAGCCAAACGATGTGTTTTCATTGGATATTTGTGGATGTCTGCCAAAACTAACAGATTCGTGCGGTTTTTGGCAAAAATAATTCGACATGTATCTTGAGGATCTTTTTCAAATGGATACCAGTGTTAAAGGAGAATGTCACCAAAAACAAATTAGTTTGTATCAATTTAGATCGAGTAGTTCCACTCGATAGCAGCAGATACAGCTCTTTTACCTGACACTTGACGGCAGACGGAGATGTTAAAATTAACCAATGACGCCAGAGTTTCGAGTGCAGACTGTAGGCTACAGCAGTTCACAACACGCTTGCTAGTGTCAGCTTATCGCTTGAATTCATCATTTACATCAATAAATCGTCAAAATGTAATGTAAAACGCTTTCAAATACACAGAGTAAATTCAAGTTATTCGCCCGTGAAATACAGCCATGAGAAAATAGCTGTGTGTTGTAATTTTAGACGCGATTTTTTCAAATCTAAACACACAAAACGCAGCTGCTATACCGGCCAGTGGCTCGGAACCCGATCAGGCCCATCGCCGCGGCTGGACTGAACACATCACGAATATATACCAGCCAAAGTTGGAAACTAAACTAGACTATACTAGTCAGCCAAAGAAAAAGTGTGCGTGTGATTATTTTATTGAATTCGCCGCGAAACTGCAAACCTACTTACTAGGTCGTCGGGCTCCGTGAAGTCGGGTTAGCCTTCCACAGCCACCGTCCCGACAAAAGTTGTACAGTACACACTGATTCGAATAAAGTTCATGAATATCTAAGTAAAGATTCCCTAACATCTTACCATAGGATATAAAATCGAACTATTGTGTTTTACAACAGCTTTCTGTCAGCAAATACTGAATCAGCATGCGCTCAAACTTTGCCTCGGTGCCCGGTCAATTAGTATATTGCCGGTAACGTAGCGATTTATTAATTTCTGGCTTCTCAATCAAGAACACTTCAAGGCATTACAAATTGTATCCTTACCTGGTAAGATCGAACGCATGACCCAGTTAAACCATTTACCGCCACAGTTTTGTGCTGATGCACCAGGGCACTTCATATCACATTTGGAATCTGGCTGAAGGGAGCTACCAAGAGTGAAGAGGTTGCCGCAGAAACACTGTCTTCCGTTCTGCACAGCTGCGTATTTCTGTTGGAAAATTCATTTGATTCATATCTTACGTGTAGAGAAGAGAGTCTCAGGTACCACACATTTTTATACACAAAAAGCAGGACCTCAGTTAGTGTCTGTATGCATGTATCATGTGTAACAAGTTTAAATAAACGTGCCACACACGATTCCTACCCAAGAACACACCGCCATTCTGAACTAACCACGAAACCCATAGAAAAGTAAACTCAGGAACCCAGTGTTAAATACGCCCCCTCAGCAACTGGAGCAGTGTCAGTTACCAGTAGGCAAACGGGGACAAAATAAACGACAGCGGACCTTAACTTTGATGAAACCAAAATAGAGACAATGTATACTGAAAATGTTGATAAAATGAGGCAAAATCAATTAAGACAGAGATTATTTTCCCCACTCGGACCAGCAGCCCAGGACCTGGTGCCGACCGATCGAGACGAAGGCATGCCGTCCCCGGCTGTTTTATCGGAATAAATGGTTTAAATCATCAATGCCTTATATAAACTAAGATAGTTTCCGACACTTGCATAAAATTACGGTCTTAAGAGTCCTGTGCCAACGACTGAAGAACAAAGCAGTGACTATGGCGAACTAGGCTAGCTAAACGTGTTTTACTGGGTGTAACCATAACTCTGGTAAACAAAACAATATAAACAGAACAACGAACATGTATCATCAAAATAATTGACTAAAACTGCTATACAGTTAGAATATCCTGACAATTAAATTGCAGATATATCAAAATTTAATTTAAACGGAGACTAAGACACCAGGGGTTGTCTCTCGCAACTTCCCGTTATGACTGCCAACAGAATACCGTTAGGTGGTGAAAAAACTTCAGTCGGAAAACTTGCCATGGTGCCTGTTAGGTCCATGTATTACCGCCTTTTGGCAGTTATAAGTTTTTCGCAGAGTTCTAGTTGCTCGGCGATGGTGATTAATTATTTAAATCTGAGGAGCTCACCGTTTTCAGATAAAGCGTGTTGTTGTTTGTTGAAACATCACCGTATGTGGATTTATTTTAATTTAATTTTTTAACGACCAGTGAAGCAGTGCTGTCAAGTACGCACTTCGCTCACACGTCCGCCGCAGTCACACGGCAATTGTTCACTTCAGGCTGGTACTTAGCATCAGTTTCACAATACAGCGATAAAGATAAGACGCTTGTTGATCAAGAAAGTTCTTTCCTCTAATTTATTACCCAAACGGGTACTGTTGTTAAAAAGTGACGAACCGTCGCGATGAGTCGGCCTGACCTCAGTAGCCGAGCGTTGGATACTGGATATGCGAAGTAATTCAGAAACTTATGATTATGCATTAAATACCATTTCTTATATGCAAAGAAAGCAGAGGATCTACGATACCATAAAGGGGGTGCCAACATGTGCCTCAGAGAATTGGGCAAAGCGTGATTGCAGATACACATGAAAGTTTCGGGGGTCGGCGATGTGGACCTTCTGTTCAGAAAATCTATCGGTGGACTAAATAAAAAACGAGGACACGATTCCGCCGCGGTCTGAGGTCTGAGCCACCCCCCTCATCCGCTACCGGTTCTATTTACTGAATTCAATATTTCCTCACGCTTCACGCTGTTGCTGCTGCGGTTTCATTTTGCTTGCGGCAGCCAAGGGGGGGGGGGCTGGTCCCAACCAAAGCCGCCTATGAAAGAACGGGTAAAATTTGGACAATGAATAATCATTTTTATGAAAAGAACCAAAAAGAGAATTAAAACATCCAAACAAGGTAACAAGGCATTTACGCTCACGTTGATGTCAATATTTCTTCAATGACAACATGATCGGTATTCAGGAATCGTTCCCAGACTGCCACACAGGATATCTGATCACGGAAATAGACGGAAATAGTCGAAGATTGGTCTCCGCCGTTGTGCAAAATTGTGCCCAGAAAGGTTTCCAGTTTGATGACAGAAAGGATTTGAATATTATGCCATGATATGTATTACGTAATTTAGTATTATTTTTTTATTTTTTTGAATTTAATTGCCCTTTGAGATAAGTACGTTAAGCAAAGAATTAGAAAAATCTGAAGATTTATCTTCTGAATCAAAAGTTACTTAACAATAGGAGTGTGATGGGGTGGTGATCAATAGTAATTACTTTAAATTGAAATCAAAATACTGTTCATAGTGTTGTAACTGCTGTATTTTGTTGTAATAAAAATACTGCCTCTAATTGTTGTTGCTGCTGCTGATTCTGCTGCTGCTGCTGCTCCTGCTGCTGCTGCTGCTGCTGCTCCTGCTGCTGCTGCTGCTGCTGCTCCTG
This sequence comes from Phoronis australis, assembly GCA_002633005.1. Classification (NCBI taxonomy): domain Eukaryota; kingdom Metazoa; phylum Phoronida; family Phoronidae; genus Phoronis; species Phoronis australis. The sequence continues at coordinate 428,502 of NMRA01000235.1, read as the reverse complement.
CTGCTGCTGCTGCTTCTGCTGCTGCTGCTGCTGCTGCTGCTGCTGCTGCTGCTGCTGCTGCTGCTGCTGCTGCTGCTGCTGCTGCTGCTGTAACAAAAGATCACAAGCCCCGTGTACGTACACACAGATTAACCAGTTTTACGTTATGCACGCTACGAACTACAGTTTATACATTGTGTACAGTGTACATGTATGCAATCAATATAACCACGTTCGCAATATCGAAACTTGGCAAGATCTCAGTTCTACGTTTCATCTGATCTGTCGCCACATCCCTGTCTTTAACCATCATTAAAACAATGAAAACAGTTGTAACCTCTCTTTGTCAAAATTGGTAAATTACGAGAGACGTTACTTGAAATACAATACTAACAGTGACGCCCCGTGACGTCTTCTCACTAATCATTACACAGTGTTTTTCCTTGGTGACCTAGTGATGGGGTAGTTTTACACCATGCAAACACTGCGTCTCTAATAACTGACAACAAGAAGCACAGGTTCACCACTTGTGAGGTTTTACCTTAAATTTCTCGCCACACTTCAGTCTACACATGGCGTGGTTGTTGTCATTACTCTCGTATGCGAACTCAAGTACACGCACTTCGCCATCCGAGTAACATCCGGGCAGCTTCGTCGGAAAAACGAGTGAATCTCCATAGACTGCAATGAAAAAAATCGCGTTGAACTAACTAGTTACGACATTTTTTTAAATATCGTATGCAAATTGTTACGAAGTCACATTCACAAAAAAGTGGTTAGAGAATCAACAGCTTAGAAAGATACATAAGTGTCTTCTTAAACTAATCGCAACATTTAGAAAGACGTACTTGGTATAAATAAACGTACCTATATTTATAATAACATTTAAACGTTCTAAAAATTAGGAAGCAACAGAAGTGAGTGAAAGAGTGTATTCTCACTTGACTTTATTGCCATGGATAAATATTAATCAAGATGTATTCTATATTGGTGGCAAAACAACTTTTGTAAGCACTTTTTTCTAGACAACATAGGATCTATATCTGCAGGTGACATGGCTTATATTATTTAACTAGAAAGAGTTTTCGCATTCTGACCAGTCTTTTGATCAATCGAGTTGTCCTAGGCTATGTTGTTTCACACTATTTGGTTTTCGCTAACTATGTATTATTTTTATACTTATTCCTCAATTTTAAAGACAAATACTTACACAGACGAAAGTTTCAAAACCCAAATTTATCTTCATGATCTTCGTCTGTCAGAATATAGTCTGACAGTATTTTTAGTTGCATTGTTTTGTTTTGTTATTCTGTTTGATTGGCATGACCCCTGAGTTAAGTACAATGATGATGTAATTTGTTTACTACAGTATAGTGTGGAACTTTCTGGAAGACTCTAACATGACAGTGATTAATGCAGTNGTTCGTAAGGCCTCAAAGTTGAAAAGTACGCAGCTGAAAACATATCAAACTCGTTCTCGCTTTCGTGCAACCCCATTCCGTCATCCTGGCCACCATTCTCGTACATTTTTACATAGTATTTGTTCATTTCTTGTTCATAATCGTTGTCAGTTTCAAATTCCCTACTCTCCGCCGTTGTTCAATGCTAGTCGCTGATCTCTTGTGTTCAACCCATGATGTCAAATGGCGGGAAAATTGGCAAAATTGAAAGAGAAATCAAAATTTCGAACTAATGACACAAAATAATAATGGATTTGGCTAAATGTTACGTCATACATTTAGTCGAAATGTGCAAAAATCCATGGTGTGTACTGTTTGAATACCATTTCTTATATGCAAAGAAAGCAGAGGATCTACGATACCATAAAGGGGGTGCCAACATGTGCCTCAGAGAATTGGGCAAAGCGTGATTGCAGATACACATGAAAGTTTCGGGGGTCGGCGATGTGGACCTTCTGTTCAGAAAATCTATCGGTGGACTAAATAAAAATCGAGGACACGATTCCGCCGCGGTCTGAGGTCTGAGCCACCCCCCTCATCCGCTACCGGTTCTATTTACTGAATTCAATATTTCCTCACGCTTCACGCTGTTGCTGCTGCGGTTTCATTTTGCTTGCGGCAGCCAAGGGGGGGGGGGCTGGTCCCAACCAAAGCCGCCTATGAAAGAACGGGTAAAATTTGGACAATGAATAATCATTTTTATGAAAAGAACCAAAAAGAGAATTAAAACATCCAAACAAGGTAACAAGGCATTTACGCTCACGTTGATGTCAATATTTCTTCAATGACAACATGATCGGTATTCAGGAATCGTTCCCAGACTGCCACACAGGATATCTGATCACGGAAATAGACGGAAATAGTCGAAGATTGGTCTCCGCCGTTGTGCAAAATTGTGCCCAGAAAGGTTTCCAGTTTGATGACAGAAAGGATTTGAATATTATGCCATGATATGTATTACGTAATTTAGTATTATTTTTTTATTTTTTTGAATTTAATTGCCCTTTGAGATAAGTACGTTAAGCAAAGAATTAGAAAAATCTGAAGATTTATCTTCTGAATCAAAAGTTACTTAACAATAGGAGTGTGATGGGGTGGTGATCAATAGTAATTACTTTAAATTGAAATCAAAATACTGTTCATAGTGTTGTAACTGCTGTATTTTGTTGTAATAAAAATACTGCCTCTAATTGTTGTTGCTGCTGCTGATTCTGCTGCTGCTGCTGCTCCTGCTGCTGCTGCTGCTGCTGCTCCTGCTGCTGCTGCTGCTGCTGCTCCTGCTGCTGCTGCTGCTTCTGCTGCTGCTGCTGCTGCTGCCGCTGCTGCTGCCGCTGCTGCTGCTGCTGCTGCTGCTGCTGCTGCTGCTGCTGTAACAAAAGATCACAAGCCCCGTGTACGTACACACAGATTAACCAGTTTTACGTTATGCACGCTACGAACTACAGTTTATACATTGTGTACAGTGTACATGTATGCAATCAATATAACCACGTTCGCAATATCGAAACTTGGCAAGATCTCAGTTCTACGTTTCATCTGATCTGTCGCCACATCCCTGTCTTTAACCATCATTAAAACAATGAAAACCGTTGTAACCTCTCTTTGTCAAAATTGGTAAATTACGAGAGACGTTACTTGAAATACAATACTAACAGTGACGCCCCGTGACGTCATCTCACTAATCATTACACAGTGTTTTTCCTTGGTGACCTAGTGATGGGGTAGTTTTACACCATGCAAACACTGCGTCTCTAATAACTGACAACAAGAAGCACAGGTTCACCACTTTTGAGGTTTTACCTTAAATTTCTCGCCACACTTCAGTCTACACATGGCGTGGTTGTTGTCATTACTCTCGTATGCGAACTCAAGTACACGCACTTCGCCATCCGAGTAACATCCGGGCAGCTTCGTCGGAAAAACCAGTGAATCTCCATAGACTGCAATGAAAAAAATCGCGTTGAACTAACTAGTTACGACATTTTTTAAATATCGTATCCAAATTGTTACGAAGTCACATCCACAACCAAGTGGTTAGAGAATCAACAGCTTAGCAACATGTATATGTGTCTTCTTAAACTAATCGCAGCTTTTAGAAAGACGTACTTGGTATAAATTAACGTACCTATATTTATAATAACATTTAAACGTTCTAAAAATTAGGAAGCAACAGAAGTGAGTGAAAGAGTGTATTCTCACTTGACTTTATTGCCATGGATAAATATTAATCAAGATGTATTCTATATTGGTGGCAAAACAACTTTTGTAAGCACATTTTTCTAGACAACATAGGATCTATATCTGCAGGTGACATGGCTTATATTATTTAACTAGAAAGAGTTTTCGCATTCTTACCAGTCTTTTGATCAATCGAGTTGTCCTAGGCTATGTTGTTTCACAGTATTTGGTTTTCGCTTACTATGTATTATTTTTATACTTATTCCTCAATTTTAAAGACAAATACTTACACAGACGAAAGTTTCAAAACCCAAATTTATCTTCATGATCTTCGTCTGTCGGAATATAGTCTGACAGTATTTTTAGTTGCATTGTTTTGTTTTGTTATTCTGTTTGATTGGCATGACCCCTGAGTTAAGTACAGTGATGATGTAATTTGTTTACTACAAAATAGTGTGGAACTTTCTAGAAGACTGAGGTCAGAACAGTGATGATGTAATTTGTTTACTACAGTATAGTGTGGAACTTTCTGGAAGACTCTAACATGACAGTGATTAATGCAGTCTGGAATATTCTTGAGACTAGTACATGTTTGTAGAATGGTCGGGTAGATTCAGGAAAGTTCTAGAATGTGCTTGAATTGATGAAAAGTTCCAGAACAATGCATTAGGCTATAAATACACCAAACACGGGTTTGTGTTAGTTCAGTTGAGTCCAAGAAGATCACGTCAGTTCAAGAGAAGATCAAGTCAGTTCAAGTAAGTCAATCAGGAGAACTACAGTTGAGTTGCAGTGAAGAGAATCAGCAGTTACAGCGATAGTCAATAGAGAGCCAGCTATAGAGACAGCAGGTTATTGAATCAAAGAGTTAACAGTTGCTGAACGTGTCTCAGAAGTTCATCACAAGTCAAGGCTTCGCAGCACTGGCTGGAGCATAAACAGACATTACGTCGGACGTTTTGTTTGAGTAGGCTTGTGAACGTACGGTTGGGATTAACAAAGGATTAACTCGAACCAGTCTTCAGTCAATCTTCGCACCGAAAGCTATTAGCACCGGTCTGTAACAACCTGCGCCCACCCACACACGGGGAAAACGCGACATCGTCCACACGTGTTTTTTTTTTTAATTGGCAATTACATGTATGGCTATAAAGGTTTTAAAACTCTCTCTGGAATTGATTGGAATTTTTGTTTAAAGACGTCACTCGCAGCCACACGCAATGCAACTCATTGAAAACTTTGAAGTGTTAGCGAGTGGAATGGCGAAAACACACGGGTATGCGGAAAATTTTAGTAACTCAAACAAATTAGGCTTTCGGTGAATGGAATATTTGTCGAAAACAATGGAAACCAACGTAAAACCGGGAATGTATTTATCTGTCTCTGCAAAATCAAACGGACTGGTGTTGATTTTAAACTATGGACATCTAAAATATAATCATGTTTGCGTTAATCAGATAAATCGACTTGGGAACACCCAATCGTGACTTCCCATGTCTAATTTTGTTTAGCACTTACCTGTCGGTGACTGTTGTAGGATAGCTACGATCAGTGTCCACCAGGCGGCGTACGAGTGGATCAACACAGCCATCCCTGTAGACGTGGTGGCGTCGTTGTTACTAGAAAATGAAACAATGTTATATCCAATAGCTGAAAACAGAGAGCGCTAGAGTAAACCCTGCCGACCCTGTCCCACTGTTGACCGGTGCTACACGAGGTGACTGTCTGTCCATGATTCCACTATGGTTTAAGTTCCTAGTTATGGCTATGGGAAGTATTTGATGCTGCATAAGTAGTGCAAAATCTGCAACTGTCTCTGCACATTACTCCAATCCAAGATTGGGTATGACGTTTTCTAAATTGTGGGCCAAAATGCAACCGATTAACTGTTGAAAGTTGTAAAGAGTCTCAAGGTGTACCAGTGCAAACATCTTGGTCGATCATAGGACGACGATGCATAACCTCAGTTATCCAAGAAAAAAACGCCTCATTTTATCCGACAGCATACTCCTAAACAAACAGTCCTGGTTTGCACGCCGATCCCCATTTTGTATACATGTAATTGTTGATTCTACCCATATATTTATAATGGAGAATTCCACATGCCTCTGCTGTACTCATGCAACTTGCTTACCTAGAGCTTGACTTGAAGCTACATGTATACGCAGTGCAGTAGTGTGGCGTGGGCGCACGTACGCGCAGCCAACCACCTTTTGGCATTTGAACGTAGCGCCTACGCACCGTAAGTTACGTTTGGTGCTCAAGGAAATATGGTAGTCTCTGGGCACCTACATGTACTTAACACTAATTTAACCACTACAGCATTGGCTATACGTAGAATCTGAATCAGAATTAGTAGCTTCACACAATTATAGGTGACCTCATAATGTACATGCAATTTAATGTATAAGTTAACAATGGTAAAAGCTCGGCTCTCATCCTCTATGCTAGGTTTTAAAACTCATGGTCGAATATCGAATGCCAATAGCCAATTACTAGGAGTACGTCCAATCGATGCCTGGGCAGGAGAAACCTATCGTAGCAGGTACCCTGGGATCACCATACGTAAGGCATACGGGATGTGACGCTAAGAAGAGAAACAATTTCACGACAGTTTCTACCCGAAATGGTGCCGTTTGTGAGTTTGTGTGGATCACGGCTTTTCAAAAGGATGAATTTTTCACAGAATCGCGCTCCAAATGTGCCCCATTATTCGAGTCCACACCTCTGTTACTGACTGGGTTACTTGTTTGTTTCCCCATCTGCAAATTGTCACATTAGTCGAGTTCATGGTTCTCAGAGCTAATCAATTCCACCGATGAGCGGGCAGTGAGCTCGTCTGGATTTCCCTATATTTTGCGATGAGGAGAATAAATTTGGCAAGACCTACCAACGTTAGAAATCGTTTAGTTCCCGGCACAGTGTACAGTAATCATTTTGTCTGCTCTTCAGTGAATGGCAGATTCAAACTGTCCGTGGCAGAGAATAGGCATGTTGTTTGTGGGAATTGTCGATGCAAAATGTGGTTAGTTGTTGATGAAATACATACTTCATCTAACGCTGTTCACATTTAAAAGCTTGCAAGGTTTGGCGTTGCTAAAGTCGAGATGGGTTGAATTACCTAAAGGCTCAAATTAACGCTTACCTAGTCTTGACAAAATGTATGATTTCAGGTCAAGTTTAACTGTGAGTGACACAGAGAACTAAATGTAGTTCTTAATATGAAGTTTGGAAACTCCACGATTTAAGGCGTATGTTAAATACTACGAACGGGAGATGCAATCGATATGACTACCAAGATATCACTTTCAATTCGCTTAGCCACGGATTTTTACAGGATAACCTAAACATTTCAGATCATTCAATATGTGGTTAACCGGCGAAATTTGTTGCAAAAGCTGATACTACTATACAGCTTATCTAGCAATATGCATGAAAATGGCAAACCTTCTTATGTCATTTAAACAACTTTATACCGAGGCTAATATATTGTCTGCCTTTTATTCTTGATTTGATCTTGATTTGTCAGATTGGAACCAATGCGTCCTGCCGGAGTCTCCGCCATTTTGAATGCATGTAACCTGTAAATTGCCATTTGTTCAATTTGAAATACGTAGTCGAATTTAACCGAAATTACTTTCGAGATTGCACATTACCAGCAATTCGTAAACTAGGTCATCCGCCAGGTTCTCTGCGTAAACTAGGTCATCGCTTATGGACCAGTTAGCGCTTCACTGTCCGCGTGTCTCACTGGAGAGAAGCACCAGAAAGGTTGGTCTACATTTTGTAGCCCAAAATTACCAAAGTTCAAATATATTCCGTTAAAAAGGAAAGACAAAACATATTATTACAGATGTCTGGCCAATATCATGAGCCACCACTCGTAAGCAAATCAAAGCTGTCCTTACTCGTTGCCTTATCTCGCACTACCTCAATTAGTTTTCAGTTCGCAATGCGACAATACAATTCTCATAAATTCAACTTGTAATGACCCCTTTCAATTTTAAACCATGCCCGAAGTACTCGGAAACAAATTATTGTTAGGTACAACGAGGTTTTTTCCCTGAAGTGGATCGTAAACATCCCAGGTGAGTTTTCCGCACACTGCTACTTTGGTTTAGAGCTGAATTTTAGCTCCTATACTACTATGGGCCGGGCCGGTCAAGGGCCAATTCCCCCGTGTACGCACTACTTATAGCATTGGAATCAAACTGCTATATATAGAGAAAACGTTTATTACTATACAGGTGTGAATATTATCAGTGATTTAACCAAAAACTTCGAATTAACTAGACCCACTAATGGTAGTCTATGATGATAAACTGATATCAAAAGGCCAAAGTTGGCATTTTTTGGCGACCCCATGTTAAATACAAAATTTTGTTCAATTTTCTTCAAACTCCTACATTTCAATCTTGATTATACTGACATCTGTTGGGTCTATCGGCAACTAACCGCACATGAAAAGTTTGGTCGAAAATTATCGTTTTCTCACATGCACTTTCGGGTTTTTAGCGGCGATTCCACTGATCGAAGCGACAAAATAAGCCAAAACTTTGGCCATACCATGTTAAACATATTTTTTTTTCCAATTTTGCTGAAACTTGGCCACGTCTTTAACAAAATACTTATCTATGTTATGTGCTATCGGCAAATGTGATTCATTCACAAATAAGACCCTCACGCTGTGTTTTCTGCGAATGCCATGTATCCTGAAGGGGGCTAACCGAGTGATTTTCGCGCATGCGCAGTTCACGGTTTCAATATTGCTGGTAATGAAATGTTGCCAATTTTTATCCACCTGTTCCTATACTATGCATGTTCAGTAATTAATTATGTTCTCATTGCTGTTTTAAACGCAAAACATGTTCAAGCTTAAAACCTCACCACCCTGTGGAGGATAAGGTTCTATGACCGAACGCCATCGAATCCTGTTGTTCGCTATCTGTCTTATTTGCTGCATGTTGTATCCGGTTTCACGAAGTTCCGCTTCCATTGTTCTCCTCCACGTTTGGATTGCTCTGCCTCGTCGACAACTTCCCTGCGGGTTCCAGGACAGGGCTTGTTTTGTGATGCTTTCGTCAGGTTTCCTGAGGGTGTGTCCATTTCCACCGCTTTACCCCTGATGCCGAGTTTTTCGCCAAATCTCTTCACCTGTTTACAAAGACCTGGACTCTGTTATCCATTGTTGTTGTTAGTCCCCACGTCTCTGGACCGTAAAGAAGAACAGACATCACATTAAAGTTGAAGATTCTTAACTTTGACCTGAGTGATTATGTCTTTGAGCGTCATACATGCTTTAGCATAGCGTGTGCTTGACGAGTTTTCTTGATGCGTGCTATTAATGGCCTTTACAATTCTCCCACTTGTGCGAACGACACTCCACAGAGAAGTGAATTCTGAGACATTTTCAATCTCTTCACCGTCCAGTAAAACATTATCTAGTTTATATATGTATATATATATAAGTCACTGCGTATATATATATATATATATATATATATATATATATATACGCAGTGACTTAGTCCACTCCGTGTTGATGGACAGACCTACTCGTTGAGCAGTCTCTGACAGTGTGGCTGTCCATAAATCTTGGAAGCGGTGTGACAGAAGACATAAGTCATCTGCTTACTTCAGGTCATTTAATAGTTTCGTAAATTCCATTGGATTCCTGCTGCATGTCCCGAAAAAAACAACTCTGGTAACCCAGTCCAGTAATACTAGGAACAGCGAAGGAGAGAGAAGGTACTCTTTTCTGACTCCTGAATTAACAGGGAACGGTTGAGTCAGCTGTCCTTCATGCAACACCTGCCATGTAAATGTTCATGAAGTTTTGTAATTAGTGTGACAAGTTCCACGGGTATACCATAGTGCCTTTGAATCTTCCAGGTAGCGTTTTGATCAATACTATCAAAAGCCTTAGGAAAGTCTATAAAATCCATGTAGAGGAAGTAATTCCACTCAATTGATTGTTCGAACATGATTCCGAGAGAGTTGCAATCTGGTCTCTACATGAGCGCTCTTGACGAAATTCTACCTGTTCATCCCGAAGTCTGGTGTCTGAGGCGTCTTTAATTCTGGTTAACGGGACCCTAGTGAAGATTTTGCTAGGAATAGAGAGGAGAGTCATATCTCGCCAAGTCTTAGTGATTAAAGGTTTCCTTTCTTTGGCAACTTTATTAAAAGTCCTTTCTTCCAGTCCTCGGGTAGGGCTTCATCACTCTCTATCTTGTTCAGAAGGTTGTGTAGGATGGTGACTGAGAGGTGGCCTCCATCGCGAATAGCTTCTGGTGGTATGTTGTCCAGGCCCGGTGCCTTTCCAGTTTTCATAACTTTAATGGCGCTTTGTATTTCAGCTCTACTGGCCTTGGAGGTCTATATGTCTAAATAGTCTACTGCTTCTTCTGGATTGGGGGGATCGAAGGGCGCGGGGTTGTTCAATACACTACAAAAATGATCTCCCCAAAGTTCCAAGAGTTCTAAGGGTTGGCCGTTTTTCGCAAAAGTTCGTAGAAACGAGTTTTCTTTCCACATTCAACATTTATTTTTATCCAGATGACAAACATTACTATAACTGGACACCCAGAGCTCACTTATTCAGTTCACGTTTAGTATCACGTTTCATAAAGCTGCTGCTAATCTAATTGTATTACTATAAAATGAATCGGCACGCGCACAATATCATGTGCGCATGCCGATTGACCTCAAGTATCACGTTGCTTTGCGAAACCTCTGTAATATTTTACTCTCCATGGCATTTTATTTTAGTATTTTTTTCAAGTTTGTTGTATTTTGTTTTATTGCCACTTTTTCGTGACAATAACTCATCAAAATCTAAATTAAGTCACACAAGTCAGACGTCGAGGCATTGAAAACACTGGAGTATTCAAATGGTGTTTGGTTTTGAAAAAAAGGAAACTTTTAAAACCCGTTTTAAAATTGGAGTATCAACTACAAGGGTCCTATTTGGGACTGCCTGGAAAAAAGAACCATTCGTATACTTGGCTTTCGTTTCTACAAATGAAATTCTTGATGCGACTGTGCGTTCGAGGTGTATAGAATAGTAGGCCTGTTTAAAGTTCATTGACGGTATTGCATGTACATGTAACATTTAAGTCTACATTTCAACCTATAGACGTACAACCATGCTTGGATTCAGAGCTGTGTTAATGATAGCTGGATGGAATTTTTTCAAACCTACCTGCTGTCTTGATTTATTTTTTCTTTACTGAACGCAACACGCGTGCGTCTAAAATACAATACCGATGATGACGTCACACATGTTTGTAGTGGATTGATTTCCTATTATTGACTCTACTTGTACGCGTGTTCCATTACGTCGCCAACATATTAGACTCGTCCTTACGCGCATTCTTTTGGTATACAAAAAGCCGCACACTAATAGTCTCAACTTTGAGCGGGCTGTCTGGGCTCTGAAACCTTCTCTAGACTCAAGTTCTCAATCACAATTAGTGGCTTATTGTAAGTTCCCTGGTTTTTCCGAAAATTTTGAAAGTTCTACAATATTTTTATGTAAATTCTTTTCCGTCATCACTGCTTGTAATTTACGACCACAATAATAAATTGGAATGTATTTTTAATTTATTCAACTCTCCTTTTACCCCTGCTTCTGGGGTTTTCTGTTCAAATATTCGAAATTCAAAACAAAACATCTGAGCATCTACCCGTCGCAGGTGTCGACCATTTACAGCATGTAAAACACAACGCTGCGTGTAGCATCACCACTGCACTACTCAAGGTGTCCCCATGACGAAAGCCTCTCTTGACATTGAAATAAACACAAGTAATTTCGTTGTCTTGAACACAATTTGAGCCACAACATGATTGCATATATTGTTTTTATCCGTTGAATATATTTAGGACCAATTGTAAAGGCAACAAGGGTTTTCTGAATACAGAAGCACTTTAAACTGACATACTGTATATGTATGCTTTCCTAAAATTAAGAATATGACTTTTTCATGAAGATAGTTCTTTGTATAATAAGATATTATGTCATTTATTAATATAATATGTTTTACCCTGGTTACGTTTTCCAAGTTTTAAAAAATATTTTGAATTTGTTTCCCCTTCTTCCATCCACGGGGCATTACTTCTAACAGTAGTATCTGGGTTTGTAAATTTCTAAACTTAATTTTCATTTCTTGAATCCACACTGCAATTTGACTCTTTTTCGACTTGTGTGGTTCACATTTAGGTATTTGGTCTATTAATAACTGTTCCTGATATCTATTTCTAGAACATGCACGTTTTGAAATTTGTATTGATTTGTGTTCAACTTTCATAATTATATCACGTGATAAAAATTCATCTTCTCAGTGATGATGTATTCGCCACTCTTGTGACGCGATTTGGAGCCTCGCCTTTGAATAGAAATTCAGTCTCGTTACATTTTTGGAATTTTTGCACTTCTTGGACTTTTTGAATTCAGGTAATCTCGGGGGGCTATTTCTCAATTTAGTTTTATTACAGAATTATGTGCTCGGATTATTAAATGTTTGGTAACAATAATTCCACACGTTGTATTCTCCCTGAGAGTTCAGAAGGATTGAGATAGATCAGATCAATATCAAGGATACAAATTTTGAAATACTTAGTAATTAGAGAGCTACTTAAATCTGACCTAATTATTTTCATCGTTTATAAATTGGCATTTTACACTTTAACTGTTTTTACAACGTCAAAATGACATCGCAAAAACCGAGCGAGTGCACTAGCCCGGGGTTTAGTATTGACCATGAGCTAGGAGTGCGCAATCATGAATGAGGTTGAATGGCGAACTATTTTTTCAACGCTCTCCGTGGGAACCGGGCAACAAAAAGTAGATTTCTGTTAAATCAGAGAGTTAATGAATGAAACAGTGCATTCTAATAAATTAATATCACCTGTACGTAAATGCAGTGGGGTTGGTTCTATTACATTTCTAGAGTCTCGGCTTCGATGGCCAACCAAGGTCGGGGTGATTTACGACATGAATAATTTGTATGAACACTTGTTTTATGAGTACGAAAGCTAACTAACAAATAGTGCTTGATAATTACTTAAAGTAGCCATTATGTAAATATTGCAGGGTTTTTAAAGGACACATAATTAAATGTCATTCACAACGTCTGTTTTTATCCCCCGGATGTCGAATTCGCTTGCCAGCCGTGGCAGCGAAGGTCAAAAGTAGCGACAATTAGTAATTCTATTGGAATTAAAGAATTTAACTGCAATAAATTGAAGCTAAGATTTTTATCTTCGTAGTTAGCCAGCCAGCCAGTATTACGGTCAATCAAATACAGCTTAGTGAATGCATCAGCTGAATGCGGCCATAAATCAGCAGGAATACCCAGTGTGGGGGAAATACAGTGATGGTATTTACAAAAATTCTGAGGTATTCATGGAAACAAGAACGGTCTTACCTGATATCAGTGCGTCTGAACGAATACTCATCTTATGCTCACAGAGTTTTACACTAATAACGTCATATCAACAGAACACAAGCCATTGAGTCAATGGAATACATACCGTAGTCCATGCACCGCTAGCTGAAAAATGGAAAATGACGGAGTGTGAAGCAAATAGTAAAGCCTCAAAACTCCGAAAGAACAAAATGTAATGTTTGAAGCGTTTGCTATCCAAGAAGATATGTGTAAATTCAATGTGGCATTTTTGCAAGTACATTTCTTCATACGGTCGCAATATCGGAGTGTTTGAGTCAATGTTAGATGTGCAGTGCAAGTGTGATACGTGTGACGTCAGGAGGAGATATTCAGCAGTGATTAGGAGGCACAGAACAGTTCTCACTGGGTTTTGCCCAGCAAAACACACATCACTTGATTTGTCACCTTTTCTTCACTCTGTCAAAAACAGGATGCAACGAAAGGCATGTTTTAAATTATTTCACATAAAAAGCCCAGCAGATGAGCACAGGAACTTTATTCTTTCTTGTATTTTTGACCATTTCATTCCCACTGAAAACCAAGCTAGACAAGAAAAATAAGGGCAAAAAATGCAAAATCGGCACTTTTCACCCACTTCCCTGCCGATGCACAACTAAAGCCGACATTAGTGTCTGAAAGCAAATTTCCTACCGATTCCGAAAATGTGGTCCAAAAGTACTGTCAACCAGCTATTTTTTGGCAATTCTTGCTTGTTTGAGGGCTACCTAAAATCACAGCCAATTTCTCGGTCGCTACCCAACAATGCACAATTGCAGCCGGGGCCGCCATCTTGAAGAAGAGTGCAGCTATAGCCAAGAAAGTGGCCTTTTTTGTTCACAGCATGTTCACAAATACAAACAAACCACATTCACTGAGCCTACATGTACGTGCAATGCCCACCTACAAAATGCCCCCAAACTTGGCCTACCCCAAAATTTCAATATTTTGGGGGTGCAAATTGGCCGCGGCCGCAGCCTAACTATTCAGTGTCACTTTATCTCTTCCTGGTGACATTAAATTTTACCGCACAAAATTCCAACGTTGTTTGCGATTCAGTGTTATACTGACTAGGACTCGCTGTTTCCTAACTTTAACAGACCGCTTAATTTCACACTTCAGTGGTCGTAGTACTCGTCACCTCGTCGTCGAAACAAATATCGACATGTCGAGGATACGACCCGACACTCGCCTCGCACGTCCCATTGTCTATCAATGTTTTTTTTTTTGCATTGTTTACAGATAACAGTGGCTGTGTGAACCTTGTTTCAGCTTGATGAAACAGCACCAAATAAACCCGTTTTGTGCTGGAGCTTCATGTTCCTGCAGGAACTGATGATTAGCACTTGGTACAGACAACCGGGTTACCGCGGGCTCGATTCAGAGTCGCGACTCCAGTATGCATAGGTAACATTGCAATAGCCATCAACAGTTATTAGATCTATATTGCTAGACAAATGGTAAAATTTGTTTTCGTTTTTGCGTTGTCTGTCTTTCCAGTAACCTTACGTGGTTGTTAGTTTATAGGCTATTGTCATAATGTCCAATAAGTGACGTACATGTACTTAGGATCATCAGTATCCGGGCGTTGTTACCATGTACATGTACCTTACCCTTGTCACCATCTTCTTTTTATTGAGTCTCAGAACTTACATTTCCCACTCAGTTTAAATCCGCTACAAGTTGCATTCTGGTATTCAAAACATGAGCCTTTTTGTTTCAAAGTCTGATTCGTTGGTTGCAATGACGTCATTACTTCAATGTGCCTTGGCGACTGAACGTGACGTGGTGTGGTAAACAACTTAAATGCCCAGTTCTGAAACAACGATGGCCCAAAATGTCAAATCTTATAATTACTCTTGAACGTGTGTTCCATCGAAATACGAACTCCCGTGACCGTTGCATGTAGCCTCAAACTTTGAGTTTAACTATCTTAAAGTACTTTCCAGTTGTTGGCACAGGTTAAACTGTCACTGGTGTGGCAGCACAGGTTAAACTCGTTCTTAAACATGCGTGGAAACGCTTCGGCCAAATTTAATGAAATTTCACTTAAGAAATCTGGTTTTAGAAACTGCCTCTAGGAGACCTGCAGTAGTCAAAATATTCAAAAATTGACGTCGTCTGATTTGATCACCATCAAACGTGTTCGCAAAAATTAATGAAGGCCGTTTAAAAGAGAATGCCACCCAATTTAATTAGTCTTTTTTACTGTCTTAATCGGTCTATATCCACATCGCCTCGCATACGGTCGACTCCTTTATCTTGCCGAGAGGTGTCGCGTTAAACTGTGAGGAAGGTGAGAAACGACGCAGCGACTTCAGTGGTTCAATTGCAGAGTGAATTCTGCTATGTTGCGGTGCACCGTTCCCGCTTGTCTGAACTATACAGCTGCGAGGAAAGCGGATATATCGTTTTTTTCTACTTTCTCCAGAGCCCAAAATGCTTAAGAAGTAGCTCGCGATAGTGAACAATGAAAAGTATGCTCTAAATAGCAAGTATGAGGCCGTGAAACGTCTCCGTGTCTGTGACCTGCAGTCGTCGACAGTGACTCTGACGATTGCTGGCTTACCGAATAGCTATTCATACGCTACGTTGCCTGAGCTTGTTCACGGCGCCTCTCTAGTATTTTTTCATCACTATATTCCCATGCGCCCACCCAGCCTTCAATTTGGGGGGGCTCGAATTTCCGGCGTGGTGTCCTTTTTGCTAACAAAAGAGCGTGCGAACCGAAAAAAAGAGCACAACTGTGTGATTTGCTCGTTTGGCTTATTTACTTAACTATTGTTCCATTTTCTCGGACTTTTTGGTCTCTCGGGGCGGACCTTTTTGCCCACTTTGCCAAAGGGGGCTCATTTGAGCCCTCTGAGTCCCCCTCCCCTGAGTGCGCGCATGATTCCGGTTCGAACTGATAGCCTGTGAAACTTAACGATCCACCTGCGAAGTCTAGTCGTCGGATAAGCTCTTGTCTAAGTCGGGATTGCGAGTTCCAATGTTGACGTTTATTACAGAGCGTTCTGTTTCAAAATGAGTTATTCTCACCATAACCAATACTTATATAAACCTGATCAACAAAGTCAGTCTCATTAGATGCAATTTTAGTGCCTTTGGAGTGTTCGTGAGTGCAAATGAGAAGCCAGCAATGAATAAATCACTGCGTTACCGACTTTATGTGCAAAAGAACTAATTGACCGGACACCGAAGCCATGTGAGCTCATGCTAATTCAGTGTATGCAGGCAGAAACTGTTGTGAAACAACTCGATTTCCATCCCACGGCCAGGTGTTAGGGAAATCTTTATTTACATTTACAGTATTCAAATAATGATAGTCAATGTACAATTTCTGTCCTGACGGTTCTGTGGCCAAAGCGGGACCTGAATTCACGGCCCCCGACGAGTAAGTAGATTTCAGTTGCAGTTTCGTGGATAATTCACCAACATAATTACGTGCACATTACTTCTTTGGCTCACTAGTATAGTATTTTCTTGACTCGAAGTTTAGTTTCCAACTTTGGCTGGTTTATGTCCGTGATGTCTTCAGCCGCGACGGGCCTGATCAGGTTCCGAGCCACTGGCCGAGATAACAAGCGTTGTGTGTGTTTAGAACTCAAAAAATCACAAGTCTAAACAACACAGATATAGGTTTTCTTGTCTGTATCTGACGGAAAAATACTTCGAATTTATCTCCAAAAAGACCCCATCTGCCAGCCGAACTTTGTAAGCTACGGTGTGTTCAAATACCAATAAATCCGTAACAGAAAAATAAAACAATACGTTTTTATAAGAATTCGGTCTATTTTTAACGGTTGTACATCGAAGTTTGATGATTTATTGGTGTTAAACGATGACTTAAAGTGATAAACTGACACCAGTAATCCGTGTTGTGAACTGCTCAACAGACGGCGTGTGAAATCAATGACGTCATTGGATAATTTCAACATCTCCGTCTGCCGTCAGGTGTCAGGAAACGCAACCGTACGTGCCGTTATTGAGTAGAACTACTCGATCTAAATTGATAAAATTAGGTTGTTTTTTGGGTGGCATGCTCCTTTAAGAGGCTTATGCGATACAGTCGCATACTGCACCTAGTCAGGTAGCATAAAGTACGCGAAGTTATATCTTTCCCATCGGCTGTTGCTTGGAAATAAACAAAAACCCTTTTTTACTTTTTACTATCTTAATTAGACAGCAAACATACGAATAACATTAATGGAAATCAGCTGCACTCCAGTGAGGGTCAATGGAAACCTTTTGAAAATTCGAAAACTGTCGTCTGATGGAGAGGTCATTGTCTGTACATAAACATGGACAACCTTTATATTTTTCCCGTTCTTTCAAGCCGTTTTTGAACAGCTCACTAGCTGTACCTTTTTTGAGCCAGTAATGGGCTATTTTGGGCCACAATATTCATGGTGATATAATAGTTCCCTTTTCTTTTCAAATAAAAACTTTGAACATATCCCACCAGGATGTATGTAAGTGCATTTTTTCAAAATCGATGACCCTAGAGTTGACTTAATTTGAGATAACATGGAGCAGACGTTCATGAAAGAAATAAAATGAGGAATAGCAACGCAACCGGCACTTTGTGATGCACATTGGATTAGCCTGAAATACTCTGGGTGTCACGGCCAAATGCAAAACCGTTCCCACGGTAACCAGGCAACAGTGCAGTCCTGAATACACCTTGTTAATGTGGATCTTGCTTCGTTGCCGTCGTAGCCTATAACGGATAATGCGTTGTGTTCCAAGATGGCACTGATTGCTAGTACCTGCACTGTAACCGTTCGTCATAAATCTTCACCCGACAGCGTGATCGACATGCATGAATCTAAATTATCCTTTCCCTAACAATGATTTAATAATGATGATCTTCAAAAGAAATGTTATTGTGGGTAATTCTTCGTCGAAAAAGTGCGATATTTTTTAATAGTTTCCAAACCATCGAACATGTTAGCGATTTCTACTTCGGAAAGAACATTTTATTTGACATAAGTGTTTAATGTGAGCTGTCAAAACGCAGATGCAGAACAGTGGCTGATCTAGGATATCACAAGGGGGGCCAACATTTTGTCTGTAAGCATTGGCGCAAACCACGATTGCAGATGCGCATAGCACCGAGCGGGGGGAGGTCGGGACGGGGGTTTGCCCAAGAAAAAAGGCAGAAAAACACGGAGAACGTGCCAAACAAGAAAAGTTGGATATACCACAGACTCGAACTCACTACACCACCAAGCTTTCACTCCTACTAACTTACTAAGAGACCTACTTGTTTATGGTCCACAGCGTTTGCGCGCGAAACCTACTTATTTTTGCAATGCTTATTACATTTTTTTTTATTTTGTGCCATCAATTCGTAACAAATTTGTTGTATTTAACATAGTCTTCAATTGCCCAAACGACCAAATCCGTTTTTCGTGTTGGCAATAATGACGGGATATCTTTGGAAATCGTTTTAAGTTAAGGTTTGACAAAGAGAGAATTATGAGCTTCTGAGTGATTCACTAAGGCTTCTATTAAAATTCACATCTTACCAGCAGCTTCTGTTTTTTCATCGTCACTCAGGTTCCATTTTCTGTAAAACATTATGTAATTTTCTTCATTGCACAGTGAAGCAGACGACGGAAACGGAGTCGT
>NMRA01000235.1:363857-404760 GCA_002633005.1 Phoronis australis | reverse complement strand
CGAAATGAACACATGAGCGGATCCACGATTTTGGTTAGGGGGGGCAGGGCAGTGTACCCCAGAATTCTGCCCGTTAGACATGCGCGCCCCGGAACTGCCAAATGGAATCTGGGAGAATTTCAGTGGAGGGCATGGCCTCTTTGCTCCCCTCCCCTCCTTAAATCCGCCACTGGAACCGCACACGCCTATTACAGCCTTCAATGTAGATAAAAGCGCAATGGAGGCGCTTGCAGTCATCACTTTTTGCTTCTATTATTATGCAACGGGCTATTGAAGTTAGTGGGATTAGCTCACGTAACAGGCCTCCTGTCCACATTAAAAATGTAACTCGTAGAGAGTACACGATTTTTCAAATCTAAATTCATATCAAGGAGCTCATTTCAACGTTTCTCCGCATTAATTAAATATCTAGAAAATTTTCTCAGGACAGTAAAAAAATCTCTGAACGCTATCTCGTCCACCTTGTCGCATCTTGGTAAGAACTGCACACGTAAATCAGAATAAAAAATACATTCGAGAAGAAAAAGTGTAATTCTGTTTCCACTTTCCCACTGTCACAGCAGGAACATATTCTCTCCTCTCTATCAAGTCCACTAAACCTTCCCTGAACAATCATTAAAGAATGCGCCGAGCATCTGAGTCTTGCGAGGGCTACTCTGTGAAAATTATTTTCTAGACATATTATGTATTTTTCTACAACAAAATTACACTTGCCTATTTTATAAACATCTAACGATTGAGAAAATATATTGTCTCTCCAATCCTGGATGTCTGTATCAAAGCATTGTTGTTAATACACACTTATGAATGATACAGGAGAGCCTGAACCTTGTTGTATCCAAACCACTCCAAAACCACTAGCAAATAACTATCGTTAAACATTTACAACTCAGCAACACTTATTTTTCTCAGCCATGTCATATTACACATTATACCACAAACTAACATAACGATGGCTTAGAAAAGTGTATAATCTTAAACCAGAGGGCCCTCTTGGAAAGCATTGCTATCACTGAAGAGGCCACCCTCATTTTAAATATCACAATAATAAAAAATAAATAAGATAGTAATAATTCAAAATAATAGATATACCTTCATTGCGACTCTACCAAGCTCTCCCTTCACTGCAGTGTTTGAGACATGATGTCCAAGTCCCAACAAAAATTTACAAAATTTATTTTGTACGATTTCAATGTCTTGTTCGGAGTGAAATCCCCAAATCTCAGAACCATACAACAAGAACGGTAATATTTTTGTGTCAAACATTTTTAAGCACACTTGCACACGAATGTCACTGTATTTAAACATGTGCTTTTTAGTACTTCTCGTGTTGCATTCCCTGTATTTAGTCAAATTTTCCTCAGTTCCATGTCGCCTGTAGTTCCTTAAATAACTACGTAATATTAACTTATAATAATGACATGCTCTATCAAGACATGTTTCTGGTTTTGATAATCATTTTTATTTTCATCTTTCCACTTTACGGATCTGCTTGCTTTACTATTGGCATTGTGGCTTTCCCGTGTATGATTGTTGCGGTTTACCTACAAGTTAAACAACACTACCAGTCGAGTTTCAACTATGCCTTGTACTTTCATGTGCATGGCTTCCTTGATCAAGAAAGCCTTGTACATGAAAGTACAAGGCAATGTCTTCAGTCAGCCAAGCAAACAACCAAGCTACACCTGGCTCAGTCTACTTAGGAAGATTTAAGCATAATAAAATTCCCGTCTAAGTAAATGGATGACGCCGTGGTGTAGTCGTTAAGGTGCTGGACCCGAATTATCTGTAGCTTCAGAAGTCGTGGGTTCAAAAAATCACACCATGAGTGTACCACATATCCGTGCTCATTCTTCTAAGAACACGGGAACACCTGACAATGGCCGGAGAATAGACCGACCGAAACGTCATGACAGTGTAAATAGACAAGAGGTCGGTGTAAATAGACCAAGAGAATTTATTAATAACACGCCACCACCTCAGAGCGGTTTTAGAAAGTCATTGTCGTTCTCTAGATAATCAGACCCATCATAAACACACTTGGAAGACAAAACTATCTACAGTGTCTGAAACCTTGGTTTGAAAATTTGTAAATAACATATTTCAATAGTTCGTGAAGAAGTACACGTTTTTAGGTTTTTGAAGCTTGAAAGCTGGAAAGAAATATGACTTTTACAACCTAAAGAGTTTGTTTATTGTTGTAATAATATGATCCTCATTCTTTTGCTGGGCGTGCAACATAACTGGTCCAATTACCAAACCAACAGGTACTGAAAAGTTGGATTTTAAAGTAAGGAAAATCTTATCGCACAATCCTTGGTATGTCATAACAATATCTACATGTATTTACAGGCATGGTCATCACAAGATGTGCTTCAGTATAAAGCGTTTTTGCTGGGTATACCAAAATGTTAATAAAGTATGAATAGAATTACTGGCGTTTTCTGACTGCAAGAATCTCTAAATTTAGTTTACAACGCGTATAGTTAAGATTAGAAATCCAAGATAGGTAAGATAATGTGCCATGGTTGGTTGTCATTACACGGTAGCACAACGTTTTGAGTTTCGGCACCTAACATAATCCAGGTGGGAAGCCCCAGGGCACGTGTTTTGTCTGAAAGAACTGGTCAGCTTAAACAATGTTTGAAATGGATTCTGTCGTTAGTTAAGGGGTGCTCGAACTACAGAGCACGTGGATGTTGTATGTAAGTGAGCCTGAAACATCCGTGCATCGTTTCTCTTGCAATTGGCTGAGTAAAAAATCCCCGATAATTAACAAGTTATTACGCGTTTGAGCTCCGTGAGTAAATTAATTGCATTCATTTCAATTAGGTCAGATAATCCACCGTTCACCGCTTATCGCTTTGTTTGGAGCTCAACTGTTCGCTGTGCAGTTCTAGCCACACGAGTGCACTTCACAATGGGTATGTTTAGTGGAATCGCAAAAAGGCTTAGACCCGTTTGCCATTCACGTAGGAAACCCACGACGCACCAGTTGCAGCTGTGGCGCACCTGTTATTGCATAGACGATCACCGCCGTCCTGAGATCAATTTTTTAGTATGATTATATTTTTTGCGCGCTCGACGAGATGCCGTACGGTCTTAGATGGTAAGTATAGAACTCTAGAGCATACATCTGCTGTGGGTTCACGTAGTGGAAAGATACGGCGTAGTCACTGATGTTTCCCGTGCCCTGAAAATAAACATGTCACATCGTTTAATGATCTGCGTAGCATTTGATTGGTATGCATGTTCGTGCATCTATCGCTGTTCAATGAAATGCGTGACGGATTCAGATAGCCATACGGGTTCACAATAAAAACCATAGGCGATGTTTTGTGACTCAAACCACTTGCGTCACTACAAGAGTACGACACGCGAAGAAGTGAAGTGTACGAGACGTGATGTCCAGAAGGGAGGCTTTTACTTGGTAGGTTTCCGTGCGAAACGTTTATTTTTTGACAATCCTCACTGGGAGTTGGAACTCCACGAAATTTTCCCATTTCCAAGTGCTCAAATCTACAAACGCTGTCACTTTTTGACTCCATGGCATGTCTTCTTGGACTCTTGCCCGCTTAACGGTGAAACGTTCAAATAATTCGATAAACCCCTGCAACTACATGTATATTGGTATGGTTGGAACAATTCCCTACGAAGGGGACATTTTCATGAAACTCCTTACAAATAGGCGTAAATAATTTTGACATCAAAGCACATACGTTATTCTTTTATGAGTCTATCCCGCTGTTGGCGTAAAAATATCCCCGAAGACGGTACGACTTAGTACAAATCAAAATTTTGGGCCCGTGTTTGATACAGTGTAAAACCTAATAAAAACATTCCACTGCACTAAGTCATTAACATAAAGCTGCCGACTTTTTCAAGTTTGCGCGACGCTTGTTTGCACGTGCCTATCGGCGGGAAATTGAGCAAAATCAAGATCCTAGACAAGTCTTATTATTAGAAATGGAACCTTAAACTTCCCGTTCTACTTGAGTACAAAGTTTAGCTTAACATGAAGTTGTGCTCTCACGCATTTGATAGGTTGATTCTCAATTCACTGAGTCTTCCGTTTAAAGATAAACGCTTAATGATTTGCACAAAATACAATCCTCTACGCCACCTTCCAACCAGTTTTTTTTTTGTCTAGCGTAAGAACGGCACCTAGACAAAAATATGACTCCCGCAAAATTTTCCCCGATTCCCTTTGGCAGTTTGCTGGTGCGCCGAATGTCTGACGGGCAAAATCCTGCCTAATACTCTGCCCTGCCCCTCTCCAAAGGAACTCAAAAAGAATCCTGGATTCACCGCTGCACATTATTTTGTCCGGAGAGTATCAATGTATATGGAGCATTGGTCATCCTACACAGAGGGGAAGACCCTGCATTAACATAAACGTAACAGGGTGATGTAACAGGACAGTATATAGTGACACCTACCGACTTGGCCCCGTACTTGTCATATTGCCGATACCAATCTGGGTATTGCCCAAACATGTGCGCTTCTGGTCCAAAACAGTGAAACCGACTTCGACCCAGCTTGTCTCGAGAGTCACCAGTAGCGACACCTAGTGAAACAAAGATCACGCTGTTCAATCTATAATTGGTGAATACGTTGGAGGAGACGTACACATCTCTCTATTTAACGCTTCACATGTATCTCGCAGGAGAGCCTATACTTAGCCATAGTTCCATTACCATTGCGCCGTGTTCCGACGTTGACACTTGAAATTGGATCTGATCCCCCACCCCCACCCCCAAACAAACTAAAACTGCACACATTTAAATCTTGTTTCAGCCATTCAATGTTAATTACCGGGGTAAATTAATAAACTCAACATTTCCGTACCATCTTGCTGTTTTATTTTTTGCGGCAGCCAAGTGGGGGGGCGGGCCCCCTGCTCCCCCCTCCCTAAATCCGCCTATGCATGTGCTGACCAACAGAGGACTATGTTGAGAAATTACCTTCATTACTAAGCCTAGAAAAGTGTCGAATTTTGGCCCACAACGGAAAACCGTGTGTCCATCGAAATCAATGGCCACCTTTAAATTTCAGTTACACTTGTGACGCTTCGCTGTTCAACAGCACAATCAAGAATTCGATGTTTGTATCACCGCTGTTAAACCCCTAGTATGCATGCTTTCAACCGATTTACGTTTACGTCAAATCGACGTCGAATGATCGAGGTAGTGCAACTATAGCCGTACGGCGAGGGTGACGTATTGCGTTCTAGAGCTTGCGCATGTGAAGAGGCTGTCTTAACACGATGCCACCTCATTTAAAGAGTGTGTAATCTAACTCCACAGATGCACACAGCATGTTTGGCCTGGAAACAAAATTTCGTAATTCCTAGGCAAACAGCTAAGTTTGACGTCCACATGAATAATAGGGCCTACTGACGCAGGCAGTGAGAATAGATCTATAAGTGATGCAAAATCGTTGACGGCCATTGTCCATGCAAAATAAGGGGCAATATTTGACCACGTTTCCACATTGACCATTGTACATGGACCGCAAAATCCGTATGTTTTCAATGGACGAAATCTCTGATCCGGCTTTCGCATAAGTCGTGATGTCATTAATCACTAGCGACACCTGGCAGACATAACAAATACGTTGTCTAACGTGGTCATTTCGTCGGGATTTGGATCAGCGAATTGCCCAATTTAGATCCGTGTTTAAATAAACAGAACGCTCGTTAAAAGTTAATCTCTTAAATAAAGCTCATATTAATACTCCAGAAGTAACCATCAAGCCTACTACAAAACCATTCTCACACTTCAACAGCAGCTCAGTTACTGTACATACTCCACGGGACGTTTCATTTTAAGCTCGAATGCACGCCGGCGCCGATCAAAATGTCTGGACTCTACTATCGAAGACTTTCAGCTGCGTTTCAAAGCGCTATTTTTTTCAATGTTCACTAGACAGTGAACGCAAGAATTTTCGGTCACATACACTAACGGCAACCTGAGTGTGCTACGTCTAGAGGGTGGGGCCTCGCCTAGGATATTTCACAAAATCGGAAAATGTCGGAGTTAGTGACCTGTTGTCTATAGTTTATGGTTTCAGTGAACAAGAGACAGGTGCCAACTTAAAATCAGGGGGACACCTAAAATGTAAAGTGCACAGTGAGTGTAGGTTATGAAACTTGACACGAGTGCATTTATGTAAGACACACTCCCAGTGTTATTTGCTCTTCACCCTCTTTTGCTGATAAAATGAAACTCGTATTAGGTCTTGCAGTCTCATGAAGTGTGAATCCACTTCCATTACAAAAAATAAAATCCAAACCATGAGACCTGCGACTGAAGAAAACGCTTCAACGTTTATGGAGTTTTGGGAAGTTGATAATTTGAAAGTGGAGCACGTTACTTACATAATGAGTTGTATGTACTACGAGACCGTCTTGATGAGCGTAAAGTACTATACTGGATTCCCGTGTTCTATCCAGCAAAACAGATCGAAAAGTAATGTTACGCCCTCGTCAAGTACTTACTAGCTTCCTTTGGGCTCCGGACAGGAAGGTGACAACTTTCACTCCACAGAGACAACGTTCATGTACATTGCCGCTACGGCAGAGGACTGTTTTATTATGTATAATTGATGTTTAAACGATCGAACCTGAATCATGACTGACATAACCAAAAGTTCCCATTTACTTCAGGCTGTGTCTTCTTTGTATCACCATAAAAACATTTGGAAATGGTTACACGAAAGCTTCGTATTGTCTACCTTTCTTCGGAATGTACTCACCAAGCCTTTCCATACAATGGCCGATTTCTGCATCTTCAGCGCCTCCGTCTATGCTGCATATTTCCTTATTACCAAACCCCTTCACAGCAAATCTTTTAAGAGCCTCTCTGCTCAACACATACCCAGCACCGCCGCTAAAATAACCTTGTTGTACAATTGTCCTAAAATGGTGTCCAAAATACACGGGTTGCGAGCTATTTTTATCGGACAACATGAAACGCAAATTTTCCACTATCATGTACGTATCATCATCAGCTTTCACAAACCAGTCTGCTTGATCAAAATAATGATCGTAACAATACTTAAATGCTTGCATAGTCTTTGCAGTTAAGTGTTCCCTTCCTTCCGATACGTTCAGTCCAACAGTAGGGAACGATTTATCTTCAATTGAGCTCATGAACAGTAATATGTTACACCGGCGACCCCACGTCGCACGCACGTGCTGTGCCTTGCTTTGCAGGTTTTGCGGACCTGTCATTATCCAGCAGAGAACCCGAACACTCTTTGCCAAGTCTTCTGCGACATGTTTGTCGTCTGGAAATTAAAATTTTAGTCAACTAAAGGGAATAAAACACGTATAGGTCAAATCGACATGCATCTTGGTGGACAAGTGTACTTATAAACGATCCTCAATCAGTCTCTTTGACGTCGACCTTACTAACGGATGGTACGATAGATTTCAAAATATGTTAATCATATGTACAATGTCCGAACACGTGGCAATTCGAATAAGTACACATGCTATGTATCACACGTATCTTACCCATAACCTACAGGTTGCACACAGTGTTTTCTTGACACGAATTGTGATACAATAAACTAAATAATGCGCTCGTGTCCATCTCCTCATAAACCTGACCATTAAACACACAAATAAAAACAAGACTCTGGGCTTTAAAGTATATACTGTGGACACACAGACCTCAATCATTCTGAGATAAGAATTTGTTCCGATGAATGGGTAAATTCGAACAACTCATAGGTGTTTTATATTCACCAAAAAGTGTTGTATTTACTTGTACCAACAAATTGCACTCTAGTGTACCTTTAACATACTTCTGTCCTTTTCGCTGGATACTTGACTTTTAGCAAAAAATGAAAGAGGGACAACGCCCTCCTTTTAGTTGAGATCAGAATTGTTATTAAGAAGCAAAATTATGGCATTAATATTCATTTCACATGGGCGCCGGAGCACTGAAAAAGTGGAGGTTATAGCCCCCAGCCCCATTTGGTGCGCCGCACATGTTTCACAGCGCTATGAACCAAGAAGATGTTTTGGCCCTAGGCCGAAACGAACATTTGTATTCAAAGTTGTCAACACTAATTCCTTTAATGATCTCATTTTTCGATTTTGCATATGTCAAAAATAGATTGGAGTTACAGTGTATGTAACGTACAGCGTGTATCTTATTATAGTATACCAATGTCGTTAATGTGACGTACAGTATGTCTAGCTATTGTAGACATGTGCAGTAAATGTAACGTACAGTGTGTGTCTTTTGCCGATGCAGTTAATGGAATGTGTAGTGTGTGTCTTGTTATAGTAGACCGTTGTAGTTAATGCCACGTACAGTATCCGTCTTATTATAGTAGACAGATGAAGTTAATGTAATGCACAGTGTATATCTAGTTATAGAAGACATATACACTACATGTAACGTGCAGTATGTGTCTTGTTACAGTAGACAGATGAAGTTAATGTGATGTACAGCGTGTATCTAGTCATAGTAGACAGATACACTAAATGTAACGTTCAGTATTTGTCTTGTTTTAGCAGACTGATGTCGTTAATTGTCCCCTGTCTCCTGTTATCATCATACCATTGACTGGTAAGCTGTTGTTATTTTTCACCTCCAATAAGTGAAAGTTATTCTTGGAGCTATGATGCTTTTCTGGTGAAAGAGTGCATCTGCATCACATAGTTTGTTTCTGTATATTGTGGACATGACAGCCACATGTCGTCTCTACATTTTGGGGGGTTACCGGTTGAGCTGAAAAATTCTTGCTTAAACCACTTCGACAATAGGCGATAATTTTACCCAAGGTTGTGGGTTCGAGACCCAATGTCGTCTGGTACATGTACAACGTGTACCATGCAGCTTGCAATTATAACTTTTTAAGACAATATTAGTGATTCTGTTAAACCCATTACCTTGATCTGCTAGAGGGCATTTCTACGAAATGAATGTTCTATGAGTAGTTTTTACACAGAACTATACTAATATAGACTGAGACACCGGTGTATGACGTGAACCTAACTCAGGCACCCTGGGTTGCAAAATGATCAAAGTTAAACCAAATCCCTTGTAGACGTCGTGATTCTTATAATTATTAGCGAAACTCTAAGGCCACTGAAAGCCTCCCGAGGATTGCTGAACACAGTCAATGCTGCAGAGAAGGCAATAGCTCATCAGAAGTGTCTCTGTGGTGTAAATGCCCGACGTTTGGAGATGTGTGATGTAACCAGTGGCAACCTTGGCTATAGCTGCAGAAGACGTGGCATTGGTAGAACCAGTGCCAAGGCAGAACATGGTAAATCCTTTTGCTTAAAATTGTGGCAAAACTGTTATGGAGACCACAAGCTTGTGTCAACGGTATCTGCTGGTTAACTACGTCGGCACAAAATGTGGTGCTTGTCCATATGAAAATAACTTGAGGATCTGCAAGAACCAGCCAATCTAAACTCGTATGTACAAGTACCAACATATGGAGATGACGTCATTATTGCTACATGTACTAGAAAATCAAAACTTGTCCGAGATCCTGAAATGTTCTGTCTGTATTCTGTTCATTGCTGTTCGCATACACTGTGCGTTGTGTTCGAAATTAACCGCAGTTTTAAAGCCGTGTATTGGTAATTAGGTGGCAGTAAATATTTTAACTTCCGAATTTTTAAGTTTCGGTGAATATTCTTCATTGAATGTAAATTAATTTTTACATTTTTCATTCTGGAGTTCTGGCCGTGGGTGGTACATTTTTGAGGCTATAACGACTTTTTATCAATGGTTCTCCTGACATTGGTAGCGTGCAGAAGGGAGGTGGCGACAGAGCGACTGCCCCGGGCTTCCACATCGGGGCGCACTCAATGAATATGAATGAACTTTTTGAAATTATGACTGAGTTATAGTTAAAATAAATGCATCTGAGTACAGAGTGAGGGGGCATCCAATAAAAATCGCCTCGGGTATCACCGCTATTGCATGGCGTCATGGTGAATTTGAGCAAGAAATTGAAGTTGCTCTTAAACGTCTAAAACATAAAACATCGCTCGATTTAGAGACCTGCAGATCGCCAATGCGACACCAGATTTTGTCTGGCGACCTGGGAAATTTTCAAGTGGCCACGAAGTCGCCATTTCGAGCATCAAGTCAGACAGTATTTCCCTTTAAATTCGTTTCAAGTTTCGTGTTTATTTCCAAACTTGAAATTACTAATAGTGTTCCTAGATTTATTATCTTTGGTTCAAAATTGTTGATTTAAATGCATTTGCCACCACGTTAAATTACAACTGGCAGTAATGAGACGAAAGTGGGAATTGTTCGGCATAAATAAGGCAATATCATGCGGTCGTCCTCGTCCTATGCTCGTCCGTCGGGAGAAATAACGGGGTTAGAGACGGAATGTACGTACCTTTACGGCAGAAATCACAGAAGCGGAAGGAAAATAGACGCTGTTACAGCTATACGATCTTTTTTATTTGTTCAAGGAAAATTTATGCCCAACAGGAAACCTGTCAATGGTTTTCTTTTCAATTTGGCGACTTCAGATTTCCTTTGGTGACCTGGGATTTCCAAATGCGACTCGGTGCTTTGCTAAGCATCGAGTACTGAAAAGGCTGGTCGGCATAACCAGTTCATCGAATCGTAAGGTGTTGAATGTTTTGTCGAAATAAACACCTATATGAAGTGTTTTAGTAGCATGCCCTCTATTGGAAAGAGTGTCTGACCTGTCCAATTTCATTTATTTGCCAATTTTTGTCGTTGCAGCTTTGGCTGATGGTGTCTGGTATAAAATTAAAAAATAGTTGTATTTATACACTGAAAAACATTAAAAAGTTTCCGGCACCCGACTTGGGTGAAACAAGACAAATTAAAAATCAGCAAGGAACAAGAAAGTCACTTAAACCGTTTTGTGATATCTTCAGGTCCCCGTCCACTCACCGTGATGCGCATGCTCATCGTTGAACTTGTATACTTCTTTTGGTCCCTTCAAACGGTCAAGCTCTTCGTGCGACTGTGGCTCTCTCTGTTTCATCATAATTACCTCCCCTGTCGGATTTTGGTAGACCCCATCTGCCTTTGAGGTGGTCTGAACCCGAGCGTAGCTGGTCAAGAAAGAGGACAGTGTCAGACCTATGACTACACCGCCGGCAAAGAACACGAAGACGTTTCTTTTCGCTGTCGTTATCATTTTCCCATTATCACCTGCAACGACAAAGAATATCCTATTAGCCTACAAAGGACAACAAAACTTTTTTGGAAGAACAAGAGACAGGAAATTTAGCTAAAGTCAATTAATAAGCTAAAGAGACACACCAAAAATTAGTTACCCATTGTCGACACGAGTATTAACAAACAATTACACTACGTGCATCTTAATACGCATGTACAATGACCATGTCACAAGCCACGTGAAAATACTTTGTGGGCACAGCATCCTTGGCTAATAATAATCACTCTGGCAAGATATTTTTGCGGCACGCTTACGCCGACGCAGCTCGTGATTAAAGACGCTAATAATAAACTGGTTATGATTTTAGGATTATGCTGATACGTGAATATTGTGCAAAACACCGACGTTTTAGCAATGGGTCCAGGAGAGGATGGCACACGGACGTAAAATTCTCATGATTCCATAAACTTGCAAAATATTATTAGCACTCTGGTTTTTAGTACCGCTGAATAATTGCGACAAAGTATATTGATTTCCAAAAAGTGTACTCTCGGTTCTTGTATGACTTTAGGTCACCACTGAGATAAACCGAGTGCACGTAATAAATTAGTTATGCCGAGGAGTGAGCTTGAAATCTTAGTGCGTGCTGTCATAAAAAACGAGCAAAAAGAATGGGTGGATTGGAAAGTATTTGACTCCCGAGCATTTGTGTGCGGGACGACAACTCCGCAATATCCAGCCCAAATTATTGTCCCCACTTCTTTGTATACCATGGTACATCTTGACATCAAATGTTTCTTAAAACTTGTTGTTTGTTAATAGTAAAGAAATTGTGGAAAACACGTCAATTCGCTACGTAGAGCAAGATGTGCTGCGTTTGAAAGTATTAGAGTCCCTTTCAATTGCTTTTGAGAAGCCTTGTTGAATGAGCAGCAAACAGGGTCGCGCCGCACGTTACACTTGTTTGGGTGACTTTCCTGTTACCCCAATTCATTTGTCATTCTTTGCAGTATTTCACACCCGCCGTGTCTCACTGTGTGTGTCGTCAACTTATACTCTGTGGTGGCATTACTGCGTCATTTTATCTTCACTTGAGAATGAAACAAGTATGTTTCGAAATATCGTGTGTCTTTTAATTATGTCGCTAGGTCATTTACTGTGTCTATCTTCAATTGAGAGTAGAGTTTTGTTCAGAAAGTATGAACGCAACGGAATAAAGACCGTGAACAATGAAAAGTGTCGTGCATTTAACAAATTCTGTTTAATAGTAAAGAATATATTGTTTCTCTTGTTTTTGCTAATTCCAGGTTTTACCGGCTTTTACTCACTGCGTTTGCCAATTTTGAGGATTTTCTACGAGATTACACTCATGCGACGTCTAATCCAACAATGATCAACTTCACTGTAGGTACACGTAAGATCTTAACAATCCCATGGTATTTCCTTGGCTATATCTCCTTTTTGTCTCTTTCATTTAGCCTTTCATTGATACTGCTCACGTTATAATACACAGTTTCGTGAGGGAATCACGAAAAAAGGACAATGCCAAGGCAAAATGACTTTCCCAACTGAAGACAGGTTGGCGTAGCTTGTCGGTTAATCGATTCTTTGCTTCATGTGCACATGTTTTACATAGAATACCTAGAATGAACACCTGGTCGCAGCGGGTTTGTACAAGCAAACTGAGCGAGTTACTCCATGTTGAGGATATTAATGACATATAATTAACGTTTCTTAAATTTACGACATTTTTATTAGCTCACACGAACATTCATAGTCAGGTTGCTTGTCAGTATAGCATTGTTCATTGAACAAGACAGTGCGCCGACGCAAACTCAATATTTCACGGGGGTTTTTTTGGTATAAAAGGCCAGTTATGCAGTCGGGATCTTACGATAAAAAGTAAAAGTAAATAGGATGTCTCATTTCGGCCTGGCCCAAAAAGAAAACTTAAACTTGCACGGGCTGGATGGCTTTGAGGTTGATGAAGTTACTCAATAGGACATTGAAGCTGGAAAGAGGTAAACACGTGAACGTTGTTTGCGTGTTCATTGACAATGTAAATGTTAGATCTGATAAAGTAAGATTAAGATGTGCAGCGCATGCATTAATGATTGGAAAGGGTAGACACTTGAAACTGAACGGACCAGAAAGGGTAGACACTTGAAATTGAACGGACCAGAAAGGGTAGACACTTGAAATTGAACGGACCAGAAAGATTTCATCGTATGCCATCTCTGTGTTAGGCCATGTGTCTAGTCAGAATATCATTTTTTTTACCGAATGTCCATTCTACGATGACCTTAGGAAACGGTATCTGCCTGCATGGATCTACAAAAATCGCAGTATTATAAAGTTCAACAGACTCGTGACTATGGAGGAAAAAGATCTTATATGGTGAATATATAAATATGTTCATTTCACATTCTACCGAAAAAGAGCTCTCACTACTGTTCGTGTTTGACACTTACCTCTATTGTATTTGACGATTTCCTTGTAACAACTGCCGGGGGCCTAGTTATTGAACAAATATACATGTATACTCATAATGAACCAGATTTGTTGAAACGCATTTCAACTTCCTCTTCTTTTCGTCAACAACATTTGTATTTTACAATCTTTTACAATTCTTTATACCGGGATTTTCTGTAAATAAGCACGAGGGTTAAATAAACGCCCGGCGTTTATTTAGAAAATGGGGCGTGTAAATGGAAAGTTTATAGTTTTGCTGACTTTCACACTTTTTTCAAAACTTCGATTTTATGTTAATAAAGCCATAGTTTGCTACTACCCTGTTCGCTTTTATAAATGATAAATGGTCCACAAAAGTGAATTTGTGACAAAAGGTTGAAGCTCATGAGTGGATTATTAGGAGAAGATTTTCCGAATAAACACCCCACTATCTGGACACTTGACACCAAAAGTTGTAACACCAAATTAAATTCCCATGGGCATTTATTCGGCATAATTTTCCGAATAAACGTCCATGGGCGTTTCATCGGGTGGACTATCTTCGGAAAATCCCGATATGGTCCATTTGGGTTTAACATTTTCGCAACGGATTTTAAGGATTAGTTTTCAGTCAAAATAATTATCATTGAACGCATTTTCGAATATTTTCAAACTCTAAGTTAATAAGAACTTTTATTTTTGGTTGTGACCAAAACCTAAAATGGCTGCGCTAGTGAGAGACAGCTGACTCGTGCATTCAATCCTTTTTGAGCCACAGCTGAATTCAGCTAACGCTAACCAATTTCATTAAGTATTGGCACCTGCTTTGGTTGGCGAGACTTTTCAAGATCTGATCTACGAACATCATCTGCGCGATTGTTTAATCTGTTTGGAGAGAAGTATTTGTCAGTTTTTGACCCCTTGACCCATTTTTCCTCAGCCGTGTTTTTTCTTAAACCTTAACTTCTTGCAAGTAAGAAGTTGAAATTCAGCAGGGAAATTTGGAGAATGGAGAATCTTGACCAAGCACCTTGACCTACATTCTGCAGCTGTTAACGTTACACATATGGCGCGCGATTTGCCCGGGCATTTATCACGGAAATTCATGAACAAAGAAGTGTATGTCCCTAATGAGTGGCGAATTTTTGTGGAAAAGAAATATGTGTGGATATTTTGAGTGGCACACAAATGTGCATAGGTTAGTTGGCTTCAAAAAAGTATGGAACGCGAAAGCTCGTCAAAATACATTTTAAATTATTCCCAACGGCATACATGGTGGTATAATCAGGACCGTGGGAAGTAGAAGGGCTGTGGCGGGGGCACGTCTCCCCCAATAATTTGTACAGGTTGGAATGAATTTGTGGCGACCGCATTAGGCCCTAGGACGAGGGCACTCTCAGGCATCTCTTGTTGCCTAGTTCTCGTATTTAAAATTATATTAAGGGTTCCCTTTTCATAAGAGCCTCTATTTGGTACTCCTTTGCCCCGTTTATAGAAGTCAACTTGTAATAGAATGGTTTATGTAAAATCAAAAATTATGTCCATTTGAATCACAACAGCGTCAGAATACAAAGCCCAGACAGCCAAAAATGTGAAATCCTTTTGAAATAAACCAATAGGGTTAACCAACATCGAAGTTTGAAGAGGTTGAACCCACTATTTGTGAAATTCATAAAAAACACAATAACCAAAAGAGCCTTCTTAGGTAAATATTGTTGGAGAATATGGAGTTATTCGAACGAGACTGACACATGTCAATCAATGGGAAATCGTAAAAAGCTGATTTTTGAGGAAATCTAAGCACCCGCTGAAGATAACAAAATATTCAAGGATCCTAGAAAAATGTCTAATTATGGCCAAACTGGGGACATCGTGTGTCAGTAAATAGCTGATCGAATTCCCACGAAACTGACAGATACGCATCATGGACTGTGCTCCAAAGTGCTGTCAGGGACTGTGCTCTAAAGTGCTGTCATGGACTGTTTCTAAATGTTCCACTTTTGCATTAGCGGCTACCGAAAGTTTTTATAATGTACATGTAGCATAAAACTAAAGCGAACCGTTAATTTAGAAAACAATCAAAACATGAGATTTTATTTTGAAAGGTCATCTCATATGAAATTTCATGTATCCTGTTGTTTGTTATGAATTCTTACTAAATTTTCCAAAGACATGATCAATTAGGTGCAGATTGGTATCAAGTCAAAAATCAAATTTCACAGACTTAGTTACTACTTTCAGAAAATATAATCCTGTTGAGTTAAATTTTATAGTTTAAAGACTAAACAAAACAATTCCGAGTCTATTCTGGAAAAGTTTGTCACCTTTCATTCCCATGAATGTTGAGTAGCGGCGAAATGAACCACTCTGTGTTTATAGACACGAATGCTAGATAGTATCACTGGTTAACAAGGTTTTCGAGGAAGACATACAAGTACATACTGAGTAGTGGTCTAGGATTATGAATTGTCTGCGAGACTACATACCCCAAAGTCGCGCTATACGGTGTTGCTTGAGTGTACACACAGGCTTGTTATTCGGATCCCAATAACAAAAAACGTAGTTGAGACAAGACGACCCTACGATAGAAGAACTCTGACCACACCTGAGCTGAATCTAGGAGGTATTAAACGCTGCATATAGTATAATAACTGTTAAAATACCGGATATTGATCGTAATTGTTGAGTTAGCGTCATCTCACGATCGGGGTGTTGTGAGCCATTTCACGGTCCGCACAATTGTCAATAATTGAACGTATTAAAATTCAGCAAGTTTAGTAGAAATTTATTGATTTAAGGTATTGTGAAACAACACGCCTGCAGTCACCCGACGTCAGCTGTGCAAGTAACCCTGCTGCACCTTTACCCTGCTGGCTGACTGGCTACGTGTTTCTGAAGCTGAAACTGGACACGTACACGTAGGCCTACGTCTTCAAAATAATATGAACAATGTCGAAGTTCGACAAAAGTCTTGGCGCATAAAACCGGGCTAAATATCCATTTATTTTTGACTGGGACGCGTTTCAGTTTTGGCTAAATCTCGGTAAAATCTCGACAGGTGTAGCTCCATCGACATTGTCGAAGTGGTGACTTTTTACTGCGCATGTAAATTACATTAATAAATAATTAAAAGCTACGCACAAAACCGTCACGTAACTTCTACCAAGTCGCTGTTTTTAGCGCAAGAGGTTTGTCTAAGCTTCCAAGTTCGGTAAAATCTACCAGATGCAGTGACAGTCATATGTAAATGGACGGACCATGTCATCAACCTTGTCAAAGTGACAATGTGTAACTGTAACATACAACGAAGCATACCTTATCATTTTGTTTTACCTCTCATTACGTATTGTGTTTTACCGGCGGTCAATGGAAGTGTTTTACAAATGTTTCTCTCATCGGCTTCACCTTCAAAGAAATGTACCTAGTGCCTTGCTTGAATTGCCATCACCTTTATCTACAGGTATTTTATGTGTCAAGGTTGCTCAAAGCAGTAAAATTAACTGTGAAAAAGTGGATACCGAGAAAAATCAAATTATGAACTGAAACTTAGATTTTTATGGATTACAACACGAGGCTTGCTTTGATTCATTGGAATATTTACGTGTATGTCGATTAAAATGTGTACTGAGAGATTGCTCTCGTATCAGGTACAATAGTCAATTGCTATGAAAAACACAGCTCTTTAACTTATACTTTTGCGCAGCCTATCGTAGTATGTGGCCACCACCAGATCACTAAGTGAAGACGCTTCTGCTTATCAGTCAAGAACTCCTCCAAGTCTACGACTTCAGATATATTTTATCGATGTTTCATTCTTGCCACAAGTCCCCATAACAGCTAATCCTACCTCAAAAACATCGTGTACCGTTACGGGATTTGGATATAAACATGTACAAGCATGCTGGGGCCGTGACTTAGTGAACATTCTGGTCAAACATGAGAGTGGTACCGTCTCTTCAAACGCACAGTGTTAATCCTATCAGTGCATGGAAACCACAGAACACCTGGTTCAGGGGTCTTTCTTATCTTTGTACTCTGAATCTAATTCCAAATCATTTTTAATATCAAATACATTTTTTGATTTCTATATTTACCAATCCATTCGCTAGTTCATACACCACGAGCACAATTATGAGTTATTATCCGTAGGCGTCAGCCAAAGATTTCATTTCGGTAAACGATAATCATTCAACGTGGTTTCCAGGTGCAAACACGAATTAATCGAGCTTTGCGAACAGGGTCGTCAAGTGCTTATAAGCCTGTCAACATATGAAGTTCCCTTTTAAAAACTACACGTCTTCAACAAATGTAGAACATAAAAACGAAACCGGTGTATGAATCATTAAAAAATGGTTCACTATGCATATAAGTGGATTTACGAGCGTCAACATTATATTGTCATCGTCTGCTCAACTGATAAGGAAAGCAGTCTGCGCTCAATTATGTTCACCTGATAAAACTTTTAGTGTGAGCAAGACCATAAAAAGACATGGAAATGAGCTGTTTAGACTTGTTGTATAACGAGTCAGTCCAATTGCACGTCGAAGACCAGTTTATTTTCATTCCTATTTTGCTCGAAATCTGATATGCTCTGCTCAAGTGGATGCACGCTTCTGCATCATAATGCTGGATGCACAATATACATGTATCATACTGCTGGATGTACAATATACATGTATCATACTGCTGGATGTACAATATACATGTATCATACTGCTGGATGCACAATATACATGTATCATACTGCTGGATGTACAATATACATGTATCATAGCTCCCTTTTACTTTTCATGGGAAGTAAGCTTCTAATGCATTGTATATTTTCAAATCGGAGAAAATAGAGATTGGCCGATTCTTCAATGTCGACTCTTAATGAAATAAGGCGTAATAGATATGTTCCATTCGCCACCTCTCCCTTCGTCCTTCGTTAGTGTACACACGCACACACACACACACACGCACACACACACACACACACACACACGCACACACGCACACAACTGGCAATTCTATTAACCAGAAATTAAATTGATCTGCTATACATGCACATGTACGTCGCACAAAAGTACGATGCAATTGTTAACAAAATTGCAGTTAATCATTAAACTGGTCTGATCAGGTTGCACTTACCATTGGCTTGATTTTTGGTGAAAAATTGTATTGAAACTATTCGTGGTATTGAAGTGGAATAAAATATCTACATTTACTGATTTCGGTGATAAAACTGACGTACATGTATGAAGCAATTCCAATTATCACTATCGTGTGTGTTGAACTGATATGTACATGTAAACTTTGATCTGGATTTTCTTCTCATGCAGCTGCGCGTAAAACGTAGAGCATCTTTTAAAAGTTAACGGAACTTTAAAAACAAAATAAAGTGTTATATTTTAAGGAGTGATCAGCCCATTCATGGCACACAAATGTACATCTTGGTCGCAACACAGGCAAGTATGGCAGAAGGCGGGGAGGAGGGCTGATCGTGCACCCCGTCTCCATGTGGTGAACTTAACTTGTGGTTTAGTTGGGGTAAGGTCTGTTTCCGAATGAAAGCGTTTGTAAAAGCTTCAGCACTAAACTCGTCGTTTGAATTGTTACAACCGAAAGAATATTCATCGCATGTTCTTTGCTGTATCCACTCGTACACGTATACCTACATTTTTAAACTAGTTTATTTTGCTCGGTATTTACGATTGCCTAGCATGCAGTCGTATATACAACATCGCTCAGTGGTCTTTTGATCACTGCAGAAAAAACCCTCCCCCTCCCCCGGCGGACAAAAGTCAGTTTTGTGTATGTTATCTGATCATGTAAATGTGACTGCAAGTTGCCAATGTGTTCAACTCCAAGTTTCCCTAACAGTTCTGCGATATAATTCAGATTAGGTCAATGAATCTCAATGTTTATTGTTCTGTTCCCTAGATCCTGCTAGATTTCCAATACCCGTAGCCTGCCTTTATTTGTAACAAAATTTTATTCGTAACAAAATATCAGTTCCCTTATATAAATAAAACATGTCATAACTTCATTTTAATCTTGTTTACATTGGTGTCTCTGTCACAATGTTTTACATAATGTCTGATTATCAGTTAAGTACTATGTTAACAATGATTTACGAATGATATCAGTAGCTCTGAGCGGCCCCAGGAACGAGTTTGATATAGGAAGTCATTGAGTTAATGGAAATCACACGACAGAGGTCTATGGCCAGTACACTTGTTCTTACAATATAGATAATATTACAACCGAGTCACAATATTCACACACGTTAATCATTTACTGATATTCAGACAACAACACAGCTGATTTTTGTGAAACTATGAAACGGTACCATCAAAATAAGTTGATAGTACCAACTATACTTACATTGTACATATGCCAATGGACAAGAAATTACACTGCATCAAGCAAAACAGTGAAAATAATAAAATACGTAAAAAACACAACTGTACATAAATAATGCATGAAATGACTGGAAATATTCAATTAGTAATACAAGTAAAGTACCAGCCGAACGGATACAACAGTTGTAACTTATCAAACTGTCGGCCATTTTATCTAAGTCACGTACTGCTACAAAGTTGGTCTCAATCAGTTCCTTACTCTGATGAGAAGTGATTTCTGGGTTTGTGATGACACGATATTCATTTACCTCAAGACCCTGTTTGACGAGCCGTGGTACGCGTTGACAAGCCAGCCAAGATGTAGAGCGTGACTTCGGGCACTAACAAACTGCGAGATCTGTCGAATCCCCAGTTTGACTAAAGAACAAGTTGATGCCAATTTCTTAGCAGTAATTGGTCCGACTCAAAAGGGTTCATAACAACCATTTTAGCTCCGACCGAATTGACGACGTTCGATTAAACTGCCATTGGGCCCCACGGCACTTTTCTCAACTTAGAAGACGCCTCTTTATCGCGCATCAATGTCAAAACTAGCATCCTGGGATGTCACCTGCTGGGAGTAGACTGGTTTCTAGAAGTATGATTGGATTGTTGTATTTGTTTTCTCGAGGATTATATAGCACTTGGTTGAAGTGAACTACATGCATGAGGTCAGGCCAGTGATGATCGCTAATTTGCTTACAACAGGGTATTTGAGAACTTTCTTGTAGATTCCAGTATCAATTGCTGTGAGTACGTCTAACAGAGTGGAGAGAACAAGAAATAGTTTGAAACAAGAAAATGTGATGAATAAGCTTGCTCTATTTGGGAAAATGTATCTGTAGATGTCACTGCTAACGTGTACATTTTCACAGCACCTTATTAAGAGAAAATAATTTGAAAGCTAGGGAAGAAAATCCTTTACACATTATTGTCAGCTTGTTTGTTACTTTGAAGATTTTTTGGTCTCAAGGAATAAGAGACAATTCTTTACAAAACCAAAAATCACTTTTTCATGGGCGGCGCAGCACTGAAGAAGTGAGGAGGCAATAGCGCCCCCCCCGCTTATTTCAGTGCTGCACCACCCTTGGTCACATAGGCGGCGGACTTAGGGGCTGGGGGCTATAGCCACCTTTTGTGCGCCACCCATGAAATTTTGCCATGGTAAACACGAGGTGAGCCCGACTTTCATAGTTACGCTAAGTAGTCCAAATGTTCATTTCTTAGGAGCTGGTCCATCACTGTTTCAATTATTGGAAATAAATGCTCCAGTTCCTTCATGGTCACCGAAACATTACTTTGAGTTCCATGCAAATTCAAAGTCCCACGGTATCGTGTGGACGAAGAACTTCATGACTATACAACTGATAATGTAATAATAATTAATTCCGATTGAATTAAGTGCACTCATCGCGGACGTCATAGGAAAAATTACCAACCAATTCCGTCTTTAATATGTACACGTTAGTTTCAAATCCCTTAATACACTTATACCGAAATTTAATCTATTGCTGTAAAATTAACTTATAATTCAAAAATCAAGCATCAGTCTGTGTAACAAGGTGACATGTGATTTCGAAAGTGCATTCTCTATCGTCTGTGTTTAGCACGAAACATTGTATTATACAAGTACCATTGTTTTCTGTGTTTGTTGGTGGTGTACCCGTTCGCAAACGTTTTAAGACATGAAAAACTGCTAGGTGAAGTCGGATTCTATGTTGTAAATAAGTTATTTACCAGGTAAACCAACATTGCCGCGGTGTATCTTACTGAACCGGCGAATTAAAATTTTGAGAAATTCATTTACCTCTGTTTGGTCTTGAACATGTCCTGTGATTTATATGTTTCAACGTCTCGTGAGCCCGGCTAGCTAGCTGTCCTGGAGATATGTTTTCGCTCTAGTCAGAGAGAAATCAGTTTGCTAGAATTCTATGTCATCACTATGACATCACACGTGAATCAGGCTTAAATAATATGAACTATATTCTGTATCGGATGGATCAGAGTCCGTTAAATCACTCGTTTGTTATGTTTTTTCGACGATATAGATCATGTGCATAAGAGTACACTCTTAGCGCATTGAGTAAGGTCAGCTTAGTATATGGTCATTCAAAACAGAATAATCAATTTTATGCGTGATTTTGGGGACATCTAGGTAAAACCCGTGTCGATCGTTTACCGACTATTATTCACTTTTAGTTATTTATTTCATTGTGAAAATTCCATCTAAATGAAAATTGCTCCTCCACAGATGAACACGCTCACATATTACTGGAGTCTGAGATTAAGTTACTGAACATCTGTTGTTGTTTAATTACCTGCGATTTTGTAGACCATGTATTTTGAATTTGTAATACTCAATAAATCATGCTTATCATTAAACAAAGCACCTACAGCTTACCATCCAACACATACAGCTTACCTTCTAACACAGAAATAAATTTCTTAATTAGACTACGTGTACATGCACTTACCGTTAGGCAAAATAGGTGGAATGTCTGGGCTTTGAAAGATTTTTCAATTGGTTATTGCGCATGACTACTGTAGGTTCTAGAATCGGACTTATGATGGCGTCGTCTACAGGAGTGATATTGCGCATGACTACCGTAGGTTCTAGAATCGGACTTATCACGGCGTCGTCTACAGGGGTGATATAATGGCAGTTCTTTGTAAGTTTTGTTTGAGTAATTACCGAGCTGAGACCCTATTTTATATCAGTCAATTGCCTTAATCATGGTCTAGATTGTTCGGTATTACCCAGATTTATTGCTGATTCAGTCCCTCGCGACTTTGATAAATTAATTAATTTTAAATTCAAAAGACTAGGTTTTAAAATCTTCCCTAAGATAACATCCCGAAACGAGAAATTTAGGGACGAATTCACGTTTTGATTCGTCTATGTGTACAGGGAATACCAAGCAGGGTACAAAAGACACACATCTCTTTCAATTTCAAAACGGAAGCAAAGCACGGACTCCCAATTTGTTTTAAAAACTGTTTTATTCAACTGCTATTTTGAAGGATCACTGGCTATTTTTCTATTTTTTCTCACTACAAGTCTATAGTGAATATACTCCAGTATACGTATGTCGTATGTCTCTGATTGGCGGGTTACTCTTTATCTCTCTCGTCATACGTACATGTAGGTCTACCCCACTGGTTGTTGCTGTATTGTTCATATTGTTCACGTTGTCTATTGTATGTCACTATGTGGTCCCCAGTGCCATTTTATTTTAGATCCATCCACATGTACTCAGCAGTCTGTAGCACACCTTTGACAAAGAGCGCTACGCTCGAAACGTGGGGATATTTTATATAGTTTTACTATTTTACATTACAAGTTCAGTTTATTGTGACGGTGTCACTGGTTACAACATAACTTGTTAGGCGTACATTAGGCACTGCTGTCTAACAGTCAATGCCTATCAAGGTCACAGCAAGCCCATGGCGTGTTTGAAGATTGATATTAGACTCCCTCTGCTGTGGAAATTTACTAGTATAACACCGTCTCTTCTTGTGAAGAAATGTCTAACTTTATGCATAGTTGGACCGACCAAAATTCATCTTGACGTGAACAAATGAATGTCGGTCCATGCATTTCTTTTTTGAAGACAGTGAAGAGAATATGTCGCTGAATTAGTGGACTTCTCTGATTCTCAACACGCTTACAATCACAAGTGAACCAATTTTATTATGTGTTATCCATAAACAAATGGTCCACGGATTCAATCTAACCATAGATCTGCTTTACTTAGTAAACCGATACTCAGTGCAGTCCTATACGATGACACTGATGTGTCCGTATGTAGCCGACACTCCCATGCCCACAGGCATGTCTCCCCCTACCCCGAGGGGTGCTCTTCGTTTTTATTCTCATGTAAAGCTACAAAATTGAAAACTGTTTGCGTTATATCAATTGAATATATCGGAGTAAAATATAAAACTTTAATTTCAACCGCATCCACTCAACACTAAGAAAATAACGGGGTTTTCTAAACATTACCCGAGCAGTACCCGCTTGATCACAAGGAGACCAAAATGAAACAAACAATTAAAACCATGGAATATGGAGTTCTTTTACATTCAAACCACGTTAACTAACCATTACATGCTATCATTTCACACAATTTTGAAATTAACAATGTTTTGTCCATGTCTTATTGACATAACACCGTGTATCCAATTCAATTTCATTGAACTATCTATGCCATCTATAACCGGTTCGAACACTCAAACAGATTAGATGTATGCCTACTGTACATGTACATGTACAGAGCTCCGGTCCCAAATACTAGCACAGGTTAGATGTTAGATGTATGCCGACATGCACAGGACCCCGCTGCCAACTCTCGCACAGGTTAGATGTATGTCTAGATGTACAGGACCACGCTGACCAACACTCGCACAGGTTAGATGTACACTGTATGCCTACATGCACACACCCACGGTCCCAACACCCACACAGGATAGTTGTATGCCTATATGCACAGATTTTAACTTGTGTAATGAGTTTAAGTTGCAATTGGAATCATGTGTACTTTTTTTACGATCTGATTAATTTAAACTTTGAAATTCAAACAATCAACCCACG
This sequence comes from Phoronis australis, assembly GCA_002633005.1. Taxonomy (NCBI): domain Eukaryota; kingdom Metazoa; phylum Phoronida; family Phoronidae; genus Phoronis; species Phoronis australis. The sequence continues at coordinate 380,187 of NMRA01000235.1, read as the reverse complement.
GACTGGTTCGGGAGCCGGGTCTAATATTCGTACTTGAAATTAAGTTCGATATTATTTTTGGCGTTGTCTGCTGCTCTTTTGAGTGAATCGAGACAATTGACAAGAGTATCATGGTTAATGCAAATTAGTTCTTGATCATGTTCGCATGTGATGTGCGCTAAATTCAGGTTATTAACTCGAGTAAAATCCCGGGATTTCGATTAAAACCATAAAATTTCGTGTTCAGACTGAAAGTTTTAGTCGCAATGCTTGGATCACCAAGTGCATACCAGGCGTAGAAAGATGTCCATGTCCATGTATGTACACTGTAAGCCAGTGTGCAAACTAAGCTTAGAATGTTCTCCATGGAAGTCAGCGTGCACCCGAGCCTAAATCATGCTGTAGCTAAAGTCTTAATTTAGCATAAAAGTAGTCTAAGAATAGAAATTGACGAAAAATTTCGGGTTCGATTTAATAAAAAGATTAGACCTTGCCCTGAAAAGTGTTCTAATTGTGAGACGTTCGTAGAAGTCATTGGATATTTGAAAAGCTCCATTTTGTAAACTTCCATCATGCCGCCAATACATATATGATACGGGACAAAAAGAGCTATTCTCAAAATTAAGATAAGACATCCCTTTAATTAAATTTGTTTTATGTCAATGGGTACACCCGCTATTTCACATATACTCCTTTAACGTGATAAAGTTGTGATGTGTCAAATTTTAAACTAATCATATCCTCATGTTTTCCATATATCTTTGCCAAGTGTTGCAAAGCATCTTCGTATCAGTAACACTGAATGTAGTCACAACCTGCGTGGTAAAGACTTCGCTGACTGTCAGTCATGACAGTTACTTGCTATTCAGGCACGCACATAACGTACAATTGTCGTGACGACTAAACAGGGACCTCAGCGGTCTCACACTCGACTGGTTTAAATACATTAGTCTGAAAAGGCTTTGCCCAGTTACACATTTTGTGTCATAAAAGCGATAATGATACCTGCAGCTAATGAGGCAAGTATAACTACTCTCGTTTATCACATTGGTGTAGACTTACAGTAGGAGAGTGGTTTTCTCTTGAGCTCAGACTGTCCGGAGTTGCACCATATACCAAGTCCGCAGGGTCTCTCACGACGATTTATCGTTATGCTTTATGAAAACTATCTTAGTACTAAAATTTACCTTAATATAAACATTTGGAGTTAAGACCCACGACTCAAATTCAGAAAAGACCGTTTCGTAGTTATTAAAACGGGTTTTGGTCCTAAATCAAGTCGGTTTTTGACGTAGATGAGCATACAATTTACCCATTTTGGTGCCACATTGTTACGAATTCACAAAAGTAAGCGAGACGGGGTGTAGAATACCGGTTCAAGAACAATATTCTGACATTGAAACTCTAAACGGGAATTCATTTACAACATCTTGGATACAATTGGATCTCTCTTACAATGTACGTGAGAAGACCCCAGACAGCCTGAAAAATGCCATACCACATGAGCAGGCAAGTCGCACTGAGTTGTCCTTACCGGCCCGGTTTTACCGGTTCTCGAATCGAAAACAGACAATGTTCAACTTGATATTATTTTGGGGCATCATATTGTAAAATTTTCAAAAACATGTTTATCAACAGGTTACAAAATTAAGGTAACCCGTAGCAAGCTTAACTTTCAGTCTTAACCTTGTACAGTATGATCATTCTCTCTGAAAAATGGTCTAAAAACTTTTCATAAGTGAAACGAACAAAGACATGTTGGTCCTACGTTAGCCTGATTTCGTTCTAAGTTAAGAAAAAGTTTCATGAAACAGACAAGATCGTGGGATCCCGAGTGTTTTCCCAAAGCACTTACGGTATCTTTCACACCCGATATCCAGGGTGATGTTGCTTTTTCACTGATTGTCTTATGTCCACGGGAAATGTGCGAGGTTTTGCGTTGAAAGCACTTCTTTTAAATGAGGATTTATCGACCTATGAGAACATTAATTTTATATAATTCACTACAACGAGGGTGTTCCTATATGTACCACCGATGATATTGAAGCTGTCATTAGCACCATCATGACCGTAAGGTGACCTTAAAGTTTATAACTTTGAGTGATTCGCGAACAGCTGGAGGCATAAGTTCCAATCAAGTGCCTAATCCAAAATGAGTTATTGTGTTTCACATGATCCCAATCGGCCTAGTACATGGTATGGCCATAACAGTTCATGTGAGCACGTCTGTTAAACAGGTGACTAACTCACCCGAAAAACCTCCCAGTAAGTGCTGGTGTTACCCGTACACTGTACGTACCTCAACATCGAACAATAACGTCTGCATGTTGTGCCTTACGAAGACAGTCCATTTTTCGCTCCACCGATGTGGCGTGGTGGGTGACACGTAGGTGCGTACAGCCAACTACTATATTTATAAGTCAACTATTGCAATGAATCGACCTCTAGTTATCAACAAATGTCAACAAAAATATCGCGTAGCAAATTCATTAGTTGTGATAAGCTTGCCTCATTCCATTCAGCTCGACGTTATAGCTGCCATTTAACAAAATAAATTATTTTGCCTGCAGAAATCCATTATAATAGCGTATTAAACATTTTGCTTATCGGGAAATTTAAATTTACTTATCCCCACAAAGGGAGTAAGTAAGATTTTTTGTTTGTTTTGCGGAACAAGTGCGATTGCTGAGACGTACAGGCAATTGGTATTTTTGGAATTATCTGCAAAAAATCAACGATATTTCCAGGTTAAAAAGTATAGTGATCCGCATGGATTTCACTAGTTCAGGTCTCGTTCTACAGTACAAGTTTCCTCTGAAGCGGTATCACGGTGTTGGTTTAAAAATTATCAATCATAAATTTTTCATGTTTTAATTTTTCTTCCTAATGTATAAGTCAAGAACGATATTCCAGTCTTTCACCTGTATGCAAAGATGGAATGACGCTTGTTTTGAATTTGACATTTTGTGAAGTTCATGGAGTATTGGAAACTTTCCTTTATCTCATGTGATTGGTGCTGTTCGGGACAAGCGGTATTATCAGCTTCTTGGTAAGAAATAATATTTTTAACATTGTCAGCGTAAATCGTACACCAACGTTGCTTTAGCAGTTTTTGATTCGTTTCCACTACAGGGGGTCAGTTACACCTGACGTAGCTCATAGGTGGCGCATTCAACAAACAAAATGACACATTACGTTGTTCACACGCTGATGTAAGTTTGATTGATTTTTTGCTCTGAAATGATTTCAATTGTTGCTGAAAAAAGCAAACGTCACACGTGATTTCCTTTCAGTTTACCCAGTACTTTACGTCAATCAGACTATAATCTAAAGGCTGTTTCTACACTCACAGCTCGACGCACAAAGGGATACTAAACCTCTTTTGGTTATGCCCAACCTTAGTCGTTCATCCACCTATTGACGTCAATCTTGAAGGGTAAAAGGAGGACTCAGATCAATATTCAGGCTCCTTATGTCAAAGACTGGATATCTTGCATGGATCCTTGTGGTGGTCTTTCCTCCCCACAGATGGCGTTTAGTCACTGAAAGCGTTGGTCACGCTTGCCCGTTTAGTAGGCCTCTGTTTAAAAGAAAATGCTTCTCAAACTTTTGAGGGTTGTCGGAAGGTTAGGTGGGAATTATTTTGTTGCAGAGAATTTTATAGGTGTTTGTTAATACGCCAAAACAGGGTTAATTGGACTACTTTTGAAGATAATTGTTCACCGTCACTTTCATTAGTAGCGTGTGCTCACATCAACATGACACAACTGTGGTGGCGGTCGTACAGTTGTACATATCAATCTAGAAATGTAAGTTCTATGCTCAACTATGTAGAAGAGCAGAATTTATGAAATTATTATCTACAAGTCTTGTGATGAACATGATACACGATCTCTGTGGGGTTACCATGCATGTGTGTAGCACATGTTTAAGTCGTACATGTGTAGTCTGTCGGTGTAGATGTAGCCAATATGTGTAGTAACTGTATACATGTATGTGTATAAGTCAATATGTTTATAGCTGTATATGTGCAGTATATCAATCAATCAATCAATCATTAATTTTAGTGTCATATAGCAATTGCTACCCAACCACAACTCGGGCTTATACGTCACCATTTCCAAAGAGAACTTATAAAAAATTGGCAGCGAATACAGGTATACAACGACAAAACGAAAGGAAAATCAGCCCAACATTCTCAATTATTATTAATTAAATAAAAATACCAACCTTTTTCGCTTGAAAACGCATTACAAATAAAACTGATAACTAATTTACACACAGTGGTGTTCGTCATCAGGACAACAAACTGCTTCTGAATGTCTAGCTCACCAAATGAGGGACACATCAAAATGATCTCTGTTCTGACATCAGTGCAGAGATCGCAACAAAGCAAAGGAAATGTATTCCCTCCTCTACTCATGGGCAGTACAAAGAACACACAAACGTTCCTGAACCGGAGTATGAAAAATACTAAAAAGGCCAGTTTCCACTTTCAGCGAGAAGACTCAAGATCTAAACTGAGAAAAAGGGATTTCTTTCCTCTAGAAATGCAAAATTTCAGATAAAATTATGTTTGATACTTAGTTTTAATTAAATGATTTATAAATTCTTAGCTCGGGTTTGCTCAAAATTTCCGCTCTCCATTCAGATTTGAAAAGATTTATAAGTTTCATTTTGGCAATTTCCAGATCACAAGCTGACGTTTGATAAAATGCTTCAATCTGATCAACCTCAGTAAAAATTTGAAAAACAGATTTTACCAATTGTCCTTCCTGTATGCGAGATCCCAGTTAAATACTTTCTTTGAGAGATGATTATTAAGCGTGCAAGTCTATTCCAGAGCTTTCATATACACAATTTCTTGCGAACTATACCAGGTATCCACCCCATATCTCCATTCATTGCGGCGATTGGAGTAAATTCGTGAACCCCAAGAAAGTATCGAATGGTCCGAGTTTGGATTGATGAGGAACAGTATATCTTTATTCATGCATATATTTACATGTATACAGGTAAACATGTGTATGTGTAGTATATATATATATATATATAGCTATGTATAGCTATATATAGCTATATATGTGTAGTATTTGTAGATGTGTATAAGTGAATATGTGAGTAGCTGTGTATGTGAAACTTGTGTATGTAGTGTATGTATACTCGTGTATCTGTTTTATCTTTATTTGTGTATAAGTGGATTTGTATATTGCTGTGTATGAGCATTTGTAATGTATATTACTCTCCTAATCCCAAATATATTGTGACAAGTTCGGGACTTTTTGTGATTTATGTGTTCTGGTCAGGTGCAAATTTTCAGGGTATATTAACAAATTAAAATTGTCAATAATATTTCTACTTCATTTTTTTGTTTAGTTTTGAAAACGCATTTCATAGTACACGCCCGGTGGAAGGCAAAAATTATTGGGGGGGCACAAACCATTTCGACGTCGCCTAATAACTCCCCCATCGCCACCACATGTACACGATCGTTACAAATAGTCGCCTAGACAGCAGTCTTTTCCACAAGTGGGAATTCCTTACAAATAACTCATAGTAATCTTCGTCAAAAGAGGTACTATTCTTGTGATACTACCGGAAACAGTAACTTTATTTTATAAGTAACCATCGGAAATAGTCCTTTCGTGTAATTCACAAGTAACTGTCTTCACGTTCTTCAAGATTCCACCCTTTTGATGGCGGCTATCCTACTGTATTTTTTCAAATTTTTGGTTGAGTCAAATGGCTGTGTCGTGCAAGAATGTTTTTGTTTTTTTGTTTTTTGATGAACTAGGAATCTCAGCTTCCCTCGTGAATACTTGGAAGCGTCGGATTTACACACAGGGGTAAGTGCGCTAGTCTACATTATGGTTATGGCCATGGATTTAGAATGTCTATATATGTAGCACACTATTCTATATTTATGGTCATGGATTTAGAGTGTCTACCTATTTACCGTTATCCTATATATTATGGTCATGACCACGGATTTAGATTGTCTATATTTATATAGCGAGCTACGACAATAAGTGTAACCAAAACTAGGAACTAGAGCACCTTCTGGTCTCCTAGATCCCGCGCCACTGTAAGAGGCGATAATATGTGTCAACACGAGCCGACTGCATATATCGTCGTACTCGACCCGGTATCTTATCATAGTGTCGGCTCAAACATGCAACAAGTGGCAAGAATATATGCTGTGAAGGCCAACACACTGTCGCCTGGATGACAATATGTGAAAATTGGCGAGTTGCCAACAAACCGCTTTAACTTGCAGTTGCACATTATTGTCCAAAACACCTTGACCAAAAGAATCCATGCTGATTAATGTCAGAAATTCAAACGTATTCGTCTTAGCTCACAGACAGGCGGTGGCCGTGATCAAGGTCCGTCAGCAGCATTATTTCTCAGCCATGTATCGATCAGTTTTTTTTAATTACCACAGCATGATACCAGTGAACTTCAAATACCAGTTATCTTTTTAAATTATGTGATTAACAAAAACTTGTCTAATGGTGATCATGAATCGCCAAAATCGCGCAACTGCAATCGAAGGTACGATAATCTATTCTTTCTGATTGTACCAATTCACTCTGGGTTTGACGGTGTTCACACCTGGTCTGTAATAAGCCTGGTAGATAATTGACCTGCCTGTTGTCATATCAGACAAAAGACTGTGCTTGGCAGTTAACAAAGAAGCTACATGTTATGACACGCTCAGAACCCCCTTCGTCTGGTAAGGTCACTGAACGAGAAAACGCTGTCATGCTCCAAAATATGTGTAAAATATTTTTTACAAAAGTTGAACAGGAACATGGAAAGACGGACAGACTGTTTACGTCGGAGTATCTAACGAGTACCTTTTACATCAAACTACTTTTCTAACCCTAAGATTTTAACTTAAAAGTTGTCATTTTATTTTCAGTTAAAAAGTGAAAAATTACATATTACAAATTCCTTAAAAAATAGGAATTCCTCTATCTGAGAATAATGAACTATCATTGGTTTTGGAGATAGCAATCAAAAATATCGATAAAATCAACTTTCACAATGATTTTTCTGGTATAAAAAGATAGCACACAGCAACACGAATGTTGAGATGACTTCAGCCAATAAGTGGAAACTGCAAAACAACAAAAAACTGACAATTTTAAGAAAACGCAAATTTTCTGTTTTATGAAAATATTAATTAACTGTTGAGAACACATGACTAGATGAAATTTACTACCGGTTGTAAATGACTCCACTTCGTCATATTAGTCGAAAAAATGGCTTGGGGAAAATAGTGGAATTTGTTTACAAATTAGCAGTGTTCCTGTGATGAAAGGTCTAGGATCAGAATTTAAATTTACCTAAGAGTGACTGCACATGTATATATTTGGTAAATGTTAGCAAAAAAACATGAATGATACCAAGAAGCTACACAGCTGCTCAAATTATGTGACTTAATATTATGTCTTCTGGTCTGTGACTTGATATCATATGGCGGTCAGTAGTGACGTCATTTTACTTCCTCTCTGTAATCTTCTCACCACGTCGTCTCTGACTTACATTCTCCCTCTTGCATATTGAAATTCTTTCCTCTCTGTGGCCAAGTATTATGTCATCTTGGTGAACTGTCACTATTATTTCATCTCTATGATCGGTAAGTGCCCCACTAAACCCCTTAGACCTTGGGTGGTTTGGGCTTGCAACTCCTTTGATGCACAATCAGTCGGTCAGGGAGGAATGTCCGGCCACAGACAGGGCAGGGCACCAGGTTGGCCTGCGACGACTGCCAGGCTGCCTCATTCAGAGCTTCCACGTCGTACTCACCAGTTCCTGTAACAGACAAAATTTAATTTATGATGGAGGCACTGAAAATTAACTCGAGACGTTTCCAAATTTACCTGGGAACAGGACACATTTAGAATCAGGGATACTTGCCACAGATGAACTTTAAACGAATTTTGCCTGTAAATTTAAATTGACTACAAACATATGTCTTCCAGTCACAGCCTGTAACATTTACAATTATCATAACAGTGCTTACAACTGCTATTTGAACAAGCAGTTGCAGATAAATTCCCCGGTTTGTTGTCAGCAGCTGGTCCTGAACTGTAGATCAGAGGTCAAGGCAGGAATTAAAGACTAGGCCCAGTCATGGAAAGGTTTACACCCCTTGAGATCCAGACTACAGTTCATAACCTTTGGTTAAGTTATAATGTACTTCAGTGTTTTGACAAGTCAATAATTGCCCTACCACACTTAGGCAACAGATGAAAGAACACTGCCTGCTGGCAAACATGGAATCAAAAAGGGTAGAAATACTAACATGACCCATAAATACTAAATCTTGGCCCAAGTGAGTTTGTAGTCCTGTGGGTAATCAATCCATAGCTATCTTTTGCTAAACTGGTTGGCAGGATAGCCAGTAGAGCAACGGAACACAAAATAAATAAGCAGGCCACTAGGGGGCACTGAAGGCTAGATCCACCTAGAAAAGAGGACCTCTGTAGATAGTGAGAGGTACACAAAGAAAGACTGAAATCCCACAAGGGTATGCCACATTGGACTGATCTCATAATGTGAGATCTCTGTACGTATTGCTAATGGGAAAATGGTGCTGCCTACTTAATAGAAACCAAACTTTATGCCCCTAACAATGCCCGAAATTAGAATGACAAAATTAAAAATTTTCAAAAAACATTAGACGCAGAGAAAAGCCACAATATTTCTTTACTTAGAAGATTTCAGGTGATCAAAATTTTAACTTTGTCTAAAGTAATTTAAGTATGCCTCCATACCAAAGGCGGGAGATAAATAATATTATACAGTGTCTTAACTGGGCAAAATAAACGCCCAAGCGTTTGAAGAGATCTTGCCGGCTGTAAATATTAGGGAACAGGGGAGGGACTAGGCTGTTCCAGATGTCAACAGGTATTATTGTACTTGCATGATTTCACACAATCTTATTTGACATTGTCAAGACATGGAAAAGTATGAGACCTACACCCATTCACTTGCTGGGATTTTTTGAGACTCTTACATTCAGTATAAATTCAAGCACAGTTGGAATGTCTGAATGCAAGAGTATCTCATGTGTTTTTTGCTTGTTTGTATTTTTTCTTTTCTTTTCTACTGTATTCCACTGTTAATTTCTGTTTCTGCAAATAAACTTATTTACAGCAAAAAAAGAAACTAAATTTTATGGAAAAGCAATCAAGAGCCTTAAATACATGACAAAAAATGAAAGTGCTATTAGTACGCACAGTAGAAGCAGCAACCCATTGTAAACTATGTGTACCTGCAGTCCATACCTTATGATAAGATATGTCTGCAAAATTTCATGAACATGCAAAGACCGGTTTTGGGGTACAGATGCCAGACATATGGACGCTGTCCAGATGGACGGAGATGACAGCAATATTTGCACAAGTGGATATGCACAGTGCATATGAACAAACAAGACTAAGGGTTTACACCAACATTTTCCATCAAACTTATGGTTGGCCTATCACCAATGTGACAGAGCTTTCCGTGGACCATAACTGATTCTATCATGAGTCGATAACAATTCGAGAGTGAACTAAGTCTAATGCTATTGTTTGATGCAAGTTGCGTGTACAGTGACATGCAAAATATCGTACAATCTCAACGAACAATACATACCAAGAGCAATCAGACAAAAGTAGCCTCTGGCTGACACACTTAGCTAATCCCACTGTTAATTCCTCTACTCCCCTTACGCTCAGTCTTGCACCCAACCACTATGACAATCTTTTGCCTGACTTTTCTTGGAGAATAATATAAAAGCACAGTACCTGAGATCTTCCGAACAACAGGTTTCACTGGCTCTGGTCGCCGTAGATGTTTTGGTAAGTTACTGTTTTCCATGCGCCATTTCTCCAAGCACTTTGGCTCATGTATGCCAATAGACTTGCTACCAAACTCTCGGCCACAGATGTAACAAACTGGGAATGTGGGTCTCTGTCTGAAGGCTGACTTAGGCTTGGATGATGAACTCTACAGAATGTGAGACATTGACCACAGCCGACACTCATGCACAACAATTTTCAAAATACACCACAAGACTTAAACATAACTAGGAGGAACTTGTTGCCAAATTCTTCTTAGTTTAGATAAGCTTTCCTTACAATGAATAGCATATTTGGGAGTCAAGTGTAAGAACATTTAACTCAACCACTAATTGTTTATTTTTGAATGGACCAAGCCAATTGTGATTTAAAAAATATGCGAGATTAAGGAAGCAACCTATCCAGATTTTGAAATGAACATTAACAGTATGAAAACTTCAATGCAGGTCAGAATTGTCCAGTTTGTGTTGAAAACTGCTATCTAGAAGTTTTCAAAAAATTGAAAAGCTTAGTCAGAATACTATGAGATCGAACTGTAGGAAGTAAAGACGCATGTTATACTCTAAATGAGATATTTTGAAAATAATGCATAAAGCATAATATCGAAACATTTCATTTGAATTTGATTAGCATGATGTTCCAAAGTTGGGCAATTTCGACATTTTCTAGGGCCTACATACCCTTAAGTGGCCTGATCGCAACTGTCAGTAGAGACTTGGTCAAGTGTCCACAGAGTTTATTGTTTATTATGAAAACTACCATATTTTCACAGCCAATACATGGCAGTAGAGTTGATCGAGTTGAAGTCAGACTACGTATATTTACAAACACGTCACATTTCGTTTCAATTGCAGACAAAAAATTAGTGTGGTTTCTAAAGTGTGCCCAGTCCAGAAATCAATGCAGTCCACTGTTAAGTATTGCAGTCCTCTGTCAGTGCCATCACCAGTTGCAGGTCAATTACCTACCACAGTTCATCAACAGAGAATCTAAAACACATCTATTTTGGCTAATATTGTTATCATATTTCTTAGGATGAAAATGATCGTAACTTTTCATGAGGAATTCAATTTCGGAGACCAAACAGTTAAACATCACCTGGCTTTGATTGGGTAGACTTACAAATAAGTGTTGACAAACACAAGAGGAGCATTACTTACTGCTTGAACGCTGCCCTTTGACCTTGTTGGTCCAACTTGTGCCGAGCCCATACGTAACTCTTCCTTACTCGATGTCTTTGGCCGGCACACCCGCTGGTGCACTGCAAGTCGGTCTGGTAAAAACGTGCGGCCACATGTCTTACATGGCACCAAGTTAGCCTGAGCAGACTTGTTGGCAGCCTCATTCAGGGCTTCCCTGGATAAAACAGGTGAGAGCGGTTTAGAGGTAACAAGTAGGCGTAGCAGTATCAGTGGCAGGGAATGGGGAGTTGAAACTTGCTCTTCACTTCAAAAATTAAATTGGGTTTTGGCTTGAATTTTCACCTGTACTTAGGGTCCCTCATACGTATAATCTTAATGTAATAAAGATAGGGAGCAAGTTGATGTTGACCATCTTTGAGGTTTCATATTTAAACCAAGCTTGCCTAAATAGTCGGCCAGGTGATTTTCCAGTCAAGTAGGCACACATGCATGTATAAACACAGAGTTTCACTTAAAATTACCGATCTGACCCTGATGCTGAAGGTTTCCTTGGTAACGGCATGCGCTGTTCTTTGGGAAGTTGTCTGTTTTGTATCTTCCATTTCTCAAGACACTGTGGCTCGTGAATGCTGAGAGACTTGGAGCCAAACTCACGCCCACAAATGTAACAAACTAATGTCTTGGGTTTCCCCGAAGGAGCAGATGAATCTTGCACAGGGTTCCGACTCTGTGGCTGCCCTGGTTGGCTCACAGGTGCCACTGCACTCAGTTTCGGCTTACAAGAGCGGTGGTGCACAATTAATTTATCAGGCAGGAAAGTTCGCCCACAATTTTGACACTTTGATAAGTTAGAATTGGCACTCTCTCGGGCTGCCTCGTTAGCTGCTTCTAGATTTCCAGCACTTCCACTAGATGTCACTGAAGGTTTAACTGGCGGTGGTCGACGTTGGTGTTTAGGAAGGGAGCTGTTTTCAAGGTTCCACTTTTCCAAGCACTTAGGTTCATGGATGCCAATAGACTGAGAACCAAACTCACGGCCACAGACATAGCACACCACAGTTCGTGGTCCACCACGAGGCTGTTTTGGTGGAGAAGGTGTTTTTGGGGCACTTTCCAATGTTAATGATGGACGTTTACTGAGTGTGACGGTCTTTGGCCGGCCACTGCTGGAGCCCTGGCTCCCCAAAGAACCTCCGGATCCTGAATGAACACCACCTCTTGCTATGTCACCTGTGCCTGGCGACCCCTGCTGGTCATTAGTTACATTCTTAAGTATACGGGGGTTTCTGATCGTTGCAGTTGCTGGTCTGTTGTCGCTGGCTACATGGGGTGTAGACAAAGGAGCAGTAGCACCTTTTCTAGGAGACATCACATTGCCTGGACGACAGCTCCGCATGTGCACTGGCAATCGATCAGGCAGGAATGTTCGCCCACAGTTTTCGCAAGGGACTAGATTATTCTGAGCCGTTTGCCAAGCTTGCTCGTTGAAGCGGTTTAGATCATAACTTCCTGACCCGCCATTGATGGTGGGGAGAACCTCAGGTTTCTGGGGCGGTCTTCTGCGCTGACCCTTTGGAAGTTGGTTGTTTTCAGCATTCCACTTCTTCAGACACTGCGGCTCATGGATGGCAATAGACTTGGTGCCAAACTCACGACCACAGATGTAACAAACAACTGAGACTGGCTTCTTGCTGAACATAATGTGAGATGAAAGGCACCTGTAATGATATGGTCATGCAGTATTTTGATTAAGACGACTTACAATTACAAAATTGATCTCCAATTGTTCTTTAGTCAAACCAATTTTGATTTCTAGGCCTGGAAATAGCTGAATAGAGAACATGGTAGGAATTTCAATTTTGCCATTTTATACAATGAAAGTTAGTGAATGTGATAGCTGATATCTACACCGAAATACTTGAACAAAGTCAGCATTTGATGCTGAACCTACACAGCATGCTAGGTACCTTGTAAATAATTAGCTTTAAGATCAAGTAAACAAAAGTTCATGTTCAAATTTGATTGATTATGCATTGATCAACTTCCGGGGAGGGAATACTCACAATCAAAGTCTCAGCGTCGCCATCTAGTGGTCAAACCAGCGGTGAAACCCTACAGCTCCTTTCCTTATGCTTACTCAACATACTGCAAGTACAAAGAGATGAACGGTCAAGTTGCAATATAAATGTAGCACTGCACTATCCATTCACAGCGGATAGTTCTAAGGACATCTCGTGGAATTCAGGAAACCACATCCAGACCAATGGTGGAATCAAGATGTCTGGCCAGAACAAATGTTTGTGCTGTGCAGTTACCACAATGAGTGATGTGGTGGCATTAGATGGCCAGAGGTGAGACTGAGTGAGATAATGCTCTGCTTGAGAACTAGTGGATCCACTAACTTCACGCTACAAGGGTAGTGCTATAGAGGGTGGGTTGATAATCCTCCCTGGCAACTTGCCAACACGGAGCAGAAGATAATAACTTGTTTAACTTGTTAAAGTTTGGTATACTGAAAACCTAAAACCCCAACAAAATAAAACTTGCGTGAAAAATTTGCCCTTTGAAGTGTCTTCTGTTCTTTATATTATATACATATAAATATATATATATACATTTAAGTTAAATTCAATCCTTGTACCAGCTGCAATTACTGACTAAAAAAGTTGTTGCCTTGCCAACATACTTGTTGCAACAATGCCAGAATATACGTTATTGGGAATTTATGATGCCATGCAGCATTGGAAACCCTGACATGCATAGTCTGCATATTTATGACAAAAGTACAATGAAAGCAAAGTAATCTTACTATAATTTAGTCAGTGAATTTGCTATCCATCTATTGCGTTTACTGACAAAGCCTTCATAAATGTTTTATCAATAATTAAATCAGGACCATTGCCACTCTTCTTTGCAGCAGCCGGAGCAACCATGTTGTCTACTGGTGACAAGGCAATATGTGTACACTCCTACTGCAACCATGTTGCCTACTGGTGACAAGGCAATATGTGTACACTCCTACTGTAACCATGTTGCCTACTGGTGACAAGGCAATATGTGTACATTCTCCTACTGCAAACAAAAGCTGAGGGCAAAGTTTCTGTAAGGAATTGCAAGACAGTTTCCCTTAAGTATTTCCAAAATAAAATCAGCGACTAATTATGTCAGGGAAGGAATACCTACAAATAACTGATAGTAACCACACTCAAAATTACTTCCCTCATAGTGTTTCTGTCAGAAATAAGTATATTACGTAGGTCACATTACATATTATAAAGGTCACAGGTCATTACCATCAGAACAACAACTGGCTTGCAATGAACGTTTTCAGTATATGCAAAAAATCTGGTAAAATGGTTTTAACATCACCTTAAATATAAAAAATCAATCCAGGGATACTGATTTTAGGAGCACGTCTTGCATTATTGTTGCTCGTCATCTCTAATCTTGGGCCTGACTGCTGGCATATCGAAATTGTTGTTAACCACGTCTTTTCCAACCACGAAAATATTTCTCATAAATTCCTAGTTTAACATAGCAATTATAGGCAAACCTCACCATGCTTACAACGTCAGAGACATGTCAGTGTCTTAACATAAAACAAGGTAAAAATTATGCATGGTTGATCACATAACATGGAATTGTGAGGACTTGACATGGACCTTATGGGTGTCACACTCCACTGGCTTATTTACACTAAATTGAAAAGACTTTGTCCAGCAGTCACACATTGTGTGTCATGAAAGAGATGATACCTGCAGCTGAAGCAGCAAGCAGAACTACACTCGTTTATCACCTTGGTGAAGACTCACAGTTGAACTGTGGTTGTCTGTTGATCCCTGACCATCCAGAGTTGTACCATATACCAACTCTGTATGGTCTCTCACGATGATTTATCATTATGAGAGGAATAACAATTACTTTGCGTTCTAACTTGGTTGCCATCGATTTCCGCAATGCACGTACCCCATACATTTTTCCCTGAGTGTTTCCTTACACCCATTGTAAAAGTAGCCAAAATAGGGATTTACATGTCTCGTTAACTTGTACAGAGTATAATCACTTATGGGCCAATCAATTACAAACACAGCAGACCCAATCATGTGAACTTCTAACGTGACCTATACGACCTCTATAAATTGACTCATGAATTTGAGGCTCTGCTGGTCAATTGATCCTGAAAAATTCAAATACCACAAAACACACATTTATTGACAAGAGGGTTAAAAAGCAACATTAAAGAATTTTCTGTTAAGACCACTTACTGATATAAAATTCATACCAACAGATGAGCAGTGATTTTTCGGCATACAATAGAGCTTTGACCGCTTGTTTAGACTAAAGTGTATCACATGTTAGTGTGCCTGGTCTTCATAAATAACAAATTATCAGTTTTTGAGAAGTCATGAAATCTTCTCTAAGTTAAACACTGAACAATTTAAGACCAATGATCAGTGTTGTGTTGTTTTATTTTATTGAACACGGGTTTAAAAGACCCAATCTTTTGTTTGGGTTCAATGGATTTCATTATTTTCACTCATAAGTTATCTCTAGCTTCAGAAGATATTTCTCAATTGGCAAGCAACTGAGGAGGATTACCAATCTGCAGCCTGCAGCATTACCCAGCGGATGTGGCACTGAAAGACTGAAACAGTAGGAACCAATTAAAAACAGAACTAACTTGCTATACACTGCTACAGCAGCAAAGCGAAGCACAAATAGACCAAACCTCCCAAATCGCTGTTGTTAGCTTGGAAATAAAAGCACATAGATAGTAATCTTACTTTGGCAATCGCAAATGAAGATATCCAAGCTCCCAATACACAGAATTATCGTCAGAGCTGGCCGAGCGAGCCTGACTTTTGACCGTGAGCCAGGCAATGCAGCGGATCAGATGAAATGGTCGTCAAAGAAGACAAAAGCAAAATTGTTTCGCTAGCTATAAGCAGAAACTCGCCAAACCAATACGCCTTTGCGATTACTCATGCAAAAAAGCAATCAGAACAAAAAAGTGATCAATCATTCGTGTTACTGGCAAGCAAATAAAAATATGTGCACCTCCTTAGAAACGACACGCCTTGGCAGCGACCCCTATATCCGTTTTGATGCAATGTCCTCTGGTGGTGTCTATGTAAACTCAGTGTCGTGGTGAACACTGTGGGAGTCGGTGTCGTGCGAGTGTAATCAGCTAAAGAATAAAATAGATGCATCTTATTGTATCCAGGAAACTTATGATTATTAAGTAACCACTAAAATGCTTAAATTTCCTAGTGGCCCATTCCACTGAGAAGAATACTCAGCAATCGACACTGCATATTGGACCTATGGTTTGCCCGCCGGGCTCCCCCCGCC
>NMRA01000235.1:326822-363841 GCA_002633005.1 Phoronis australis | reverse complement strand
GTAAAATATCTTTTTGGTGACACCAGTCCGACGTGCAGGGACTTCATAGCTAATTCTGGACATAAATCGCTTAATATGGAAGTCCACGAAAGCATTGGTATACCCATTATTCACCAGTGTTTGTCTTATGCGATCTACCTCTTGATTGAACAATAGCCAGTTAGACGACACCGAATACGCCCTCTTTAGGAAGTTGACCACAACGGCGACCTTATACCGCTCAGGGCACTCACTTTTGGCGTGGAGACAGAAACCTTTATCAGTGGGCTTGTGGTAAACTGATGTAGAAAATTCAGACGGAGAATGGTTCACAAGAACGTCCAAAAACGGAATCTTGTCATTTACAGGAAGCTCGTGGGTAAACTTCAATACAGAGTGGCGCTCAAGTTCATCACGTACTGATAACAAGTCATCAAAGGCACAATAAACAAAAATATCATCTACATAACGTACATAGATAGGAATACCACCAATCACATTGCTAGCCCTCTTTTCCACTTCAGACATATAAAATTCCGAGAAAGTGGGACCCAGAGGAGAGCCCATGCTCACACCATCTTTTTGCAAAAACAATTTCCCATTTATATGGCGAAATGGTACTTTGGTTGTGCAGATGGTTAACAACTCTCTCAAATGAGTAGGTGAAATGTCGGGTGGCTTTAAATGTGGGTGACGGTATACATTATCCAAAATGATAGTAATGGTCTCATCCACCGGCACGTTGGTGAACAAAGACTCAGCGTCAAGCGACATAGGTTGGTAGTGGGGGGATGGCACTTGTGTGCGCAAAATGTCAATAAAATCCTCACGACATTTAATGGAGTAACGGCTCTGAATGTACGGCTTTATGATTTTATCGAGATGCTTCGCTGTCTTGTACGTGGGCGTCAGGACTTGGGATATTATCGGCCGTAGAGGAACATCTTTTTAATTATGTCGCTAGGTCAGTTACTGTATCTATGTTCAGTAGAGAGTAGAGTTTTGTTCAGAAAGTATGAACGCAACGGAATAAAGACCGTGAAAAATGAAAAGTGTCGTGTATTCAACAAATTCTGTATCATTTAACAAGTGAATACAAAACTTTCTTGTGAGGAATTCTGATAAATCCAAGGTCTGTTTGGTGTTTATGTAAGCCTTATAACCCGAAGAGTACTTCAGGCATACGGCCGCACACTAGCCAGTTTTGTAAGGACTTTCACTTGTTCTGCATGCACGGTTACACCGCTACATGTCCTCCATGCACGCCTATCTATTCACCGCTACATGTCCTTCATGCACGCCGGGTTACTCACCGTCACGGTCACGTGTCCTGCATGCACGATTATCTATTCACCGTTATTTTGCCACTAGGTAGGTACATTTGACGGATCTACAAAGGGTCCCTTTTGCGCATTTTATGAGTGGTTAATTTTGAAGGGGTGCACAGTTTTCTTCAACCTTAATTCAATGGTGTAGGGCCTACAGGAATTTGGTCAACGCTCTAACAAAGGGTAACTGCTGTATACCGAAGCTTTACTGGTGTATGATTGAGAATACAATGGTGGTCGCAAACTTACCGCATCACAACCCCTGGACTTTGATGTCTGGCTTTTTGTTGAGGGGGGTCACTACTATGGAACAGAGATGGTGGTGGTTGGTGCAGTTAGTGATATGCGCATGACGTCTTTACCACCCTGCATTTTAGACGTAGCGAAATGTAACAACTTTTTTCCAATAACTTATTCAAGTACGGTGACAGATCACACATATAACAGCGTCATCACCACAGCTAAATAATTACTTTTCAGTGTTTTAGTCGAGAAACTGTCAAGGTCAACGTATGTACAATGCTGCGCTATTGTATGCAGTTAGCATTAAATACATGTAAGTAGGCCTACAGGCTGTGTGTCAGTCATCGTAGAAAAACAAAAGAGATGAAGACCTTGCCACCGTATTTAATTTTGTATATGTATACGCATGTGGAAATGTACATTGCAACATCTTTTTGAAATCGAGCAAGGCTGGGATTTATAAATTTTAAAGGCTGCTTATAATTATGGAACTTGCCAAGACAAAAAACCACACTGTGTAAAATAGCTTCCACACGAGCACCAAACAGAACTGGGTTATTATAAACTGTGAGCCAAATATTAACATAAGTTCAAACAAGTGACTACCGATAGACTAGCAAAAACCTGACAAAGTAGTCAACGAAACCAAGTCAATTTAATTGCTCTATAAAAGAAGTGACGTCAATCATTCTGGCTCCACCAACATTATGCTCTTGAGCCATACGCTTGCGACATTTATTTCCGTTTATCGTTCCATACAAAACAAAACATTTTGTCCGGCTGCACCAGGAAGGTCTGCGGACGGGACGAGAGATTTGTTAAAAGATGTATACGTTATCAATTTCACAACTGTAATTCTTCCAAAAAGTGTCAAGTTCCTTTTTCTCAAATGTTTACAGCCTTTTTGTTATCAAGCTTGCTTTTAAAATTAATGTTGAGAATTTCATTTAAATCACTTGAAAGTACAATATTCAGTGACATGAATTCTGACGTTGTCCATTTCATTTTTAGGTCACGGCACATTTTGATAGCTACCCTTCATAGAACCTATTCAAATACAAATTGTTGCTTTCCACATTAGGCTTTAGACCAGAATATTTTCCAATTGGTTTAAAATGTGGAGTGTATTCCGCAGAGAGTGCTACGAGCCATCTAAAGATAAAACCGTATCATATGCAAACTGCAACAGTTTATATTCCACCGATCCTACCCGAGTGCCCTTAACACTGTTGTCCAGTCTAAAAGCCATCCCATAATATCTGCACATAAAATAAAAAGGCATAGTGATAACCGACTACCTTGCTTAGCTGCAACCACAACCTATTTCAAAAAGTTCGATGTACATCATCGCTCTGTGTAACACATTGTCTTTACCCCTCCTTTTTAGTACATGGACACGTTTTTATTGAGTCACCAAAATTAAAGAAATTTAGAACATAATGACAATAAAACATTAAGGCAATGAGTCAAACGCCTTTTCAAAGTCCACCAACACAAGCATACCCGGCTTATTCAACTATTCAGTAAACTGCATCAAGTCATAAGTCTGCAAATGACTGCATATTATGTATGTTTTCTACATGATAGAGTTCACATTTAATTTTTGAAAAAGTACAAACTTTACCCTTACCTATGGCGAACTAATTAAGCTTCCCAGCCTTGCGTATCCAATAGCTACATAATCGTTGTCAACTATACGCAACACTGATTACGCAAACATGCTTCATAAGCAAATGAAACGTCTCTTTTTCCAAAGCGATATCAACGCTTTACGCTTGATACATTATTGATATTACTAATGAACAAGGCGTTTTGCACTGACAAAACAGCGAGAAAAGTCCGTGCGTTCGGCAGAATATATGGTTATGTTTAGCTTTCCTGACAGCGCAGGTGGATAGCTACAACCTGTGCTGTATGCTTCACGTTAACCATAATATATACATGTATGGCTGAACTAACAAATCACATCAATAAAGGCAGTGTGACAAAATATTAGGCGCTAGTTCATTCAATTGTTCTCGACTTGAGAGAAGCGTGAGCTGGCACCGTTGCACTGGTCTGAGATGGTCCTATGCGAATGGTTGTACATGTATCAATCCACATTGAGTTTCCTGAATGTGCCCGCCATGCCGCCCAATGCGTCACCCTTCACGTCGTCTCCTTTCATGCCAGGAGTATCTTCAATCAGCTCGTATTGTTCAAACTCAACAAACCTGTTCTCACTTGCCAGCAGTGTCTCCTTCCATTCCTAAAAGGTCAAACGGTAGACAGTCACGACCAGCGTTTTCTTCATAATATTATAGTATCACTGGTTAAGGCTACTTAGAACCCTTTAAAATTGACCAAATTTAGCCGACTTAGAAACATGATACTGCTGACCTGATTCATTGAAACTTTCAGATGCGATTGTTCCCAAATACCCTTTTACTACGATTCGCTTTAAAATGTTCCATTTTTAAATTAGGGTCTACCAAAAATAAGTATTTTGCGATTTTCATTAAAAGTTTCAACGATGTAGAGCAGAAAGAAATCCCATACGAAAATATTCAATAGGATCCTATAGGATATCTGGTCAAAATCCAATTGGATTCTTATTGGATCCTATAGGATTTCCTATAGAATACTATAGGACTCCTATAGGCTTCAATAGGAATCCTATACGATCCTATTGGAATCCTATAGGCTGGTGGGCCAAAATCCAATTGGATCCTATTGGATCCTTGTTGTGTATTGGCAATGCTACTTGTGGTTTTCCTTAGAATATAGTCACGTGGTATTTATGCCCACAAGCCACGTGCTCGTCCCCTTCTTGTATTAGTTCTCCAAGTGAATAGACGTATTATAATTTACTCTCATCTGTGTTGTTTTACTGGTTCTACGAACACAACATTTTGGCGACGAAGATAAAAATGGAAGATCTTGCGATTAAACCATTTATTCTCCATCCCACGGAGTCGGCTGGTTCCCGTTGGGAATTGTGGATTAAGCGACTTGACAATTATTTGGTGGCAAAGAACATTACTCAGGATCCGCGCAAGAAAGCCACGCTTCTGCACTATGCGGGGGAGGAAGTCTTTGTCATAAATGATTCTCTTCCTACGGAAGAAAATGAGACATACGACCAATTGAAAAAGAAACTTTCGGACCATTTTTCGCCGAAGCGGAATACAGAATATGAAGTTTACCAATTCCGACAAGCCACCCAGACCACGTCTGAGACTTTAGATATGTTTTGCGCTCGGTTACGGACGCTTGCGAAACATTGCGATTTCGCCGACGTTGATCGGGAGATCAAATCACAGATTATTCAGAAGACTACGATGGAGAAAGTGCGCCATAAAGGACTCACGGAACCTACGATTAGCGTTGCGGATTTATTAACTTATGGACGCACACAAGAAGCGGCAAACCAACAAGGGTTGGCGATGGCCCCACAAATTGTAAGTACATGTACTGTTACTACGAACCAAGTGCGTGGAAAACAGCCAGTTCCTCACAAACAGCCGTACCGGCACAATCACAAACGTGGGAACCGTGGAAAAGCACAAAAGTGTGTTGGTTGTGGGGGACAGTGTACGGATCGCCGAAAGTGCCCAGCATGGGGAGAGAAATGTCATCGCTGCGGTATTCTGAATCATTTTCAGTCTCAATGTCGCTCAAAACCGACCACAAAGCCTCAACGAGGTAGGGCCAATTCCACGAATTGGCTCGGAAGTGATCAATCAGATCGCTCGATTGTTTACAACAATATGTATCGCATAGACAGCGAGTCCGCACCCAGTGCTGATCCGCCACACATGGTGGACGTTATTATCAATGGCCAGATTGTTTCTATGGAATTAGACACTGGCGCCAAGTTCAGTGTGGTCAATGAAGATGTGTGGTCAAACATTTGCACAAACAACGAGCCTCTTGTAGACTCTCACGTCATACTTGTCGGCTATGGGGGTGCGGAAGTCCGGTCACGTGAGGCCGAGGTCAACGTGACTCAAGATAACCAGGAGTATCGACTCCCCCTACTGGTCACAAATTCGGGCCCAAGTCTATTAGGGCGTAATTGGCTTAATCGTTTGCGGTTGGACTGGAAACGAGTGTACACGGCCACGAATACTGTGCACGAGTTAGCTGTTTTGCAACGTTACGAGGAACTTTTCCGTGACGAATTAGGAAAATACACTGGAGGACAGGTGTCTTTGAATGTCAATCCGGAGACCACACCCGTCTACATGAAGGCACGTCCAGTCCCATATGCTTTACGTGAAAAAGTCGAATTGGAGTTGAACCGATTAATCAACGATGGGGTGTTGAAGTCAGTGAGCTCGTCGGAGTGGGCTACGCCCGTGGTTCCCGTGTTGAAAAACTCGGGCGACGTTCGCATTTGTGGTGATTATCGTTCCACGTTGAACAAAGCTGGATTGGTTGATAAGTACCCTATTCCACGAATAGACGATTTATTTACCAAACTTGCCGGTGGTCAGATTTATTCTAAGCTGGACTTAAGTCACGCATATCAACAGTTGGAGCTAACTGAACCTTCTCAAAAGTTAACTACCCTCAACACTCTGAGTCATGGATTACTAGCTTATACCCGCGTTCCGTTCGGGATATCCTCTGCCCCCGGCCTGTTTCAGCGTACCATGGAACAGGTAGTGCGGGGTATTCCTATGTGCACTGTGTATCTAGACGACATTTTGGTGGCTGGTCGTAACGCGGCTGAGCATAAAGCCAACCTGGAACAGGTTTTGGAACGCCTGAAGAACAACGGGTTCCGTTTGAAGAGAGAAAAATGCGTGTTCAACCAAACGTCGGTCACTTACTTGGGACACCGTCTGGACGGGGCAGGCATACGCCCCACGAAAGAGAAAGTCACGGCGATTGTGCAGGCACCCGCTCCGCGCAACGTATCGGAGTTACGCTCGTACGTTGGATTGCTGAATTACTACCACAAGTTTCTGGACAATGCCAGTTCTGTTTTGGCACCACTCTACGCCTTGCTACGCAACGGTGTCAAATGGCGTTGGGGCAAACGCGAATCCGACGCGTTTCAACATTCAAAACGTTTGTTAACATCCACGAATTTGCTTGTTCATTATCAACCGGAATATCCTTTGTTGTTGAGCTGCGATGCTTCACCCTACGGTGTTGGCGCGGTATTATCACACGTCTTGGAAGACAGTTCTGAAAGACCAATAGCGTTTGCTTCTCGGACATTAGCACCAGCTGAGAAGAATTATGCACAGATTGATCGCGAAGCATTGGCTATCATCTTTGGGGTGAAACACTTCCACAGTTATTTGTATGGACGTAATTTCACAATAGTAACGGACCATTTGCCTCTTTTAGGGATTTTACGTGAGGGCACCGCCATACCGGCTATGTGTAGCTCACGTATGAAACGATGGGCCCTAATGTTGTCAGGTTATAACTACGTTTTACGACACAAGTCTGGACAGTCTAACGGCAACGCCGACGCACTTAGTAGACTGCCGCTGGAGTGTAAACCATTTCAGGTGCCCGTGCCTGAGGAAGTGGTTTTGTCGTTAACTCAGATGGATTTTACGCCTGTCACTGTATCCAAGATACAGCGCTGGACACAACAAGACCCGATTACGTCGGCTGTGTACCGTTGTGTCTTGCAAGGTTTTCCTGACACTGCGAACGATTTGATTGCCCAGTATTTCTCCCGTCGACATGAACTTACGGTTCAGGACGGATGTTTATTATGGGGAGCGCGTGTTATCATACCTCCTCAGGGGCGTACCGCCTTATTGGATGAATTACACGGTTCACATCCCGGTATCGTCCGAATGAAGAACTTGGCACGTTCTTACATTTGGTGGCCGTCTATCGATGTGGACATCGAACAGTGTGTTCGGCAATGCCAGTCGTGCAAGGAAAATACCCAGTCGCCACAGCACGCCAAAGTTCACCCTTGGGAGTGGCCTGGAGTACCATGGCACCGAATTCATATCGACTATGCAGGTCCAATGAAGAACGGGAAATACATTCTTGTAATTGTGGACGCTCACAGTAAATTTATCGACGCGTACATCACCGACAGTACTTCAACCGAGGCAACAGTCAGGAAATTACGTCAGTGCTTTGCCACGCATGGACTGCCCGTAATGATTGTGTCTGACAACGGTTCTGGTTTCGCCAGTGCTGATTTTGCCAAGTTCTGTCGGAACAATGGTATTAAACATACGTTTAGTGCGCCGTACCACCCTGCGAGTAATGGTGCGGCCGAGGCTGCGGTTAAAATCGTCAAGACCGGAATGGCCAGGTTGGAAGGCGACATGGAAACCCGCCTTTACACATTCTTAGCGCGTCATCGCATTACACCACACTCTGCGACAGGTAGACCACCCGCAGAATTATTAATGTCGAGGAGGCCGCGTTCACGTTTGGACTTAGCTGTGCCGGACCTCAGACAGCGTGTTCTACAGAAACAGTCAAGTGCGCAACGCGCACATGACACACGTGACTTTTGCGCCGGAGATACGGTACTTGTGAGAAACTTCGCCGGCTCACCCACCTGGGTCCCTGGCATGATCATAGAACAACGAGGACCCGTGTCATTCTCGGTGGAGTTGTCCGATAAACGGATTTGGAGGCGTCACGTAGACCACATAGTACGACGCACACCGGAAGACAACCCATCTTCAACCACGTTTGGCCCACCGCCAAGTAACTTACCTCCGCCACAAGCCTTCGTACCGCCAACTCGGTTGACGGAACAACCTTCTACGCCTGTGGTCGATCCTACTGCGGATTCGAACGCTACTACCGTACGATTACCCGTAGAAAATCCACCAACGGATTCGTCTGTAGTTGTGACACGTTCCGGAAGGAAATCAATCCAACCAGACAGGCTGAACTTTTAATTACTACTTATTATAACTAGCTTCAGTCATCAGTAGGATCACCTTACAGCAAACAGCAGTGTAATACATCGTTTTAGTTATGACTGGACACTTAGTATCGTTTTACAAACAAGACTGCTGACAGTGTGTTACATGCATGTTTGTGTTTAGTTTGAAGTGTTCCTCCATGTTTATTTACGTTTGCAGTAGTCAGCTAAGGGTAGAGGGATGTTGTGTATTGGCAATGCTACTTGTGGTTTTCCTTAGAATATAGTCACGTGGTATTTATGCCCACAAGCCACGTGCTCGTCCCCTTCTTGTATTAGTTCTCCAAGTGAATAGACGTATTATAATTTACTCTCATCTGTGTTGTTTTACTGGTTCTACGAACACAACAATCCTATAGGATTTCCTATAGGATTTCCTATTGGAATTGTTCGTAAGGCATGATATTTTAGAAAAATGTACATGTAACACGTTTTTTGATAGCTCACTTTGAACATTTATATCAAATACCATGCTCTTTATAATCGACATATGTCCCGAATAATATATAAATGATGAATGAGTCACAAACTCGTTACCAGAGATAAAAAGGAGATCGACGTTGTGTACAACGCCAATAATTTCGATGGTTTTGAAACAATGAGAACAATCGCGATTGTCCGACGAAAAATTACTCGAATAATATTTCTTTTGAAGATCGTTATTAGGAAAGCATTATTCACGAAAATGGGGTTCTTTTTGAACTAGACTCGTGCATGCCGATCACAATGTCCCGTGAAGATATATTGTGTAACGGGTAAAGGGCTCAAAGTGCAGATACTAGCAATCTGTACGTTCTTGGAATGCAACTCATAACCCGTAATAGGTTACCATGGGAACGAAACATGTGCCATGTTAACAAATACAATTTGATAATGTCTTGAGGTCAGCAGTGTTCCCAGGTTGCCCCTCATTTCAGTCAGCCCTCAGTTTCCGGCATTTGACCTTGACCCCGCTTGAATACGTCTGTCTACGTACTCCAGTGCGCAGTAGAAAGTGTCGGTTGAGTTTATGATTGTTAGTGCGGACATGTACGTCTGATACATGTTAACTAAGTTAGGGTTTAACTTCAAGGTGACCAGAAACCTGACGCGTGGATTATGCGCAACGTGACAAAAACTCGACGGAAATTACCACAGTAATTACCTCGCTAGTATAGTTCTCTACTGCTCCTCCGAGTACAGTTGGTAGTATTCTGGATGGAACTTGAGCGTGCAAAGAATCGTAGGACGAGCCGTGGAAATGAAGCTGCAAAAGGTAAGAAAGTTCGTTGGCTTTTCAAATGAACAGCGGATAAAAGACAGAAAACGGATACCCGCTGATGAGAACCCACACCTCACCACTAAGCAGTTGAGCTCTGCTCAAGAAAAAGCGCATATACAGTTCAGACCGTGAGGGCCGTCAGGCTGAACAGCGTTCCCGGGACTCGAGAGACTCGCGAAGAACTCATGGAAGAAAACTTCACCTATGGAACGGAAATAATGAGCTCTATATTTTTGTTCAAACTCCCTATATCTCACTGAGCAATTATTCCGATCCGGCGGTGGCCGCCATTTTGCCACGGGATACATTATATACAAGCCAGTAGTAACATTGGTGGTGCAGTACTGAAATAAGCAGGGGGCTATAGCCCCTCCAATGAGGCCCCTATCGGGTACGCCGCCCATTCGTAAGGTTCTTGCAAAGCATTATACTTTCACTGACGTGATCTGTGTAGCCTTCTGTAATCATGCCATGAATTGTACGATGAAGCTTGGCTTACCGTAAAATCCAACTGTCGCCTGGTGTTTTGGCATACCCAGCAGAATAAATGAGGAACATGTTATTGCAACATTGAACGAACGTTTTAGCTTGTAAAGGACACATTTCTTTCAAAATTCCAAAACTTAATAACGTGTCCTTTTCATGAACTATTCAAACATTAATATGCTATTTAGAAACCTTCATAATGAAAATTTATTAATACTATTGTTGCCCTCAGTGTGTTTTATGATAGGTCTCATTATCTATAAAACGATAACGTCAGCACTGACCTTGAGGTGATTTAATCAACCACAACAGCATGTTGTCTTTGATCTAAACCTGCAGATGCCGAGGTGTGCAAACCGCTCGAGTTGCGCAGTCTCGACGTGTGAGGGTGTCAACGTTGAATTCTTTTCACGATCTTATTTTTTGCCAGATAAGTCCTTGATTTCAGTTACGAAACGCACGACTGTACAAGTTTCCGAGCGCCAGTTTGAAATTATGGCGGAACCGCTGACGACCTCCGAAAAAGTTGAAAAATGTTTGGTGGAGAGCGAACAAAAGTAGCGCTAATCACAATCTGCTGCCTACACCATGCAATACCTGACTACGGTCATCAGACTACAGTTGCTCCCCCTAACTGAGCATGAAATGTGTACATTCTCTTATAAACAGCTCAATGTAGATTCAAAAAATTTTCATCATGGTTAGAAATTAAATAACGTCGCATGGAATTCCAATACCCAAAGATATGCGGCGCAGCCCTGAAATAACTGGGGGGCCGCTATAACCCCCAAGCCCCTTATGGTGCGCCGCCGACGCTAAAGTCACGGACAAAGGTTGAGGATGATAGCTATGAGATCACAGCACTAAACGTGGAGAAGTTATATAAACGCATATACAATTGTCGACAGATTCAGGTAAACTTTGACATAGCTTACTAATACATGTATGTACGTCACACTGTACGTCACACTGTACGTCACACTCTGGAAATTTCAATAACAAGGATGACGAATCACTTACACGACTTGCCAGTTTCTCCTTCATGAAAGGCCTGACCATGGCGAATAGATAACTGATGATACCAGGCTCATTGATGTAATTAATCCCTTTCAGGCGACCCGGGAACGCTTCCTGTAACAGAGAAATATTTAAAGAGACAAGCCGACGGTTTGAATGGCCAACGGAGGGAACGGCAGTCATTAACTTAGAGCCTATTCAATACATGCAACACACATCACGAATTTTTTACCGACCGGTCGGCTAGGATTCGACGACCGGCCGTCGGCCGGTCGGCAAATTAGTCGACCTCTCGGCTAATTTTTAGACGACCGACAGCCTGCCGCAGTGCAACGTGGGATCACATAGTCTCCCATTAATTTTACTTTTAAAAATGTCTAAAGGATTGTCAGCATCAACTTTTGTGTTGTAAGTTGTGTGTCCTAAACAAAAATGAGTCGCCGAAGATTCCCGGATGTGCCTGCACTTCAAAAACTCCATGGATGCTCCTACTTAAAAAGAATCGAAGTATCTTGTTCGGGATCGTTTTCTATTTCCGGCGCTAGTCGAAGGTAACGAAAGTATTGGAAAATGTCAGTATTTTCACAATCAAGTTTATTCATTTAAAAATTCACGTTTGGATTGAACTCCAGAGGACAGGAGTTTCCAAAACGCATGGTAAGAGTGGGTCTGGGCGGGGCATTGGGCGTTGTGCATCCGTTGTTGTGCAAGGACTGCATCAAAATCCTGTGTCGGAACACAACTGGCCTGCGTTCCGTAGAGGACTGCGTTCATCAGCGAATGTCAGCCATGTATCAACCGCTGATGACCCTTGTGTTTGGTTCCTCTAGCGCTCAGTGATCACAATAGCATACATGTATGGTGAGAAAAGCATAAACTACCAGCATCAGTGTCTATTGTGAGTGATCAAAACTTCAGAATGGCAGCAAATATTCGCAGTGCCTCTAAAAATAATGTCAAATTAGTCGTGTCTTGACGGAAAAGGTGGGAACCTTGCACTCACCAACTTACACAGGCAAACATTGTCCGTTTCGTCGGACCCTTTTCGGCCAGGTGTCTCGTAATTAGCGACACGTAGGCCTGAGCACACAGTTAATTCTGAAGATGATTAAAAAATTGTAAGGCGATGACTCACCTGGAGAATACCTATGGCCTGCTTGGCAAAAGAAGGACTGAAATAAGAGGCTTGTCGCATGCCAAACCCGTTGGCGTCCAACAATAACTGAACACCGTTGACTTGCGTCTCTTCATCTTCAGTCAGTAGTTCCAAGCTCATGATGTTGGTCCGTAATAAATCGTGAATTGTGACGTCATCCGGATTAAACAGGCCTACGAGCAACAACAAGTCACAGTTAACTGTTGAAACATGAAGGTGCAACTTTTAAACGTGCTACCGAGTGTCTGTATACCTATGTAGTCTTTGTCCGGTAATTTCCAGGTAATGAAATCGCCTATCTCAAGGGCGTTCTCATTAATGTCGTCATTTTCTCGTTTATTTATTTATTTATGTATTATTGTGATATTTAAAATGAGGGTGGCCTCTTCAGTGAAAGCACCGCTTTCCAAGAGGGCCCTCAACAAGAAAAACAGTAATATAATACAATGAAGTAATAAAACAACAATGAAATGTACGTAACAAAGCTACAATTAAAACAGGTTGAGAATTAAGACAATAACTAAATGACAAATAATGGTAAAAATTTAACTAAGACAGATGAAATAAATTAAGAGAATACTCTAGACAGTGAGAGTATTTACGACAATGAAAAATGACATGATTAAGACAGGCAGGGTATAAAAGGTTAAGTAAATTACAGCCACTTCTTAATATTAACTTTAAAGGTAGTAATTGAATTGGGACCGTTTAATTTCTGGGCTAAAAGAATTCCACATTATAGCAGCTGCAAAGATAAAAGATCTCTTGCCCGTCTCGGTTTTAATTTTTTTCGTTAACGCAATTCTTTTCTTACTGAGCTGCAGTTTTTTTCCTATGAACCTTAGTTCAATTCTGAGTGACTCTAATTTTCTCATAAACCACTCTTCTTTTCTCGACCGACAGGGGGCACGAGTTGCACAATCTTATGTCATAGAACTAAGTTCTGTGAAACTGCATGTACTTTGCACGTACTTCGTACTATTTCTCACTTGACCTGGAATGTGTTACGACACGACTGGTTAATAACAGCGACTACGTAATTTTTGATACTACATGGCAAATCACAAAGTAGTGCAGAGTAAAAATCCTTACGTCTTACACTTTATCGTCTGCAAAACACTAAAACAACCAAACGCCTGCCAACCAAAGAATGCCGGAATTCCGAAAAGGTGACAAGGTCATGATTGACAAATCGGGTGTCGCAACTGTATGTACTCCCAGTCGGAAGGACATGCTAACAACGTCTTAAACGGACCCATCTCCGGTGACGAATTCCATTTCCTCGTTCGTTCAAACGGAGAAGAGCCCAACTCAAGGAACGCTATCGAGCTGTGCTGTGTCAATAAGTACTCACGCGCGGGGAAGCCTTGCTGACTGTTATTTATCAACATTTAATATTACTTCAAAAACTATTTATTAGATTCTAAATTGCACAAGCGTGCTTTTACAAAAGTTGCGTCATGTGATTGAAAGTTTTAGACATGTCGAGTTTTTCGGCAAGAAAGATTGTTTTATGGTTGATGTGAGAAAACAAATCCTACACTCGTCACGAGTGTAGGATTACCTGTGTGTCAAAGTATGTAGTACCCCACGAATACAAACATATGCTGTTAAGGTGTAAGGAACTGTGTAAGAACAAATTGCTTTCGGGAAAGAAGTCGGAAAAGAGATTAAAAGAGAATGCTGTTAATGAGAATGTCCAGAAATGCATGGTGGTGTTTCTATCGTTGTTCATATTGCATTGGTTTAAACGTAATTGTCGAGTTCATGTACTTAATAGGTTGATTGACTCACCCTGTCTAAACGCATTTTAAAATTAAAAACCGGACGATCGTAGCACAAATCAAAAAGTTCATGTTCAATCAACGTTTCGTCTATTCATTAGACATCATCAGGATAATTATTTACAAAGGACAGCAAGTGCCAACATACAGCTCAGGTGACATCCACAAAATGAAATGAGCGATACAGGGAATATAGTCAGTAGCTGGTCATCACCATAGTTGCAGGATCACTAAGCTCTGCATGTTATAATCTTACTATGACCAAAAACTGATTTAATTAGCATTTTAGAAAATGCCTCATGTACCTGTGGGGGAGTTCAGGTGGAAGCAAGCTGGAGTATTAACTACTTTCGACAAGTTTAAGATACCATGCACGCCTAAAGCCATGCGCAACCACTTTCATAACATAAGGAATTTTCCTGATATTATTTAAAATTTTAATAATTTTATTGAACTGCACACCACTTTCATCATGTGTTTGTGATATTCTTCCTTTTATTTGTTCATATGCATTCATAAAGATTTCTGCCTAAGACTATTCAAGTCGACTTTTATCCTCCATAACGAATGTTAACGCAGGTATCATAATTACGCCCATGTAAGATGTTTGAATTTATCAACGTGAAATTTAAGGATTCTCGAACTTAAACACCAACCAGGTCTGTAGTAGACAATCTTTCGCCCAAAGTTGTCCCTGCCAGGTAGCACCGAGGTAATTCCTGCCTCCAGCACCTTTTTCACAGCAGAAGGACGAAAGTTCGTAAAAACGTCGGGATTTTGTTTCCGTGCGCGGAAGTATTTCACTATCAAATCAAGTGCTCTGTCCTCGTCGAACTTGCGTGCTCGTAGAAACTTCAAGAGGAATCGATCGTCAGTTGGACATTTTAAGCCTGTAAAACAGAGATTCTCTCTGACTATACAGCAAACTTGGTTCTGTTCTATTCCTGACTTCCAGGCTCAAGAAAACAGGGCGAATCCTCACCAACTCCAACCGAGGATTTTGTTATTTTCAACCATACAAACTCAAGCGTTCACAATCGTGGTTTACTTAAAACGCCGTGGGTTAACGTCCATATTACCCACCCCGACCCGCTCAAATAACATTTGGTCATCCGGCCTCAGGCGGATACATTTTAGTAAAAATAGAAAACTAAACAATATTGCACCGCGGCATCAGCTTCTAAAAAACTTAGGCCACAAGTCCATGATTTTTAGTCTTAATTTTTTTTTGGTATTTTTTCTTCCAACCATTTGGCAATTGTAACACTGTTGATTTGGGACACCGTATTCGCATTTTCAATTCGAGGAATTTCATCTACAACGCTGATGTCGAGTTCCAGATGCATTGTGGGACGGTTATCCTCTCGTAAACGTCCGATAAACATCACAGATATCTTGGTGACGTGAAAACAATATGACTCAAAAACATAGAATAAATACAAATAGTTTGGTGAAAGCGAATACATCTCGAGGCACCCGACGTCTGCCACCAGATTACATGTCCTTAAGTCACGTGAAAAGTCACCGGGTGTTTCAGTACGAGCTAACAACCGCCCGGCAACGATATATTTAAAAATGACAGCAGCGTCGCAAATGAAACCCCCTAAATTCAACATATGAAAGTCTATAGCTACCACTAAACTTCCAAGTGACTTTAAATACGTAGTCCCGCAGAGTTTTGGCAACCTCGGATAGCGGACCTCTTGATGATTGGAGACTAGTTTATGTTAACATTTGCATAACCCGTGTAAGTGACAATCTCTGTCGTCAAGGGGTGTCTGCAGATCTTTAACCAATGCTCATACCATTACAAAGTTTCAATCCGTTGAGATGCGCCTACCAGGAAAGTCTTTGACGGATTTTCGGAGATTGGTGATTGCCTTCTTCCGACGCTCCGGTGTTTCGCCCAGTTCCGCTTCAGCCTTTTTCTGAAGTTCATCACTCAAAGAACACACATACTCTGTTGCGTCAGCCATACCTGAAAGTGAAACACGCTGACTACATTGTCTCCGTAGACTTGAGCAGTTGTGAGTGTGTAACCCCCAGAGTGAGAACATCCTTTTGCACAGGATTAAGTCGCACAAAGCACCTTTCGTAAAGAAATTTGTTAAAAAGGCGGCCTTTCTTAGAAAAACATTAACAGAAGATGGTGCAATTCAAGAGTCAGAATTCACGGAATGCAGATCTAGAACAACGTTAACGAAGCTATATGTCCGCCACGAAACAATTTTTGATTGAAATCAGTTACCGTTGTGAAATTGTTTTAAAATTGTTCTTTAGCCAAATACATGTGAATTTTAGGCTTGGAATGAACTAACCGGCAATTTCTTTGAGAGCCAGGTCCTTCAACTTGACATATCACGGCGAGCTAATTCAATTGCCGAGCATGGACTCTAAAAATAATGAATTTTCAGTTCTTTGCAAAAACAAAATCACTTGTCATTAGAGTAAGGAATAAGATGAGGCACATTTTACTGAAACAAGCGGTCAAAATAGAAACTTAGTTTTGTCGACGGAACACGTGTTTATTGTCGTTTTAAGTACATTGACAGTTATAGAGGAGTGCCGCAGCATAGTTAAATGGCCAAGGCGTACTCCAAGTGGTTCATCAGTAGTATATACTGAGTATTATCGATTGCATGACGTTTGCCATCCAAACTCAGTATATATTGTAGAATATTCAATTTGTTTCCAACTGTACATGAACACCACAGTCTACACGGCGATCTAGTCTTGAAGTGCAAAACCTCAAATAAGAAACGAGAGTGTGGTTTCATCGTTGAGCTGTACGTGACATGCAAACCAGATTTGAAATGCGTGGTTGTTAGATGTCAACCTTGTTCACGTTGTTTACCTTTAGTTCACTTAATACACATGTATATTTCGTTGTACGGGTGAGTGCATTATACACACTACAAATTAGTCTTGTGGGGCGGGCACGTGCCTTATAGTGCCATTTTACACAAGAGTTGGAAGGCCTTGTCGTCTACTAACTGTCATGCTCAATGATAGTGTCTGTGATATGACAAATGTCATGGATATTGCCAGTTCCATATTTCGTGGTTTGAATAAGATCCGTGACACGGAACGACGTTCGCGTTGATGCTCAACATGTCGCGTTGATGCTCAACATGTCGCGTTGAGACATCGGCCATTTTTATGAGCAACTAACAATTCTGAAACCAGTGCGAAAATTGTCGACGTTTTTATTTTGTTGAGAAACTGCCACCATCGCGCGGTACTTTAGAACTTAAGGTCAAGCATATACACAAGGACTCGTGTTTGGCAATTGATTCGACACGAATATTTTAGTATAAAGCAACATTTCAAATGCATAGAACACTTGGTTCGTAATATCAGAATTACGTACTTACGCCCGTTTGTGTCTAACCTGGATGCCGCCGGAATGTTAGATCACACCCTGCAGAGCACCACCGTGAACTGTATAACCACAGGCAGGTCAGGACACCGTCTGTGCTGTCTCTTCTCGGAGCGGTTGGCAGACAGATAACCAATGAATCAAAACTAGAAACGAGTTTGTCCCTGCTAGTGATAATACCGCTTCTTAACCACCGATTTATTTATGTAGGCTTGCATGCAAATTTTGGGGTAAATCTAGAACCTAATATTGAGTGATAGGTTGAATTTGCAGGTCTGATGTCATCTGATATCAACACGAAATTTCACGTACGGTATTGAACTACAGGTAGACGCTCTTTATCGTAATTACCCCATTATCAGATAAAGGGTATATAAAACTATTAAGTGTACATAGATCTAACAATAAGTAATGACACCAACCTGTTCCCCTATTGACGAGATATCTGCGTCTATAATCAAATAAACCAAGCGACACTTATTTTTCTTCAGCAGGTGTTTTACGGTCACTGCTTAGTTCATGACCTACATGTACACTACATTCAGTATATTCAATAAAAGCATTCCGACTGAACAAAGCTGCAGACGGTATACATGTATGTATTTCATCAATAGTACAGCTTTCCACTCTTTGTTATACGTTTATTGTTACGTTATGATACACCCTGTAGCAAACGCACAGTATAGAATAAAATAATTATTATCAAACGGATCAATTTGGGAACGATTTCTTTTTTACGATTTGTCTTTTACGAATTTTTTTCGCGAATTAGGTTTGATTTTTACGAAATAGGTTTGATTTTTCTATTAACTATTTCTTCTATTTCCGTGGCGCTTACTAACCACACTTCCCCACTTGTGTTGGTCCACAGGACATCAAACGACGACAGACGAGAGAAACGATCTTTTATGTCACTGTTTAACAGTTAAAACAAACCGTTATTGACACAATGCATGTAAAAATAAGGAAAAGTCCGTAATATTTAAACGTGAATTCACTGACACGCGAAAATCTGCAGTACTGACTTCAAACCGGACTATTTCCTTGTCGCAGAGGCGTGTAAACTTTGTTTACCTTTAATATTTGCTTAGCCTACAACCAAAAACCTGAGAATGGAAATAGTGAGTTCAGATACGAAGAAACTTGAACAAGCATGGTTAGACAAAGGAGAAAAGACGGGCACCGTGTTTTAAGTGAGGGTGATGCAAACTAGAAAGTAGTCCAAGTGTGTAAATAAAACACAGTAAATAATGTCGTGTCGAGACCGGTAAAAATTAACCAATATATAAAACCAGTAAACAATTTTAAAATCCCGTAAAGATATTTATTAAAAAGCATCAACTTTCGCGGAGCAGCCTTTTGTCTTCATGCCGGCAAGACGGTATCACCGTCGCGCTGACGGAGTATAATCTAAGAAACAGTTGGCTGAAGATTTAGGTACTAGCTCATTCATTCAATGTTCGCACTACGCCTCACATTTTAACCACAAGCCTCTAAAAGCCAGGCACATACCGCGGTGCAAATCCTCAGATCAGCTCCCTTCTCACATGTGACAAAAATGCTCCATACGTCAGTGACCAAACAGCAGTCCCGGAGATCAGAATCCTTACACCTACTTAAATTTCCACCCGGTCCTTCCCCCCGCTTGAATTAGTACATGTACGTGGTAATCCTACGCATAAGCAGCTGCTATTAACACTTACATGTACACAATCCAATTTTTTAGGGGCAAAATATACTCGCACTCTTTAAAACAAATGATTGGTTGCAATTATTTTTTACATTTTATCGTTGGCTCGAGTACTCTGCATTCATACCTACTCGAATCCAGTGACAGGACATATATTTGTATAGAGGTATTAAGCACGAACCAGAACAAATTCATAAGCAAACACAAACAACTGCAAGAAAAAACCCGCGAATGCATGAACAGCAGACACAAATGAGCAATAGATCTTAAAAAGTGACCGATAGATTTGAGGACGCGTGGGTCAATTGACTCGTAATGAACCCTAGCGACATTTACCATTACCTCAAATCGTTGCCGGAAAAAAACGTAAGCGCCAGTAGAGTTTGCAGCTCACGGACACCTCGCTCGCATGTTAAGGTAGCTAAGCTGCGGGTAAATGGTTTCCAACAAGTGAGACATTCGCCTCTACACCTCGCGAGGCAAAATCCACTCAGTTCATTTTACCCCAAACTCGTGAATTACGGCACGTAACTCTTCTGAGCTCACTCCGAAGAACGGGCACCGGAAGGGATAGTAGCATTATCAGATACCGCCTTTGGCGTTTTAAAAACGCGATAAAAAGGGTACACTCGTGACGTCAAAGAAAAACAACTATTTATCACTTGACACAAACCAGTTTGGTGATTGGCTAGTTGAAGACGCTCAGGGTGTTGTTGTTTAAGGCGATGAGCCGCACCGTACTACAACTGCCGGGTATCTCAGCGCGGCAGCAGATTTGAGTATTAACAAGGTTCGTACAGTAGTTCTGTTATACTATTTACTGTTGGATTCGCTCAAAAATTTTCTTACCCCGGTAACCAAACAGTAGATGTTCTGTTTTGACTTCGGGGCTTTCCAAGCGTAATTTAGTTGGTATACTAGGTCACCTGTGTTCATCATTTCCGTGTAGTGCGCATTCTTCGATTTTATTAAAATATTAAAATAATCCTTGATTATGATATCTGGCCTATTAATGGATTCAGGCTGTTTATGAATAGGGATCTCAATCCTTTGATTTCCTGACACTAACATTACGTGCCAATTCGAGAATTTTTGTTCTTTGATATTGAGAAGACTCAGCACGAAACAAGAGAGTACACTGAGTGCGTATGTCTGTTTGATTCAACGACGTAAATGAATGGTTGCGATGTGCAATCCTACAGAACAGTAATAACTGAGCCACCTTCAGGTTTCATACAGGAGTCTTCCTGCAAGGGCCGAAAACGACTCGGCCATGAATTTGTACTCTTCTTGGACTAGAAACTACCAAAACTGCGTGTCAAATTCGGTACTCGGTTACAAAACTCCAGTCGTACAGGATTGGGGTTGGAATGTAGATGCGCAGCAATGGATTCGTCTCCACATCGTGTGATACATTGTACAGACGGTCGCGATGACTGACAACGACGAAGATGACACTAATCTTCCCCTGGTATCGGTCTCGATATGATAACGCGTTTTGTTTATGCAGTCACTATACATTTTTATGCGAATAATAGGGGTTATAGACAGGCAATAACCGGTTGAGTAATCTGTAATGGAAACACTCTGAATAGCGTGCATTGTACCTGTACAATACGGTTGGCGAAGGACAGTCCCTGCGGTTCAAAGAAATCAGTCATCCGTGCCTCTTAATAATTTCATATCCCGTGATCACTTGCACACCTTGGACTATCTCCCGTATTCAGGATAGACAATTTGTTGAACCCTAAGGGAAAATTTTTTAATGAGCAAAAAGCGATTAAAAAAGCAATTTCTTCTATGCGCACTTTTTAGAGCCAAAACTCATTTTTCTGGTCTTTAAATGTACAGCTTTGCCCCTAACTTTATTGGCAATTTTGGTTGACAAATGAGACCTAATTTATTTCATGGCACCCCAAGATTCAACAAACTTATAGTTCGTACCAGTGGCCAGCTGTTCCTTGAAGTTCTGCCTCTGCCGATAATCGCGAGATTCCATTGTCTGAGCTCAGCTGGCACAGGACCGGGCTTTGTATTTTTAACCTTTAAAATACGTCAATCAGTTTTACAGTTCCAGGAACAAAATCGTTCACAAAAAGCGCTTTATCAGAACTCCCCGGTATCGCTTATTTGTTGACAAGTTACTGACAAGGGCCACATGTCGGATGAGCGATTTTTATTCAGACCATTGGTCGGTCTGTGCTACTCCTACGTGGATTGTGTTAGAGTGAGAAAAATAACGTGCAGGTGACAAGAGTTCAGACAGCTGCTGTCATGTTTTTTGCAATTTCTTATTTTTATGGTTATTGTTACGATAGTGAAAAACACCACTAGGCGCTAACTGTTTATGCGATCACAGGCGAATTTCAACCCTGCGCGTTGCTGTTGTTACGTAATTTTATTTCCGCTCGTTTCAGTTATCCTACATTTCACCACTATGGCCATCAGCTCCAAAGATGCCGAAGAAATGAGGCGCATGCTGGAATGTCCCATTTGCTTGGAGCGCCAGAAGACTCCCCGCATGCTACCGTGTATCCACACGTTTTGTGAGCCGTGTATTCAGACGTTTATGGACAAACGAGGAAAAAACGGCGAGTTCTCCTGTCCCAAATGCAACAGAGTTATGAATATTCCTGAGGATGGCGCAGCTGGTTTCCCTTTCAATCACTTCCTTGATCACATGAATGACTGTGTTCCCAAAAGGACCAATGTCTTCTGTTACGTATGTCATTGCAAGGGATCCACAGTGGGGGCAGATTTCATGTGTATACACTGCGCTCACCACTTGTGTAAAAAGTGTGCGGACGTTCACTGTCAGACTGGAATCACTTTAACCCATAAAGTGGTCAGTTTGGAGGAAGTCGCAGCTGGCATCCATTTTGAAACAATGCGTCGATGTCAGAAAACGTACTGTTCAAAACATCCTGATGAGTTACTGAAAATGTATTGTGAACAGTGCCAAGTACCCGTGTGTATTTTGTGTACAAAACTGGAGCACGATCAACACAAAATGAAAAACCTTGACGAGGCGGCAAAGCAGGCAATAAAGGTGCTCCAAACCTTGATTGAGCCTTGGGTAGACGCAGTTGATCATGCACAGATTGTGGCAGACGCACGCAAAAATGTTCGGGAAGAACTTACTCAAGAACTGTTAGCTCAGAAGCTTGACGAGCTCTGCAAGATTTATGATGACTTCAAGAAGAAAGTAGATGACGCCCTGGAAGCTAAGAGAAGTGAAGCGATCACTAAACTGAACGAGCAGTTCCACTTGGCCCAAAAGCAAAGCCAAGCAGCTTACGAGGCGGCAGAACACAGTCGACAGTCTCTGATGAGTACCTTGAGATACGCCAAGCAACTCATTGAGAATTCACATCCTTCAGAAACAACTCAACAGTTCTCGGCCATGGTGGCCAAACTGTCATCGTTAGATGTGAGTCAGTTACAACAAGGCGTCGAAAGGCCAGTATTCGGTTTTACACCGTCTGAACTGTTAGTAACTGACTTGTTTGTTGATACTGGCTTTACTGCAGAATTACAAGAAACCACTACAAAACTGCCACAACTTCATCTTTCATCCAAATCACCCGTTCAGCCAGTCACTCCTCCAGTTACAGTTAAAGAACCTGCAGATAGTGTTGGTAGTTTTACCAGCCTGGGTGAGGGGGCGAGGGGCTCTAAGTGTTGGGGGCTGGCAGTTTGTGATGGGGGCTTTGTTGTAACAGATGAAAAGAACAAAAATGTGAGAGTGTTCAGTAAACAAGACATTAAACTAAAGTTGAAGTTACAACAAACTCGTCACAAACTGCATGTGCCGGTTGATGTGACATGTAATAGTGATGGAGAGATCTTCATCACAGACTGTGGCATTAAAGGTGTTATAAGGTATGATGCACGGGGTCGTGTGATGAAGATTTATCCTGATGTCTATAAAGATGAGGGATTTGTCACATGCCACGGCGACCGTCTGTTCGTGTGCGATACACTGGGGGAAAGGGTGATTATAACAGATTATGACTGTAATATTCACCACCAGTTGGACGGCCGAACTCTGGGCCTGGGTAAATTCAAACCACGCTATGTGTGTATGGACAACTGTGGTCAGTTGGTGGTCAGTGAATGGTTTCCGGGTCGTGTACGTGTGATTGATCCCACACGGCCGGCCGTTGTATCCACGCTTACCAATCAACTGAGTGACAGACCGTGCGGCGTGTGTGTAGACCCACACGGTCACATTCTGGTGGCAGACTTCACCAATAATCGCGTTATTTTATACAGCAACGCTCGTGCACACGTGATCGTGACAACTGGTGATGTCCAACGTCCAACTGGTTTATGTCTTCCGGCCCCGGGTCACGTGTCTGTAATGGAGTATTTTACAGGTGTGGTGAAGACATTTCAGTACTTGGAGGAATAACGAGATACACTTCCGAGTAGCAGATGTAATTACGTTATGAGCGCACGTGTGGCAATTACATGTACGTGTCATAATGAGAGGTTTCGTCATATGGCACACATAGAGGGTCGTTCGTGTCTCAGTTAGCTTTTTGCACGTACGGTACTGTGTGTGAAACATAAAGGCTTCAGTTACGACAGCTTTCTTTTGTTTATTGCGACCACCAAGCGGTTAGCTGTGAGCAAACATGGCGACTTCCAGTGAATAAATTTCTGAGTAGGCCTACTACCTCGCTTTTTGTAGACATAAAACATATTACAAATGATACAATATTGTTTGTGTATATTTTGTAACTCAGTCACTTTATACAATAAATATAGTTTATTACACCCGTGCAAGATTTTAAATGTGTCTTCAAACGGACAACCAACGCCCCGTCAGCCAAAAACAACTTGATTTAAAGGTGCATGTGCATGCTCCTAATGGTATAACAGGAACTAAACGACAATGCTACTTAGAACACCGTCTACGGTAAACAAGTGCAGTTTTATTCATTGACAATTTGCAAATGTAAAAGCAAAATATTATGCAAATAGGCGAACTTTGCACTAATGACGTACCTTTGGGCTCACATAACCCGCATCATGCAGTGTTTTTCGCAAACACCGCGTCACGATATTTACTGGACACGGTTGAGTGATTTACGGCGGACCATTTTCGACCCAAAACTCTTTACAAACATTTGGCAACTTACTTCATATTCACATCGTCGCTATATGTTGTGCTTCTCATGCGCGCACCCAGGAGGCTCGAAGGAACCCCCACCCCATTTGGCGAAGTGGGCACAAAGGTACCCCTCAGAGAAACAACAAGTCCGAGAAAACGAGGCAAAAGTCCATTAAAAAGGCAGTAGTTTGGCGAATGGGCAATCCATTGCCCTTAACGTGCCCCGTTTCTTTTAGTTCCGCGTTTTTTTTTTGC
Source organism: Phoronis australis (assembly GCA_002633005.1). Classification (NCBI taxonomy): domain Eukaryota; kingdom Metazoa; phylum Phoronida; family Phoronidae; genus Phoronis; species Phoronis australis. Next base: position 339,234 of record NMRA01000235.1, on the reverse strand, counting down.
TATTTTTTTCTTTTTGTAAAAGGTCCACATTCTAAAAACTCGAGCCCCCTGTATTTTAGGCTGGTGCGCGCATGTTTCTAATTAATTGGAACAAGCAATCACTGAGACAAGGAATTAGCCTGCAAGTTCCACTTAAACCAACTCGACCGTTATACAGCTGGTTTCCCAATTGTTCCCGTCACAGTTTAGAAATCATTCCTAGCTTGAATAACAACTGATAATTCATTATTGCAGGCTCTAACAACCGCTCACACGGCTAGTTAGGTTCAGTCGACAAAGCAGTGTGGCCGTCAACAGAGTTCTGAGCATTTTATCACAAACAACTATAATACAGGTAAACGATAAGTCCACCATGGTGACGTTGCTTCATAAAGAAATAGTTTTTATCACCTGAACGCGTTTTTTTAAATAACGCGCGTTTTTATGTCTAATGATGCTATTTCTTCCTCATTTTACTTAAAATTTTCATACTAGCAATTTTGACGCAAACAAATTTGAATCTCAAGCCATTCTTTTTATAATGGCATCAATATTTAAAAAGGCTATTTTCAATTAAAAATCATTTTACTAAATCTCGTGCACTTTAATATTACGTTGACGAATTCGGAAAAACATAAAGGAATAAAATTAGTTAAAGTTAATCATAATTCACACATAGCTCTGTAATTTAGAACATTTTCGATTTAATGGATGTTTTTTGATTAATGAGATTTTTCATAAGTCTAATGAAAACAAGGAAATAACATCTTTAATTACGGTCATGTTATTAACTTTAAAAAAGCCAGTCACTTAAAAGACTGCATGACAGTTTGGCGCATGTGCAAATCAACGTTATGTTTGAGTTAATGCTCCGCATAAACGTCCGGTCATCTGATCACAGCATCAGCGTATGTGACATCAACGTATAAAGTCCTTTGACGCGATTAGGACAGGTTATGTTCTTTATCAACATTTACCCTGGCATGCATGCAGTCAGGCTGAAAAATGGGGAGCTCAAATCTTTGAGAATGTGCACCTTTTACTAAGATTCACGGGGAACTTTTGTCTAGTTTTTTGCCCAATTCGCCACTGAAATGGGGGGTTCGTTCGAGGCCCCCGAGCCCCCTTGGACAAACCGCGGTGCAAAGCATAGCGTCTGCTGCATGACGGGACACTGTTAGCCCTGGAGGCTCTGGCACTCGGAGGTAGCCAGAACCTGGGAAAACCATTTGTAGCATAAGCCCTGTCGCTGGGGACCATGCCCGGTTGGAGTTAACAGAGCAGGGAGCTGTTGAAACCATTGTCAGACACTATGAGGTCTGCAGGTGCAGAAAACCTTTGGCTGGGCCTTGTAGCCACGCTGTGGATAGGGTTAATGCGGGTGCAAACTTGAATCAGAACTAATTGTTGCATGGATCCACAGCGAAAACCAATGATCAGGGTTCAAGAGACCAGTGCATAGGACAGTTGAATGTAGTCTTTGCGGCCACGTGCGTCTGTCTCGAGACTAATCACGTGAGTTTGTGTAAGGCAAGTGTAAGTAATCACCTCAAATCAAACAAACAATCGAAAATCAACGTCTGCCGGGTATTCAGTTCAGGAACACAACCGTCAACTTTCATGCAACATCTTTGAGTGGTTTGGCAGATAGAAAGGTAGACGTAAAATAGATGAGCAGAATTTATAAAAGGTCTGCAGGTGATGCAAAAAACATCAAATCCAGTGGCGGGTTTAGGGGGGGAGGCAAGGGGGCAATGGAATCTGAAAATGGGGAAGGCATTGTCGTCTTCTTAATAAGCTTATTTGTCGAATGTCATGAAAATACACCAAGGAACTTCGAAGACACAGAGGCAAACAAAAAACATTTTGTCTCAAGGGAACTCAATGTTATTTGGATCGGTTCGTCAGCTCCATAATAATGCGTCTTACAAATTTCACAAAACTCCTTCAAAGAAGATTTGATCGACAGCAAACGCAAAAAACAAAAGGAGAGACACAGTAGTTTGACTCGACCGAAAGTCAATGTCAGTCTTGGCCTTCTCACCAGGAAAACTCCAAACATATAGAGGCAAACGAAAAAACAAACAAAAATCGCCATTGGCACAGCAATATTTGAATGGATCCGAAATTTCTCATGTCGTCTGCCACATAGGACCACACCAGCCNCACAATGGCCCTGCAATCAAATAAGAAGTCCAAAAATCAACATTGCATAAATACAATAAATTTCCTTGTATTCGTATTGACAATGTTCGATACATTTAGAAAACGTTACTTGATTACATGAGCAATTCCGATTCTCTGCATAAACAATGTCCTAGTTTGCACAACTTTCGATTGGCTGACACAAGATCAAAGTCCAACAATAATAGCGAGGTAAGAAACTGATATTTTATAATACGTAGATCATAACAATGTCTTACATCTGGGCGCAGGTACACACCAAAGACATGTAATACCACAATACGGCTATACATGATATCATGTCTGAAAACACAGAATACAGTGGAGTGCAGTCATACATTCAAAGTCAAGAAACTGTCAGTTAGTTATAAACATATGTAATGTTTTAGAGTATCTCGAACCTTGTTCATAACAACTGACAGCTTTTACATTTCACACGTTTAGCAAAATACTTTCTCTGGGAACTTCAAATAGGAGATAGTACGGTGTAGTACGAGATAGTACGGTGTAGCACAGAACACGATTTACCAGAACTACTTTATAACCGCACAACCGCGTGTAAATTCATTTACTTCTTCATCCAATGCCAAAAACAACTTTTGATTTAGACCTTTTACCGTCAGGGTTACCAAATTTGTTAATTCAAATTAATCCGCCTTAGGAGAACTCTACCAGGAGAGACCACTTCGAGTACCTATATTATGTAACACTCCACATCTGGCGATCTGCTCCAATCTCGCATCCACAGCATGGGGGCACCCAGCCTAAAATATAGGGGGGCTCGAATTTGTCGGTACGCGGACCTTATACTAAAAATGACAAAATCAACTAGGACTAAAAAAACCGTGCCACTAAGCTCAGGCCTGCAGATTGTGCATCGCCGCCGAATTCCTGTGGACTTGGTGGACTTTTGTCTCGTTTGCTCGGACTTTTCGTTTCATTAAGGCGGACTTTTTTGCCCAATTCGCCAAATTGGGGAGTTCATTTGAGCCACCCCCCCCCAACCCCATGGGTGCAAAGTCTGGAACGTGGAGTGCCAGTCACCCAGTATAGAGTTTGATTTCGGAACGTGAACGGAGTTAAGTGCGGATGTAAAGTGGATCGTGCGTTTCGTGTATTCCGGTCTTGCACTACCTGCTGATGTTAGGCACTAACAGCTTGTTATTCAGGGCTCGACGCTTAGCTAAACGCGTAGTCGCATTTGGCGACCTGGCAAAAACCCATCTTGCCAAACCAAATCTTAGGTCACCGAAACTGAAAATCTCAGACGCTTAAATCAATTCCGAGGTTTTCTAGTTAACGGTTCGTCGACTAAAAAAAGGTAAAGTAAATTTAAAATGAATGTCGGACGGTCATCGTAGCGCCATCTATTCTCTTGCACTCCAGCAATTTCCCTCGTAAATGCCTCAATCATCATAATTTTCAGTCCCTCCCGCCGCCGCCAAAAGAAAATAAACCGCAAACGACCGCATGGATTGGTGGCGCGCATTTCGCCAATCTTGCGCGCTTTTTGCTGAACAATTCTGACTTCTGGCGGATGACCTCCTGTTATTCAAATTCCCAGCGGTAAATGCGCCGGCATTCACGAAACCAACCTTACAATAGTTATAATGAGAATCAAACGAAATAGGAAAACTGTTAGTAACTTAAAGTTTAGAAGTCAATACAAACTTTGAAACAAATTAAGAGGGAATTATTGTCTGTCTTTGATACTCACACTGGCGACTTTAAATTTTCTCAGGTCGCCAAACATATTCGCCAAATCGAGTGATGTCTATTTTTCCAATCCCAGAAGCCATTCATAATCGAATAATGGAGACATTGAGATTAACTCCATACATGTAACTATAAGTATTCTTAATTACGTCGTTTCTTTGAAGGATGCATGTCTTTAACAGCTTGAAGTAGCTCAAATTTTGCAGGGGCAAAGGACGGAGAATAATATAAATAGTGCCAAAACTTCATCATATTTGTCAGTTCACGTTTTCACACACTTGCCTACTACTGACATCATCATTGTTAAATATGGCAAGTTTCCAACTAGAGAACGATTCTGAGTAGCTTATTTTCTCAGCATTTCAACAACTCCCTTCAAATGATACAAAAAGAAGGGACTTTGTAAGACACCTAACGGCAAAAGTTGGAATTAAGAACCGATAGGCCAAGCCTCCTCCTATCCATATCAAAATCAGTCACCCATGCAACATAATTCCACTACAATTCGACCAATCATCACACCCCTAGTTACCACACCATAGTTACCACACCATAGTTACCACACCATAGTTACCACACCATAGTTACCACACCATAGTTACCACACCATAGTTACCACACCATAGTTACCACACCATAGTTACCACACCATAGTTACCACACCATAGTTACCACACCATAGTTACCACACCATAGTTACCACACCATAGTTACCACACCATAGTTACCACACCATAGTTACCACACCATAGTTACCACACCATAGTTACCACACCATAGTTACCACACCATAGTTTTCACACCATAGAATTGTCATTTGAGAAAGCAGGTGTTATCAGGCAGTTCATCTAAGGACCTGACTTCACTAGGCCAGAGTGTTTGTACAGTGAAAAGTGTTAGTTCTTCAGATTGTCTGGTGATGGTCAGGTAAAATCCGACCACAGAAATCCATGATGACCAGTGAATCCCTGTGGAGAGTTTCTACCACACCCTTGCTAGCTGGTGAATATATAGGTCACGTGGTGCCAGACAGTGTCACAACTGTGTCCACGTGATACTGATGGAATTTGTTGCAAACTTAAATGATTCACTTGAATTGCAATCAATTTCTTCATCTTCACTTCAAACTGGGAGACATTAATCAGGCTTTGCTGGTATATTAAATCTAAGCCACCCGGTGCAAACAGTGTTACAAACAATCCTCCCTCAATGTTTCACTGATCTTTGGCACATTGTATTATAACCTTGATGGCCCCTCCTGCCATGGTGTGCGAGGTTTCAAATGCTTCCAGCGACTGTTCAAGCTTGAATCGATGAGTCACCAGAGGCTTCACATTGACACGACCTGAGGCGACCATAGAGAGCGCCACAGGATAGCTAAGTGAGAGAAAATAGCAGAGATATTGACAGATCAAAACAGCAATTTTGGAGAAACTTATGCAGCCCACACCAAAACAACTGGTGGACAAAATGACCTGGAATTTCTCTTCATGAGGGCTGGGTTCAAGCAGATTCCATTGTCATAGTAACCAATGACAAATGACAGGCAAGTTAGCAAGGTGGAAAGCCTGTACATTTCAGGCAAATAATTCCATGACAGCGTTTTCCCGTTCAGTGACTTTACCAGAGGTTGGGGGTACTGAGGGTGTGATAACATCTATTTTCTTTGTTAACTGCCAAGCACACTTTTTGTCTGTTATGACAACAAGCAGGCCAATTATCTACCAGGCTTATTACAGACCACATGTGAACAGAGTCAAACTCAGAGTGAATTGGTGTATTTGGAAAGAATAAATTGTCATAACTTCAGTTGCAGTTGGGCGATTTTGGCGATTCAAAAACTAAACATGATCATCATTTGATGAAGATTTCAGAAATGCTATTGGTTTATGTTCAAATATGTTATAACTTAACTTTTATTTTTAACAGCACAACCCCGTCAGGGTAGATAGGATCTTATTGGAGATTAGAGCAATTATCGAACAAAAGACGGCTGGGCCTCCAACCATGAATGCCAAAATGGAGTTAATCAGTCGTGTAAGATATTGGTTAGAGGGGTAAACTTCCCAACTTGGTGTTGGGCTACAGAATCAAACAAGTTGGGAGCAACGGGAAAATGCCGTAATGTTGTATTACTCATCATGATGAAGAAATTGTATTGTGTACGATTACCTTTGAAGAGCCCTGTACTTCATCACACAGTTCATCCCAGTGGAAACAGTACAGTCTTACTGAGTCACTATTCTGTCAGACAATATACAACTGAACCCAACTAACCAGTCTGTATATGCCCCATAAGGTATACGCCCCACAAGGTATATGCCCCATAAGGTATACCCCCCATAAGGTATACGCCCCACAAGGTATATGCCCCATAAGGTATACCCCCCATAAGGTATACGCCCCACAAGGTATATGCCCCACAAGGTATACCCCCCATAAGGTATACCCCCCATAAGGTATACACCCCATAAGGTATACACCCCACAAGGTATACACCCTATAAGGTATACACCCCATAAGGTATACACCCCATAAGGTATACACCCCACAAGGTATACACCCCATAAGGTATACACCCCACAAGGTATACACCCTATAAGGTATACCCCCCATAAGGTATACGCCCCATAAGTTGTTATAAGTGATGTGTTGTCACATGCAGCACTCATCCCAGTTTGCTGATGGTCGTTCTAGCTGGCCACACAAGAGACATCACAGTGCACTGCCTGTCTAAGCATTACCCAATCACAGTGCACTGCCTGTCTAAACATAACCCAATCACTGCTAGGCAAATAAGTTTTATACATTTAAGTACACTCACCAAACCATGATGAGTGTACCACATATCCGTGCTCTTTCTTCCGACTGAAACGTTGTGACAGTGTAAATAGCCAATAGGTCGGTGCATATACACCAAGAGATTTTAATAGTAGGTGTAACACGCCACCACGCCAGCGGTTTTTGAAAGTCAAAGAAAGTACAGGATGAATTGTTAGTTGAATCCTGCTTTTAGCACTCAAGTGGGACACCAGTGGTGCATTAGCTGGTGGTAGAACAAAAACAAGTTGAAATCACCAAAGCAAGGTTTAGCATCTTTTTCAACATTCGCTGTAGAGATGTGTCTCAACTTGCATAAGGTGGCGCTCAGACAATGGGTGAACTGTGAAGGAGGCGCAAAGGAACTGAAGTAATACTTGTTATCCACAAACATGAAGGAAGATTTGCACAGCAACTTTCCAAAGGAGGCACCTACTTCCAACTTTCATTTTTGTAAAACTAATGCAGTTGTCAGACAAGAACTTGCTGAACTCTTGTGATCTTCAACACAATGAACACTTACCAGTTGGCATAACGGAATATCCCTCTAATGTCAACTTCTCTGGTCGCAGCAGAAACAATAGGCAGTGTTACCATGGGAGCACCCAGTCCAACTAGAACTACAACGCCCCCTGACCTCGTGGCCTAAAACAGAACGATAACAAGTATGAGATTGTCTAAGTCCTACTTGCATGGTTTTGTTGTTGTTATACCAACGAGGCCCTGGTCTGGTTTCCATGGACTACAGGACATAAGCTTGCCTGAGTATACTTGCAAAACACTCGTCAGATTCTGCAATGGCTTGTCAGATGTTTTTCACACAAGAAACTTGGCCTACAGAGCACCCTTCCAGTCTACCTCTTATATAATGAATTCGTAATTCATACTTCATTACTTTCCGAATACAGTACAACACAAAAGTATTCAGAAAAAAAATGTCCCAGATTTTCCCTTCGTGACAAACTGGGCCGAGACTTTAAGGAATTTAGAGGAATTTTTGTAAGGTGACTAAGCCATTCCAACATAGTCACTTTGCCGCCCTAAAATTAACTACTACTGTGCAGCTATTTATGTGCAATTATTTTTGCCTTGCAGTGTATCTTCAGATATTGTTCTATCAGTTTAGCATTGCAGTGTATCTTCAGATATTGTTCTATTACTTTAGTCTTGCAGTGAGTGTATCTTCAGATACTGTTCTATTACTTTAGTCTTGCAGTGTATCTTCAGATATTGTTCTATTACTTTAGTCTTGCAGTGAGTGTATCTTCAGATACTGTTCTATTACTTTAGTCTTGCAGTGTATCTTCAGATATTGTTGCCACGAAAAGTAAACTTATTGTCAATTGATAATGGGATTCCACATTTCATTTCTAGGTTCTTTACAGAGTTAACACTGAGGCACATAAGAGATGGCATCACTGAATAATTCATTTCATGTTAGAAATCTGCCATGCCATATGACTCACATGAATGCCCAACTGAATGCTAGGCTCTGCACCACTACACTCGATGGTGACGTCAGGAGCACCACCTAGTGACTCATGAACAGTCTTTGTCAGTTCCTGAGAGTCACGTGACTTCACCAAGAGTGTGGAGTCAGCTCCCATTTGTTTGGCCACTTGCAGACGACTCTCAGATATGTCTGAAAAGTTGAGGACACTGGAATTATATTATTAGCAACAGAACAGCCCGGCTCCTGAAAATCCACAATAATCAACAGGTTTCATATAAGTGACTTACTTAAAGTAAAAGTGCCACCTTACACATCTACTTTTGAAAGATAGCTTAATATAATAAATTCAGAACACAGTCCTTTTTAACAAGTTAATTGGATATTTGTAAAAATCATTGCTTCACTAAAAATATTTTAATTTAAATAAGTGAGCCTAAGACGAAATTTCTGATCTAAGTGTCAAACCACGTAATTATGTAAGTGACCACTGAGCTTTAACAATCTTTCCAAAATGGTGTAGTTGACTATAATGCTCAGATTTAATAAAAATTTTACAATAAACTCTCAACATGATAATATTTAAAGCACCAATAATTCTAAGCTTCTTATAGTTTTGACACCATCGTGTATTAAGACTAACCACAGATTTAGCAGCAAGGGCACACGAGCGAATGTTGGGGCAAGACTAGGAGTGAAAAAGCAATTCAAACAGACACTGCTGTCATTAGGTTTACAAGGCCATTAGACCCAGCCTACACACCAACACTTTGCTACCTACAGCAATTCCCACTCACCTGTGAAGCACGGAGACTCTGCTACCATCATATTTGGAGTCAGTAGGTTGGCCAGACTGATAGGTTCCGCCCATATACATGTATCAACATTTCCTACCTACAGTCACACCCACTAACCTGTAATGCACACACACTCTGCTTCCATCACATTTCCCATCAGTAGGTTGACCAGATCAATAGGCCCCACCCATATACCAACAAGTTGCTACCTACAGGAATGCCCACTAATCTGTAATGAACATATAGCATATGCTCCCATAGCTTTTGCTGTAGGTGGGTTGACCAAACCGATAGGACCTGTCTATGTATCAACACTGCTCACTAAAGCCACGCCCACTCACCTGAGATGCACACAGCCTCTGCTCCCATAGCCTTTGCCGTCAGTAGGTTGACCAATCCAATAGGCCCCGCCCCACACACCAACACCTTGCTACCAATACCCACGCCAGCACGACGACACGCATGGACGCCCACGCTCAGTGGCTCCAGAAGAGCTCCCTCTTCAAAGGTCACATGATCAGGCAGCCTGCCGAAAATAAAGACCGACAGCCAATGAAACTCAAACTTAAGTCTGTAACCAACATGCGGCTAATTTAAGTGAAATTTGGGACACATAGTGTTGAAAATGCACAGTTCAATGAGAAAGAAAGTTTGAATTTAAAGGTGACTGTTGATCTATTATAGCATGAATTTTACATGAAAAGGGAGATGAATCGATGTACTAATGAGTTTCGTGTGGTTGAGAACAATTCAAGACTTGGCAGAAATCCACGTACAAATAATTCAATTAAAAAATGAGTCAACACGGGAGAGTTATTAGAAGGCGTGACAAAACAAATATGATGACTGCACCTGATGGATGAGCTGCTGAAGATTGTTGTCAAATGTGTGAGTCACTGACAAAGTGCAGGATATTTGATAGCTCTGCTTTAGTTAGATTTATCTTGTACAGTAATTTAGCTAATTTTTACCGTATTTGGCCATGTTTAATGGATTTCTGAAACTTCGTAAATGAAACAATGTATTGTTATAAGGGTTTTCATGCTAACATTTTTGTGAAAGTTAAGATAGATGTGTTCAGTATGCCCGCTCTTCGTCAAAACCATGAAACTTCCATGAACCAAACCGCTCTTATCTAGAGAAGTGCCATGGTTTTCAAATCAAATCTTCAACTCAGACTGTGACATACAGTACAACGTACTTGTAACAGAAATCAGCTGCGTGGCAATAATAACGTCTCAGGTTCCCGTCAAAAGGTGGCGTAGCACAGAATGCCATATCTCGACATAGGTTGTATCGCCCACCTTTGCAAAAGTCGCACATTCGACAGGGGACACCGGGTTCAATGGCAACACGATCCCCTGCAAATATTATGTGTAGTAAAGGTTCCCACAGCGTGAATGAAAAATACTCATCAATTTTCAAATTAATCAAAAAAGCAATATTCCAGAAGCCCAAGTTGTAGATATCTCACAATATAGTAAAAATTTTTGGTAACTCTGAAAACATCTCTGTTCCCCCGGTTACGACTGAAATCTTTTTAGATTTAATTATAGGTCTCATGATATGATCAATGCATGGCGTGTAAATTCTTGTTAATATATTTAGAAGGTTTCATGTGATACAGGCAATATACAGAGCAAATTGCTCAAATAAAATTTACCAATAAGTATATTAAAATACATGTACATAAACAAAGCAAAAATAAGAAAGCGAGTTATTAAAACCCCTACTTTAAGAGTCCAGCAGTGTGGTCTCATAGAATGTGAACCAATGATCTAAGACTTGGATCCAGTCACATGGTATCTGAGAAATAGTGCCTTTCAATAGAGTGATCTTGTGTGATCTCACTAAACTTGTAATACATGCAGTGTGCACACCAGATACTACCACAGATCTGAACAAACTTACAATACACAAACTTTTAACATACATCAACTCATGACCAGTCGAAGCTTAGAAGTCACTTTGCTTGTTTGTTTTGTCATGCTTAGCTACTCTCAAGCATCTAATTACCATTCACTGCTTGGAGAGCACCCTGTACCAGCTGAACATGATGAAACAAGGTGCGTCAAAAACACTGACCCAGCTTAGCTTCATACTACTGAATGTATCTCACACCTACCCACTTTAAGATGCGTGACCCCGTCACCCACAGCGCTGACCGTGCCACTGGCTTCATGACCGAGAATCATGGGTGCCTTGACAATAAAGTCACCGATGGCTCCAGTCTTCCAATAATGGACGTCTGAGCCACAGATACCCACTGTATGCATACATAGTTGCACCTCTAAAAGTAAACAAAACAATAAAATGAAACAACTGGCAAACTGTGTTTCATAGCAGCTTAGTTCCTACAAAAGCCTCATAGAGGATAAACTATGTTCTAAGTCCAAAATGACTTTCTTCATGTAATAATTTGCTCTTCCAAAGAATTGTGGCTACGGTAAGTGCATAAAAGAGCCACTAGGTGGTGTGAGCTACTTACCTCCTTTGCCTGGCTGTGGAATGTCTGTATCTTTCTGAAAATAAAAAAAAAACAATTCGATTTAAGACCAATGCTTGATAGTCACCATTGATTTCAAAGAATCAAGCCCAACCAAAGTTGTTAACATAATTCGACATGGCAATGCAATCACCATGGTAGTGCTTTAGGGGTAAGCACTTAACGAGGCATCAGGAGCGATTGAAACTTAATGGTGATAACTGGCACAATACCAAGTTCTTTAACTAACAGGCCAGTTTTAACCCCAGACCAACAAGATCACCACCAGTGGCAGACACTTGTCAGGATTTTGAGTTAGGGGGTGGCAGGGTACAGGAACAACCAGAATTTCGGCAGATGCAGGCGCCCACCCTAAAATGTGGGGATGCAGTGCTCTCGAACTTTTGGTTTGCGGACTTGTTCAGGGGCTATGCATTGGTTATTCACCCCCTGAGCCTCCCTGGTTGAGCGTATGTGCTAGTCACACCCTAACTCCCAAATGGTATCTGGTAGAATTTTAGGGGGGCCATGGCCCCCTTNNNCCTCCCCCCCCCCCCCCAAATCCGCCACTGCTTGTATCTCTCATCAGTCACTGTGCTGATGCTGTCGCCATGACATTGGCCTGACAAAAATATTGGTGAGCATCTAGACGGCATTTTAGTTTTAGATGTGGACAACAGGTTGCACTGTTATCCATCAGAAACGTCATGGTGAGTACTCTAGATGACCGTGGGCTTTTCAAAAGCAGCCAATATCCATCTGATCACTGATTATAACTTCCTGGTATAAAGGCCAAATATCAACCAATTGTGTCAAAAGAGTTGGTCCTACCTTTGAATTCAGGCATTGCTTTACACTGCCCCAAAGAGGTCGCTTGAAACAGCCTTCATGATAATGACAGTGCTTAGTGTTTGAGGTTCTTTTACATGTCAATTAACTAAGTACAACAAGGCACCGTGGTGTCTGAATGTGAACGGGGGG
>NMRA01000235.1:291827-322327 GCA_002633005.1 Phoronis australis | reverse complement strand
CGCCTATGGTACTGGCCCTTCGCGTGTGACATGGGCGTTGCTCCGGACAAACTTTTCGAGAAGATTTTTGTGCTTTGACCGCAAATTTCTTGCGAACTCGGTGGAACAGGACACCGTAAATGCATGGTATTGGGAGAAAGAACAATTCCTCATGGTTTGTTGAACCTCTGTTTTGTGCAAATTTATTGAATTTTATGTTTGTTATGGACGGCTGAAGTGAAGCACCCATGGTCAGAATTTCTAGTCCGGAGTGTCAAACCTCAGTTGTAGTTTTATATAGCCTATATACGGTGTATTGGGGACGATCAGAAGCTGAGGACGGCTGTGATTCGAAGGGTGGACCCGTGTGACAGTGTTCGACCAATAAGTCGAGTTTAAGTGTGCACAAAAAAATCCACATCCCGTAAAAGTGCAGAGTCTCATGCCGTGAATTCGTTGGTTTTTTGAATTCTTGAATTTACAGATTCTTTTGTGTTCATAGTGTTAAATACCGCCTCCATGTGAGCACTAACTTCGTGTGCAACTAATTGTCATCGCCGGTATGTAGGCTATGTCCGAACGAGGTAGCCCCTGATTGGCAGTGTGTGAATTGTCCAATAATCGTCCAAATACCTTAGTTGTATAGCCTACAGTTACAGCTATATTGACATTTTGTCCCGCAGTGCCACTGTGCCCGGCGTTGTGAGTCGGGCTGGGTAGTGGGTAAGGCGGGGCCCAGTGTCACTGGAAGTTGCCTCCGCCGGTCCGGGTGTCATATTGCCCTGGTGTCCTAGTCTCTGGAATACACTGAGTGTTAATCACTAGTCCCAGATTCTTTAATGTAAAATCACAAGTGAGAGCGCCTTTAGAATATACACTATCCGATATTGTGGAAACCCGAACAAACATGTTAGTCGAAAATCAAACAAAATTATTCCTTCACCCGTTGTGAATACAGTGCAGTTAGTAAGTCACTGAAAACCGAGAAATGTTTGAAATTTGTTTTTGATTGGCTCAGTAATATTTAGTCTATGAACTTTGCCTTAGTTAACGGTTGCGCGGAATGCCCTAAATCCGGCTTCCTCGGTTTGACTCGTTTCATGGAGAAATTAATATTCATGAATGGACTTCCTGATGTTGTAGCCACGTGTACAATGAAGCTTTCCTGATTGGTCAGTGGTATGCGGAGGGTTTGGTTAGCTGTCAGACTACCTGGTGCGTCTCAACCGCTGACAACAGTTTACAGCAATCACAAAAACTGTCAAGCTTGCTGACGATTAGACAGTATCAGTGTCACAACTGGAACATAGCTGAAGATTTGTGCATTCTGAGGTTTGTACACTAGTTTCGACAAAACATTGTGTTGTAGACTTTACAAATAACTTGAAATTATTCATGAAGCGAGAGCTGTATTGAATAGTAAGTATCGCGCACACATAACACTCGACTGAATAGAACTCGTTGAGGCGACGTGCAACGTACGAGCCGTCACCAGCTGAACTGAAATTCTCAGAACACGAAAAAATCAGTTGATGATTCTGTTTTTGCGAGATGCATTTCCTTTTCCCGAAACAAAGTTATTTTCTTACGAATGGTTTCCATCAGGAACGTTGTTCCTGCGCAAGATTGTTGGCCGAGAGAAAAACGAACTTTTAAGGAATGTGCATGAAAAAGAGGAATATTGCTTATAGTACTAGCTAGGGTTCGAAATACACGCTTACCCGGTGTCCCAGGGGCCAGTGGACTTTCTGCCGGAACAGTAACTTTTAAACGTTAACTTGGCACCTGGGCCAGTAAATTTTCAGACTAACTGGCGGGCCAACATGTATTTGCTGAAGTTCGAACACTGGTACCAGCCCGAAAAGGAGAAACAGCTTCTGGTGGTCAAGTGGTGTTACATGTCATACCTTGGTTTCATTTTCGATATGAATTAAAAATACTTCTTTTTATGTAGTCAAACACACAACCTTTTCCCACGGTGAATGGGCCTTACAGTCAACAGAAGCCTTGTGCAGACGTATGACAAAAGAGGCAACAAAACACCATTGTCACATTGACGCTGAATGGAGTCTGTTGTTAGTGACTACTGACGTTTCAGATTTTAAATAATCTATGATTAGTCACACGTCTGTGGAAAGCCAGAACAGAAAAAAATTCCGGGCACAAATTTTTTTATTCAAGTATTAAATTCTCTACTGCACCAAAAAATACACTCAAAACTAACATTTATCGCTCCAACATCGACAATTTGTCGAGCCAGGACCTAAATTTTAACAAGTCAACATCGGAAATTTATCACGCCACGTGAAATTTTCCTGACGTGTGATATTTCCCTGGCGTAATAAATGTGCAGTCCTGGCGTGTTGAATTTTGGTTCTGACGTGACAAAATATTATAGATCCTGGCGCGATAAGTTTTGGTTTTGAGTTTAGTTTTGGTCCTGCAGAGAATTAAATTCTTGAATAGATAATTTGTGTCCTTGAATTTTTCCTGGTTTGGCTTTCCATGCTCGTCAACACGTGATGATGTGCGTTACATGTAAGTACTAAGAACGCTCAGGTTCTGACTGCTTTCCCATGGGCAGCGCTCCATAGGGGGCAGGGGGGCTAGAGCACCCATTAACGGTCGACTACGCCGCCCCTGGTCTTTGGGCGGTACACCACAGTACAGTGGGGCGGGGTGCCATAGCCCCCCACTTTTTTCAGTGCTTCGCCGCCCGTTCTTCCTACACCTGCGCGACCTCTTCTCAACCAATCCACTACACCAGCAAACGCATACACTACTTGTTCCCTTTTTAATACTGTGCCATGATTGATTACATTCTATATATATATAAATATATATCTACTCAAGATTTAGATAATGTTAACTTCTAATCTTGCATTTCTTCCTAGAAATTGAGCACCGGGACAGCCTTCAGAAACTTGGGCACCCTTACTTCAACAACTTGTCTCATAAAAGCACCACTTTTATGCATGTTATACGTTTTACATTTAAGGCATGGCTTGACCTAAATTTGCATTTCGTTTAGTTGTTAAAAAAGAAAAATCAATTGAGCTGCTTGTGCTCTGCTTGTGTGCATTCACTTACTATGATAGGACTTATTTTGTGATACCAAGACACACATACAAACCTCCAGCGATTCGAGAAAATGCTTTAACCTTTATTTTAGTTCAGGGTTCCTCCGACTAAAGATTTCAAATGAGAAGTTGAAACTCGTTGTGTTTTAGTGATTTAAAATTTCCGATTCTCGCCGTTGGCTTCTTGCCACTCAGTAGCATGGGAAATCGAGACTAGTAACCTTGAGTCAGTTATTAAAATACTCGGTTACCTTTCATGATAGTCTTTAAATGTACTTTACGGGCAAAGCATCGAACTGCGACTATTAAGGTCGAGGCTTCGACTGAGTCCGTCTTGATCCCGGGGGCTGTGAACATCGGGCCTCAGCCAGGATTACGCTAGGGTTGGTTCGAATTTCTAAAGCAATGGACCTTTTGATGATATTTCGCAAAAATTTGCATCGACTCTGTACCTTCTTCGGGAGCGCCCGTAAGGAACTAAAGAGAGGGAGGACGCAATAAGATTTCAACACATCATTGTCAAGAAATTCAAACGCAACAAGTATATAACAGTTAACCCAACGTCTAAGATGTTGTAAGTTCCATTTTTAGTCCAACGTTGCGCTTTCAAATCAGGATAATACGCTTCTAAATTTTATCTTACTGGGATTTATGTTTTAAGAACGTTGTCAGTAACCGATATGACAATTTGTCAGAGAATCCTTTGATACCTGCTCACAAGAAGTGTAAACATCCAGCCTTGCCACCCAACTACGGAACACATCAATGAGGGTTTTGTCTACGGATTCGGGATGTTTGCTTTATGTACTTCATTTTGGAGCTGTTCTCTCTTTGGACTCCTCATCAAGAAGTAGACAACGGAGTTTACAAGGTTTTTCTCATTTCTATTCTCGAATCTGAACACGCTATCACTAGATGTTGTCAATAACTGCAACAGTGTGCGTATGTGAGTCATTCCTGTTGAATTATTTGCACACCGACGTTGTCTCCACTCATATTTGCCACGTATTTATACTCTCTCCCTCAGAAGTTGTCAATGTCCATGTCTATCATATTGAATGATGCATTAACAGGATTGGTGGAAATCATGAGGGTTTAGTATCATTTTGATGTGTTCCATCGAATCAATTCGATCAATTCATTTTGTATTAAGGCGAAGAATATACGGGATTCTTTACTTTCTGACGCTGTAAATGTTTCATCATAGGTATATACTCAACAGTTTCAAAACGACAAGAAATTAGACGCGATCTTCTGCCAAACTTTCTGGATTTCCTATTAATGCATGGAAATGGCTTCCTGATGCAAGGCACTGTCTGCCTCAATAAACAATGCATTCAGTTATCACTTTGACATTGTGCCTGTTTTCCTGTACCTGCCCTTTCTCCTTATTGAGTCGGACAGAGGCTATACTGAAATTCCGTATGATCAGGAAGCCGGGATTACCAGCCTTCCTGGTATGATGAATTTAAAGTGATAGCAATGCATGCTTGTAGATGCTTTTTTAATGGTGTTCAACTACATCCTTTTCGTAGCGAGGATGGGCTATCATAGTGAACCTTTTTAGCGAGGAGGATCGATCCAATCCCCCCCTCCCGTCCTACAGGCCTGAAAACTGTAGTCCTAAAGCTTTGAGCTTGACTGCCTGAATTGCTTTGATTTTGGTTTAACCTGTCTCTGGCACCGCTCGGACTGAAAAAGTGCGGGCGTCTTGTCGACGGCGCTCAGTTATCAGAATTGAAAAGCCCGGTTGCGAAAAGCGAGGTAGTGCGGCTGTAACAACATGTGAAACAAGTCTTTGGAAATAAATCGCTGCCGAAAATGAAACTCAACTCGTCTGATTGTACTTCCTCGTCCAACTTCCAATCTCTAATCACTCGAGAATTCAAAGGATTTTAGTCGAACTAGGTTTGAAAGCCCGCTCTTCAACACCCCCAACCCCCCCGCCCCCCTAGCCACGACTAAATCTCCTAGTTTCGCCCATGCGCAGCCTTGTGCAGCCCCCTACAGAGATTGGCGAGGATATTCTTGAGTGTGACTGTCCTCCCATACTCGCATAATAATCGTATCATACTGGAAATTTCACTTAGTTTTCAATTCATCAGTTTTAGGTTCGAAGGAGTATAACTTGATGGGGTATGGGCTTGGAGTAACTTCTATACTTCCTTCGGGCTATTTAATACTACCTTGTTGAAGTAGCGATTCCCTTCAGTCACGGTTTCCAATCGATGTCCTGCTCCCCCATCCCCCACGAGAACTTATTATGACTGTAGCCTGACATGTTATACATTTTATTGCAGATATGAAAAATCCAAAAGTGCTAAAAGTAACTTTAGCATTATTGTAGGACATTCTTTGGCTCCCTGTGGTGAAACACTAAAATAATTCTACATTCCAGGTCATCAAGTGACTTAATTGAGAATATGGCAATCAGCTCAAAGGACGCAAACGACATTCGAAGGCTATTAGAATGTCCAATCTGTTTGGAGAGACCGAAAACACCACGCCAGCTCCCATGCATTCACACGTTTTGTCACGAATGTTTACAAACATTTATTGACCAAGGAAGGAAAGGCGGCAAATTTTCATGTCCGCGGTGCAATCGTGTACATGACATCCCGACAGATGGCGCAGCTGGTTTTCCCTTCAATCATTTCATCAACCACATGAACGACTGCGTTCCTAAAACGACCAATGTCTTCTGTTATGTATGTCATCGCAAGGGATCCACAGCCGGGGCAGATTTCATGTGTATACAATGCGTTCATCACTTGTGTAAAAAGTGCGCTGGCGTTCACTGTCAGACTGGAATCACTTTAACCCACAAAGTGGTCAGTTTGGAGGAAGTCGCAGCTGGCATGCACTTTGAGGAGATACGTGAACACCAAGCGGTGTGTTGCCCTAAACACCGTGGCAAGCCACTTGAACTTTACTGTGAACACTGCAAAACACCCGTGTGTTTGTTATGTAAAGCACTAGATCATGATCAACACGAGATGAAGAATATTGAAGAGGCGGCAGAGGAAGCAATCGAGGTGCTCACAGGTTTGATGGAGCCCTGGATAGACGCAGTGGAACACGCGAAGGCTTTGTCAGATGAACGCAAGAATATTCGTGAGGCATTGAACCAAGAGCTGTTAGCACGAAAGGTTGAAGAACTTGGCAAAATATTTGATGATTTTAAGAAGAAGGTTGATGATGCGCTGGAAACTAAGAGAAGTGAAGCGATCACTAAACTGAACGAACAGTTCCACTTGGCCCAAAAGCAAACTCAAGCAGCTTACGACAGGGCAGAACACAGTCGACTGTCTCTGGTGAGTACATTGAGATACGCCAAGAGACTGGTTGAAAGAGCGCATCCTTCTGAAACAACTCTACAGTTCCAAGCCATGACCGGCGCTCTGGCCTCGTTAGATATCAGTCAGTTTGAACTTAATGTTGACAGACACGTACTTGACTTTGTACCATCTGAATTGTCTGTACCTAACGTGTCTGTTGATACTGGATCTACTGTAGAATCACAACTAATGGACACAAAAGTGTCACGTCATCTTTCATCCAAGTCACCCGTTCAACCTGTCACTCCACCACCGACTTTTAAAGAACCTGAAGGCAGTGTTGGTAGCTTTAGCACCCTGGACGAGGGGAGGGAAGAATCTGGCAGATGTCCAGGACTGACAGTTTGTGATGGGGGTTTTGTTGTAACAGATTGGCAGAACAAGGATGTGAGAATGTTTGGTAAACACGACTTTAAACTTAAGTTGAAGTTACAACAAATTCACCACAAAATACAAAGGCCAGTCGGTGTGACATGTAGCAGTGATGGAGACATCTTCATCACCGACCGCAGCATTCACGGTGTTGTCAGGTATGATGCACAAGGTCGTGTGAGGAAGATATTTCCAGGTGTGTATGAAGGTACCGGGTATGTTACGTGTCACAACGACCAGCTGGTTGTGTCAGATACGGATGGTGGACGGGTGATTATTACCGACCTGGACTGTAATATTCACCACCAGTTGGATGGCCACACCATTGGGCTATCTGATTTCAGACCACGTTATGCTTGTATGGATAACTGTGGCCAGTTGGTAGTTAGTGAGTGGAAACCTGGTCGTGTGCATGTGATAGACCTCACGCGTCCGGTCGTTGTATCCACACTGACCCACCAACTGGTTGACCCGCAAGGTGTGTGCGTGGACCCATACGGTCACATTTTGGTTGCAGACTTCACCAAAAATCGGGTGATTTTATACAAAAACACACGTGCACACGTAATCGTGCCCCGTGATGCTGTCCAGTGTCCAACTGGTTTATGTCTCCCGGCCCCGGGTCAGGTGTCTGTATTGGAGTTGTGTACAGGTGTGGTGAAGACATTTCAGTACTTGGAGGAATAGCTTTATAGTACAGAGTAGCGCGCGTTTCCATACCATGTGTAAATGTACAGTGTGAAAGTATTTGCCACAGAGGCGTTCTTCTAACATGTGTAGCTATTATTGTGTGAAAGTGCTGGTTGATCGTGGAAACACCTTTTTCATGATTCATGTGTATAAACTGATTATACATGAAAATTTATATGTTACCGCAATATTTTTTAAATATATAGTTAGCTGTGTGTTAGTGTTTGAATTTTGCATTTTTGTCTCATTAATGTTGCTGGCGCCGCGACAAATTATGCTTACTATTTGTAGTGTAGTGGAGCGCAGAAGCTATTTATCGACAAATTATGCTTACTATCTGTAGTGTAGTGTAATGTAGTGCAGTGGAGCGTAGACGGCGTTCATCTACCTTTAACCTATCATATATTGACCAGAAATTCAGGCCCCTTGTATTATATTAAGTAATGAAATTTGGCAAAGATGTGTTGAAATAAATTTCTTAAGCTTTCACAAGAGTTTATTAAAACTTACGCCATTAGTAGATAGCTTTTAACCGAAAAAGAGTTTTTCATACTTGCTTATCCTTGCGTAACTGACGTCGGCGCAGAACGCGGGACTTGTGATTAATTTTTCTTCAGCTGTAATAATGCAGATTTGTTCGAGACATTGAGCGAGCCCACAAATTGTGAAATTTGGCATAACGTTGTATTTGTCTTGGCGAACTACGCCCACGTAACGTCTTAGTGAGGCCAGAAGACGAATCAGAGCACCACGGCTTGTATACCGACTTTGCAACACGTCATATTCATAATTGCAGCGACCTGGCGACCCCCAGATATAAGAGCCAATTGTAAGATATTCATAATAATTCACTGAATAGTTTTTTATTATTTGGTATTGCTTAGAAAGTCCTTTGTTTGCCACATGCCCTCTAAACGTGGAAATCACACGTTAGTGGATAACAAACTTGTTTCCAAAATATTTTGTCATTATAACAGTTGCTTTCATTTGTGTAAAAAATAAACAGAAAGCTTGTTTAAAGGTCGGAGTTTAGATCCCAGAAGTTAAGATCCCAGGAGAGTTTAGATCACCAGGTTGGCGGTCTCGACCACTAGACGACTCACCAAACTACACGTGAAAAATCTACATTTAGTGGGACCGTGCATTACATGTACATGTATATGTAAATGTACATGTAGTTGAGTAAAACCGCATTTTACGAGAAATAGCCGAAGCAGAAATTATTAAAGTATTAAAAATTATGTCTTGGTATTCTGATGTCCGTTATTGCAAAATAATGTCTTGCTTTTTCCCTGTCTGGGAACACCGCATCTTGTCCGACAGTCTGACCGTACTGATGATTATATTGAGTTCAGAAGTAGATGTCGTCCATTGAATAGTAGGCCTACTCACGTATGTTGTACTGTACCACTGTTGAGCCAAACATTCATGGCAATAAAATGTCAATTTCACGAAATTTAGTCGGAGATTAATGTTGCGTTGTTGGGCCAAGACGCTAATTGTCTTGTCTATTTCACTTTGCGAGGCACTATGGACCCAGCCTAAAAAATGGGAGGTTCAAATTTTTGAGAATGTGGACATGATCTTTTTCTAAGATTCCAGGGGTACGTTCAGAGCTATGAATTGTGCATCACCGAAGCTTGCCTTTTTAGTGTCTCGTTTCCTAATTTTTAGGAGTTTTTTCTCCGACCTTTTTGCCAACTTCGTCAAATGGGTGGGCTCCTCCCCCTCCCCTGGGTGCGCGCATGTGTATGGGCTTGAGCAGTATTATGTCGTGATTCGCCCAAGTTTTGCGTGGATAAACACCTGTTGAAATTTTTTGAGATTTAGCGGGAATTTTGAAAAGGATTCTACTCATTTAGTCGTGGTTTAGCGACAAATGAAGCCGGTGTTGCCCAGTCTATTTAGAAAACCAGTCGTGTGCGTAATTTGTTTTTCGTTTTTTAGCCACTGGAATAAAAAAGCGAAAAGCGACTTTAAGTTTCATTTTCACAAGGACGTTTAATCCATCAAGCTGGAATGATAGGTCAGTTATGTTAACACTGATTGCATTTTTCGTTATCTAGCTTGAACGGGAGTAAAACAAGATGAGGATTGCGAATAATGTCATTTACAGTGCTGTAGTCGGGCGTAGGCGCACGTAGGCTCAGCCAACCACCTTTTGGCATTTGAATGTAGCGCCTACCCACCGTAAGTTACGTTCACTGCTCTAGGTGGTACGGTGGTCTTTGGGCACCTACTTCCTCTAATTTTACCACTACAGCAATGGACGTAAGTAGAAGAAATAAAGACTGCGAGATGGGTATGGAAAAACGCCACCGGCGTGTACATTGCATTGGAGAATTAAACTCAACTTATGGTTTTTTTTGCTGAAACCGATACGATCAGGGACTACGTTCTTCGGTAGCATAGCCTGGATTCTACCAAACACGTTTTTTCACCATGAGTCATGGAAAAACCAGGACAATAACACCCTGATACTCAACGCTGTGATAAGGGGTGATTGACCAGTCAATAGTGATAACATTCGGTGCAGTTGATGGGTGTCTGCGGTATACGGACAAATGAATGCGCTGCGCTACAACCCACGACAACTTATAGCAACGCACATGTCCAGACGGACTTTCAAGCTTGGTGAGATTTGAGCATTCCGAGGTTTGTAGATCCGCCTAGACGAACATAGTAGTTTGAGAGTTTAACTACATGTAATATAGGTGTTACAGCCGAAACTTTCATGGATCAACGAGTCAGTTTCGTGAAATGCTGAAAGACGTAATGCGCAAAAGCGTACCGCTACACATTTCTTTCTAAACAAACGCTGTGCAAAATATGTCTCGAGTCCACCTAGTCCACTGCGCAGCTGAACATCTCGTCTCCTCGTTGGACCTTAATCTATCAAACATTCTGTCCTCACCAACTATAACCCTACTGAAATTCTCAGAGCACGAACAGTTTTTCTGACAATTCGATTTTGCCAATTTTCCTTTCCCGTGAACGATCTTTTCTTCATAAATCACACAACTGTGTACACAGGCTGTTTTGACAGGACCCACAAGACAAGCTTAATTGTTGGCAGAGCAACAGTTAAGTTAGTGAGTTGAGGTTCGTGAGAAACCTGAAGTTAGTAAGTTGAGGTTCGTGAGAAAACTGAAGTAAGGGAATATTATTCCAGGATATGAAAGGTAGCCTTGAGAATGTAATTGTATTCGTGAATTCACTTCCTTCAATGTGTGTCTGATTCCCCGAGCGATTGTCAGTTTTTGTAGTGAAACGAAGATGGGCTATTGTAGTTGCATTGTATTTTGAACTGAGTGTGCAGACCATGAAAACGACGTTGCGTGACCTAGTGGCAGCAGTCTTTTTTGCTATCGATTGGTTTCGATATGAATAAAGCGTGTTTTATTTGTGTAGTCAAAACACAATCTTTTTACACGAACAATGAGCCTATGGTCACCGGCAACTACATGTATATTGGTATAAATGACAATGGCAACAACATATTGACGGGCAAATCACAATCAAGGTCCATATTCGGTGGCCACTTTTGGTGAAAAATGAAGATTGTCATATAACTGTAAAAGCTGGGTTATTTTTAAGTACCATCATTCCAGGTTTGTAATCTAAAATATTTTTGCACAAGAACCACCGAATAAAATTTTATGGCCTAATGCATCGCAGTTGTATAAAAGGGTACGTACACTACAACTTGTGGTCACAGCCCACTTTTTTCATGCAAAAATTCATTAGGTAGCTATTAATTTAATAAGTTCTTGATCAAATTGAAGAAGTACCACATACTAAAGTAAGAAAAGTTATTACCGTGCTGATGATACATTGCATATCTTAACACAGTATAATGAGAACTTCTTCTCTTGCAAGATGATTCTTACAAAAAGAAAATGACAGGTAACTACTTTTTTCAAAAACTTTATTGGTGCTATTTGCCTAGTTTTCAACACACTCACAAGTTGGTCAAAATAGTTAAAGCAATGCTAGGCCCAGTGTTCAACTTGTAAACAGTAAAAAATGATACTGGTTGAGGGGTACGTACACTAAGCGCAGTCAATCAACGTCAAATTTTGACTAAGAGAGTTACAAATGTATGGGATGGTTTCGAGTTTTGTGCTGCCTCTACTTGTTGTTTTGTTGCAAGTTGTCTTGAGAGATAGAGAACCTGCTTCTGCAACATCAGTTGTCACATGCCTTGTCTTATAGAATGTTACTATCCAAGTCATGTGTGGCATTTTATTGTCCACAAATTTGATAATGTCCATTGTTTTTTTTTTGTCAGACTGGATGCATTTTAGCAATACCAGTATTGTTCATGAGAACAGCAGTATGTAAAAATACTTGTGGGCAATACTTTATGTCACAGAGTTTGAAGGTACGTACACTACATCTCAATGACTTGTCAGATTTATAAAAAATATTTAGAATCTACTGAGAGTTTGTTCATTTACCAAATCTATTCAAAGAGAACAAAAAGTACAGCATAAATGTGTATATCTGTCTGCCACTCTTTGAAAACAGGCACATGTTAAAATATAGGGATACGTACACTACACAAATGCTAATATTTTACTCAAAACAAATGTATTTGCAATAAAAATCCTTTTAACCTAGCACTTTAATGGAGGAAACTGCCTGTGACAAATGTTGCATACTTACCGTGTAATATTTTTGTTTCTGGTATTTGTTCACTTGGGGGTACGTACACTACACAGGGACACGTACACTACATTGCAATGACATGCCAGGTTTGTAACTAAATACTAAGAATCTACTGAGAGTCAGTTGATTTACGAAATCAATTCAAAGAGAAAAAATAGAAAGCAAAGCATTCATGTGCATATCTGCCATACTTTGAAAATAGGCACAAATTAAAATATGGGGGTACGTAAGGAAGTAAACTGTCTATGACCAATGTTGCTCACTTACGAAGTGATACTTTAATTTTATATCATTTGTAAACATGGTGGTACGTACACTACAAGGGGAGTACGTCAACTGGTACCCTACATCACTGTTTCTGCATCTCATGGTAACATAATGTTGTATGGCCATTTGTTTTTCTTTGGTGATAATAAGCATCATGTTGTTATTTAAAAGACAATAATATCATTTGCAATGACCCTTTGTGTCACTGAATTCCACATGGGGGTACGTACATTACATTTTGTTAGCCTTTTCGGGCCATTTTCGACTTAGCAGAACCCAGTCAACATCCAAACTTTTGGTTTGTTTAGATATTGAATAATTTGCTTTGTTGCGTAGGCTAACATATTCTGCAGTTCCTTTTATTACACAGTGTGAACTTTAGTTTTTAAACTTCTTTACAGTAGGTGAGGGTTAGAAACACAGAATTTACAAATTTCTTAACGATTGCCTATTTTATGATGAACCCTACTAGTTCTCAATGATGAAGCACAACTTCGTCTAAGTGATTCTGACAGTGACTCGAGTTATTCCCAGCCATATCAAAGCAATTGCTTACTTAATAAAATAAATTTCTTTTCTACTGTTCAGAGTTGGAAATTGTAATTTTTAAAATGGCCACTCCTAACGCTAAAAATGCATGAAATTCATAGACAAAAACATGCATGAATTTCTCAAACATTGTCCGATTTTGATGATTCTTTTTTAATTTGCACAACTACATGTAAATAACTCTTTGCATATGAGATTCAGTTGGCATTTGGTAACTGACCAAAAAATATTTTAGACCGTAACACAGTCAAGTCTCGAATATGGGCCTTGATTGTGATTTAGCCGTGAGTGATGAGCTGCTGTTGCGTTTAAGGGCTTAAAATAATAACATGCAGGACGTAATGCTAAGCATTTAAAAAGAATGCTCGAATCTTACTTTTTTCAAGCTCTCCCACGCGCCTCAGTTTTGACAATACACACATACTGCTTTTCATTCGCTCTTTAATGTTCAACCAAATGTAAAAAATCCAGATACCCGTACTCAAAGCACTTATATAATGTAAATCTCAAATAATGTGTTGCAACCCAGAAACTGAGAGTGGTGTTAGCCTCAAGGGAAACTTAGACATCCACGTGTGCATTAAAGTTCAAACGAAAGGTTGCCTTTATAAGCGTGTTAAGCGTTTTGGCGCATGCATGGTTTTGACCCGAACTAAAACACGAGAAATTACCCAAGCCGCGAGTTCATCTCGTCAATAGAATCGGTTTCTTATACTTCTAGCGTTAACAACAAACTATTAGCGACTCAAGTAAACCCGACTCACAAACATTCAGGCATTTTTTGACCCATGAGTGCATGAGTAATTACTTCGTGTCTGCAGTGACGAATCTGTCGCAGAAAGGGGGTGCAACCACACATAAAGGAAGGCAAAGTTCCGCGTGCATTGCAAGCGGTCTCTGAAGAGGGCGGGGGCAAACAATTTTAAATGAAAATAGGCCTCGTAACGCCCAGAAACGATATGCTTGTGGCGTTTTTAGTTGACCGTGAGTGTGTTCCCGGGGCCCTTCGGTTCCCCTTTATCCGTGACAGTCTATGGTATGACACCATAATTGTTACTTTATCTTGAAATATTAATTTGGCGAACATATGTTACTCCGTACGCTTCAAAGATTACACAAATACGATGTTACACAGGTTTATGTTTTATCCCGGATCCCATGAGCTACGTTTTGGGGTCCAAGATGCCCAGAATAGAGCAGAACGACTGCTCATCATTGTCAAATCACCGCCACTCCAAGTTCACAACTTTTTTAACAAATTGTTCAGGACGTATGGTCACGCGTGTCGGAATATTCGGCAACAATGATATCGTCAGCGAAGAAGTGCATCCGGTCGATACCGTAAGCTATTGTATCACACACTTTACCGGCCGTCACCAACTGTGCATAGGGCGCTACGTTAAGATGTATAAGGATGATTGGCTGTGCCTACTCCCAAATGTAACGTAACTTACGGTGCGTAGACGCTACGTTTAAATGCCAAAATATGGTTGGCTAAAACTACGTGCGCCAACCCCCCACTACAGCACTGAAAATCATCCTTGTGAGCCTAAAAAATAACTTCTCGGGATTACGACAGCGGCCGATTGCTATTAGCAGTGCTGTAGAAGCGCGTAGGCGCAACCAGCCACCATTTTGCATTTTTTAAAGTAGCGCCTACGCACCGTAAGTTACGGTATAATGGGGTGTAGGCGCACGTAGGCGCAGCCAACCATCTTTTTACATTTTAACATCGCACGCACGCACCGTAAGTGACGGTATAGTGGGCCTATTCCAGCCGTAATCGAATCCACCTCCCCATTTCATAATAATTTGGCGCCTGCTGGAAATTTAGATATCCCTCAGACTCTTCAGGTTGGCAGAAAATGATCTGGTTGAGACCCATCATCTAACCAATGTTTAGAATCTAAATTGTTTTAGCTTTCTGAGTGCGTTGTCTGATGGTGTCTAGTAGTTACATACAAGTCGTTGTTTTGGGTTAAAAACTGTCAGTTTTGTGTTTTTGCGAGAAATTCTGTCAAATCATTGGATCACTTGGTGAAACATTAACACTAAATATTCATGCATTTCAGGTCAGCAACTGACTCGATAATATGGCAATCAGTTCCAAGGACGCAGACGACATTCGAAGGCTACTAGAATGTCCGATCTGTTTGGAGAGACCGAAAACACCCCGTCAGCTCCCGTGCATTCACACATTTTGTCAAGACTGTTTACAAACATTTATTGATAAACGAGGAAAAGGCGGCAAATTTTTATGTCCGCGGTGCAGTCGAGATTTCGACATCCCGGAAGAGGGCGCTGCAGGTTTTGCCTTCAACCATTTCATAAACCGCATGAACGACTGCGTTCCCAAGGCAACCAAAGTCTTCTGTTACGTATGTCACCTCAAGGGATCCACAGTGGGGGCAGATTTCATGTGTATACAGTGTGCTCACCACTTGTGTAAAACATGTGCGGACGTTCACTGTCAGACTGGAATCACTTTAACCCATAAAGTGGTCAGTTTGGACGAAGTCGCAGCTGGCATGCATTTTGATGCAATACGGGAACAAGAAGCGACGTGTTGCCCGAAACACCCTGGTAAGTTGCTTGAACTTTACTGCGAACAATGCAAAACATCCGTGTGCTTCATATGTACAGCACTCGACCACGATCAGCATAAGATGAAGAATATTGAGGAGGCGGCACGCGAAGCAATTGAGGTGCTCAGAGGTTTGATGGCGCCTTGGACAGATGCATTGGATCACGCGAAGGCTTTGTCAGCTGAGCGGAAGAACATTCGTGAGGAACTAAACCAAGAACTGTTAGCACGAAAGGTTGAAGAACTTGGCAAAGTTTTTGATGATCTGAAGAAAAAGTTTGATGACGCACTAGAAATCAAAAGAAGTGAAGCGATCACGAAACTGACCGAGGTGTTTGAGGTGGTCAAAAAGGAAGCCCATGCAGCGTACGAAGCGGCTGAACACAGACGACTGTCTCTGATGAGTACATTGAGATACGCCAAGAGACTGGTTGAAAGAGCACATCCTGCAGAAACAACTCAACAGTTCCAGAACATGGCTGAGGCTCTGAAATCGTTAGATATCAGTCAGTTCAATTTTGATATTCACAAGCCGGTGTTTAACTTTGTACCATCTGAATTGTCAGTACCTACCGTGTCTGTTGATACTGGCTCTACTGTAGAATCACAACTTATGGGTACAAAAGTGTCACAACTTCATCTTTCATCCAAATCACCCTTTCATCCTGTCACTCCACCACTGACTGTTAAAGAACCTGCGGGCAGTGTTGGTAGCTTTACCAGCCGGGGTGTGGGAGAGAGGGGGTCCGAGTGTTATGGACTGGCAATTTGTGATGCTGGGTTTGTTGTAACAGACTTGGAAAACAAGAGTGTGAAAATTTTTAGTAAATATGACTTTAAACTAAAGTTGAAGTTACAGCAAACTCATCACAAACTCCAGAAGCCGGTTGGAGTGACATGTAACAGTGATGGAAATATTTTCATCACAGACCTCGGCATTAAAGGTGTTGTCAGGTATGATGCACAGGGTTGTCTGATGAAGGTTTGCCCTGATATGTTTAAAGATGTAGGATATGTTGCATGTCACGACGACCGGCTGGTTGTGTGTGATGCAGGTGGGGGACGGGTGATTATTACAGATTATGACTGCAATATTCACCGCCAGTTGGACGGCCCCACCCTGGGGCTGGATAAGTTCAGACCGCGCAATGTGTGCATAGATAATTGCGGTCAGTTGCTAGTCAGTGAAAGTGTACCTGGTCGCGTGCACGTGATCGACTACACACGGCCAGCCGTGATATGCACGCTGACACATCAACTGGGTAACTACCCACGCGGTGTATGCGTAGACCCACACGGTCACATTCTGGTGGCTGACAGTCACAATAATCAGGTGATTTTATACAACAACGCTCGTGCTCACGTGATCGTGCCCCCTGGTGGTGTCCAGTGTCCAACTGGTTTATGTCTCCCGGCCCCGGGTCAGGTCTCTGTAGTGGAGTGGAGTACAGGTGTGGTGAAGACATTTCAGTACTTGGAAGAATAACACTACCATGCAGAGTAGGGCGTGCTGCTACACCGTACATGTAAGTGCATGTAGGTGTACAATGTAATTAGTTGTCATACAGGCGTGCTTCTCGGGATAATTTTACATGGTATTGGAATTATTGTTTGTAATATATCACTTTCAGTTCTAAATGATTTGTCATAGAGATAACTTTAAGCTGATTCATGTTAGGTGAAAATCAAAATTGCAGCTTTGGTTTTGAACTGTATAGTTTTGTGTTTGACACCTGTGTCTTCGTTTGTGGCGAGTTTATGTTGTTTGCTCAGTGGCAAATTCCCATCACTCTCCGCGGTGTAATAGGGCGTACACAAAGACGCACGCATAGACAGCGGTTACCGGTACATCGCCTTTTCACCTAGCGCATTAGTGTTCTCGCTGTTCTGACCAAAAGTTGTTTACATATATATGCACGTGATTAATTTGTTTGTGAGTCTTAGCGCAAGTTTTTGAACAAAACGTGCTTGGCGTCCTCAAGAAATTGTAAAAATCATTACCCATACACTCTATACTGCGTTTTTAGCTCAGAATAAAGTGTCTGCATTTCTTCAAATTAAAATCGCTTTCATGTTTACCCTTGTGCTACGCACACATGATATGAGAACGTGAAGGGCCCAAATATATTTTAATATGACAAAAGAGCTATTTTTTTCAGCTGTGAAAATATTTTTTCAACAAAACGGGTACTCACTATGAAAAGTGACAAAATGATGTATTTGCCTGGTGACTTGCAAGTACATGTACCCGTTTTAGAGGGGTACGTGAAGGAAGGGTTAAGTGAACCGGAAATATTTTAAGGATAGCACGGTCGTCTCGAGAATTTGCTACATAAACGGTCGTTTAGGATCCCTGCAGCAACGAGGGACTCTCGAAAACGAGAGCATAACAAAATATCAGGTCATTCGTAAATAACAAAAAAATTAATCATTCTCTGAAAAAATCATTTGTTATCTCTTGAAGTGACATCTTTGGTTTTTTGGGCACAAATCCTTGTGATTTTGTTACAAATCATCGTTCAGAGCCTGAAATCAAAGCCAGCCACCTTTCCAAATATAGATACGCTTGAACTCCACATTCAGTAATTCAGTAGTGTTTAGCTAAGTTATCAGGGCTTCAAACTGTGGCAGCGGGGAGTTCAGCCTCCCGTTCAGTAACACTAGGACCTCGCTAAAAAGCAAGACTTCGCGAGACTACGTGACACATTGCCGTGCATTTTAAATGAGAACACGTGACTTTGACTAGGCTTTAGCTAGGTCCTAGCGTAGGTCCTAGCGTCTACTGAGCGCACGCCAGGATCGATTCAGAGCACAGGTTGGTCTAGCGTGTAGAAAATCACTTTTCTTGTCGACAATACCCGTTTAAAAAAGGGCATTTGTTCCCCACGACCTGAACATGGAAATTGCGAAATAAGCAATGTTAATTCCAACAAACATGTCTGAAAGTGACTTCGTTACAGAAACCGCTTTGAATTGTACAGTAAAGGATTGCACCGAAGGGGAAGTGTGCGTAAAAGCTGGTGACGTCACGTTGACACGCTGTTCCTCAAGGTCAGTATATTAGTGGAAGAAATGGAAAGGGAAGCAAGGAGATTCATTCGAAGGTGGCTTGGACTACCCGCGTCATTCAGCAACGTCGGACGTCGTCAAAACTTGTCCTGCCAGTCTCATCTGTTGTAGAAGAATACAAAGTTACCAAAGTCCGAGCCAGCATCACTCTGCGGAATACATCTGTCCAGGCCATCAGAGGATGCAGTATCCAATCACGCACCGGAAGAAAGTGGTCCACAACCTTGGCGATCAGTGAAGCAGAGAGTCGACTGAGGCACAGGCAGTTAGTAGGAACAGTTTGCCAGGGTAGGCAAGGGCTGGGCTACAAGACCGATAAGCCAGCAAGGGAAAGATCTAAAGACCCGGGCAGAGACAGAATAATCAGGGAGGTAAGATCATCAGAGAACGAAGAAAGGTACGCCCGAGCAGTCCAGATGGGCCAACAGGGAGCATGGACCAAGTGGGACAAAGTCTTACAAAGGGAAGTCAAGTGGGCTGATTTGTGGAAGATGTCTCCTCTGAAAGCCAAATTCCTCATTAGATCTGTTTACGACGTACTGCCTACTCCCAGCAACCTTGCTACTTGGGGCCTTGCTGACAACCCAAGCTGTATTCAGTGTAGACGCAGATGTACGTTAGAGCACATCCTATCCTCTTGGGTGTACTGACATGGGGTGTATTGACATGGGTGTACTGACATGGGTGTACTGACATGGGTGTACTGACGTGGGTGTACTGACGTGGGTGTACTGACGTGGGGTGTACTGACATGGGTGTACTGACATGGGGTGTACTGACATGGGTGTACTGACATGGGTGTTCTGACATGGGTGTACTGACATGGCCATCCGAGGAAGCATAACACGGGCAATATCAAATGAAGACTACGTGCAGAAATGTTTACAATGAATAGCAAGGTAAAAATGAAACTAGTAATATAATACACTGAGGTAGCAATGAAACCTGAGATAAAATGTGTGGGGTAATTCTGACTAGAGATTTTGAAAAGGCTGCAACAACAAGCTTTTGGGACGCAGGGAAGGAGGTACACGTAGGCTGCAACAACAGACCTGACCTGAGGGTGGGAGGAAACGACGATAGGCTGAAACTCAAGACCAGTCGTGGTTGGAGGAGGCTGAAAAGTAGACTCCGAGAGGTATGAGGTTCCTGTTAAGAGAAAAATGATCTATGTTGATGTAGTTTTTCAGTGCATTAGATTTCCTGCGTCCCATAAACAGGATAACCGATGCGGATATGCCACGTTTAGCTGCTGACGTGGCCGTGCCGATGCAAAAGCTATGGGACTTAAACGAGTTGGCGTCGAGGCCTGAAAAGCAAACTACCTCAGTTAATATGGAGTAGAAGCAGGAACGGGCAAGGGGTGATTCGCTTAGCCTGAAGTGGTCTGAAAGGTGGAAAAGTACAAGGTTAGGGCTTCTACGGGGGGACAGGGGAGATTCAGTGGCCGGGATGGTAAGGGAGGCTGGACCAGAGCTGTGCTTGAATGTACGGACAGTGATGACCACAGAGTCGCCAGATGACGTGAAGACGACGTCGCTAAGCTGGACGACATGGGAACTGAGAGACGAAGAGGTGAGCTGTGAATTCGCCGACTCGGAGGAAGGCGTGGAAGGCAAGGAGAAACATGATACGTGTGAGGACGGAGTCAGTAAAAGAACCGAGTTTGGAATCACAGGTGTCGAACAGGCGGAGCAGCAGCAGTGAAATTATAGACTTTCGTTTAATAGATGAGCGAAGATTGGAAGGGCATTTGAGGAGCGTTTTGATGAAAAGGGAGGCAGGGTTAGCGAGGTTGTCCAGATTATGTTCAAACTAATGGCTCAGACATTGAACTGGATGGATGAGCCAGGTACTAAGGTCAGGTTTGAAGAGGTGTGAGATGTAGTTGGCCAGGTTAGTTATGTTAGTGGGTAAGGTTGGAGCGGAGAGGTTAGAGGATAGGTGAAACCGTTATGGAGAATGCCGTTGTAGGATTGTAGAGTGAAAGGAGCAAGTGAAGCCCTGATCACGCCAGCAAATCAGCGTCGGATAAGGACTGAGCAACCAGACCTGGAAAAGGAAACCTCAAAATTGAAACGAGAAAGTTAGTCAACAACAACATAGGTGAAACCAGGGATGTGTTTAGCACGATGCTGAACGTTAAAGCTAAGAGCAAAGAGGAGGAGGCGACGAATGGGGGGGCATAATGAGACATGACGGCGTTTTCCGTTAAGTGACTTTAGCAGACGTAGAGGGTTGGGAGAGTGGTATAACATCTAGCTTCTTTGTTAACTGAAAAGCACAGTCTTTTGTGTGGTATGACAATAGGTAGACCAATTATCTACCAGGCTTATTACAGACCACATGTGAACACAGTCACACCCAAAGCGAATTGATACGTTTGGGAAGACTAGATAGTCGTACATGTAACTTCGGTTGTAAATGGGCGATTTTGGCGATTTAAAAACTAAACATAATCACCATTTGGCGGAGATTTCAGAAAAGCTATTGGCTTATGTTCAAACATGTTATAACTTAACTTTTATTTTTAACAGCACAGCCCATTCAGGCTAGATACGATCTTATTGGAGATTAGAACAATTATCGAACAAAAGAGATCTGGCCCTCCGACAATAAACTGCCAGATTGAAGTTAATCAGTCGCTTAAGATATTGGCTACAGGGGTCATCTTCCCAACTTGTTGTTGGGCTGTATATTTATTTATTCAATAACAAGGCCTCCGACCCTTGTTACAATCAAATCATCAAATACAATACAGGTAAGTGTCAAACACTAAAAGTAACACAAGCTCTTATTCGCTTGAATAAGATATGTTTCCTCCATAGTCATGAGTCTGTTGAATTTTGTGACATTGGGATTGTTGTAGCTCCATGCAGGCAGATGCCGTTTCCTAAGGTCATCGTAGAATGTACATTTGGTAACAAAATGATATTCTGACTCGACACATATCCTAACACAAAGAGGGCATAACCTTTCTGGTCTGCTAAGTTTCAAGTGTCTACCCTTTTCAATCATTAGTGCATGCGCTGAAGATCTCAATCTTACCATATCAGAGCTAACATTTGCATTGTCAATTACATCTAAATAATTTTCAAAACATATATTTAACTTAAAAGTTCTTTAAGTTTCCAGCTTAATCGAATTGTTCAAAATATCTTGCCATTTTTTCTGATCAATATCTTTGCATATCTGTTTAAAAAGTGATATGAAGCTGGTCTCGAAACCTAAACCCTGATTGTACCTTGCTTCTCCAAAACGAAACAGAAATAGCAATTTCTTAACATCATTAACCCAGCACGGTTAACATTTTCCGTCATATTGTACTGCCATTCATAGCAATAATATGTAATCTTTGACACATAGGTTTTTGTAGTTTTAACCGATATTTCATAATTCTAGGAAGTCGGTATGCAATCAAGGAGTAACGTCCCACCTCACCTCTAACATCCGATGAAATTGAAGCGCTGGGCAAATTTCAAATTTCTTTACAAAATTTTGTGTGGACTATTTCAGTACATTCACCCTCACTAAAACCCAGAGATCTCACTGCCATAATGAAGTATCGGCAGTATTGTACAATCGAATAATTTCAAACTAACTTTAATAGGGAGTGCATTAAAACCATTGACATTTTTCATCATTACATCCACTGCCTTAGCAATCTGTAATGATAGAGCTATCTGTGCGCAAGACCACGAACCTTTCGTAGTAAACATTAATCCTAGATATTTATATGCATTTACAATATTAACAGTATTCCCATCATAGGTCCATGTTTCATACGATCGTAACATCCCACCATTTCTGTAATCATTTATCTTAGTCATCGATATGTTAACAATCAGTTTCCATTTCTTACAATACTCATCTATAATATTCATTGTTTTCTGCCGTCCATTCACACTATAAGAAAATAAAACCAAATTATCAGCAAACGGCAGATGCAATAATTCAGCTGATCCCATGAATTTGTTTTCAGCGCCACCGGATTCTAATTCTTGCTCGAGATCGTTTATAAATGAAATAAACAAAAACGGTGATAGCTGAGAACCTTGTTTTAGACCATTCTAACAATCAAAGAACTCCGTATAGCTCCCAGTATTCAATCTCACGCACGCTTTTACTTCAGCGTGTATTGCTTTGATTATCTTATACATGTTACCTTCTATGCGATTGTTCTTAAATTTAAAATATAATGCGCTTATTTATATACTGTCAAAAGCAGTTTTAAAATCAACGAAACCACAATAACGTTTACCTTTCTCTCGTGACAAATATTTAATTATTAACGTATATTAAGCAAACATGTGATCCACCGTACTGTGCCCTTTCCTAAACGCAGCTTGAGACATACTAATTACGTTTTTTCTTTCCGACCATTTTTGAAGTCGCTGGCACAATATTTTTTCGAATATTTTGGCTGTGAGTTGCATGTGGGAAATTCCTCTGAAATTTTCAGGCATTTTGGCACCGCCATTAAATATCGGTACTATATTGGATTTTGTCCAAGTAGTTGTATAGATGGAACAGCGAATCTACCAACTTTTTATCAGCATACCTGTAGAACTCAATGCTAATTTTATCACATCCTGGCGAAGTTCCGTCTTTCATACTGCCGATGGTTTGTATAATTTCGTCTTTTGTGACCTCAGCTATAGAATCGAACAAGTTGGGAGCAACGGGAAAACGCCGTAATGGGTGGGGGGAAGAGGTCTTCTATGGGTGGGGGGAAGAGGTCTTCTTTATTTGTCGACGACTGATGCCACATACATATAGCAAGAGAATATTGCCCCAAAGCTCCAACAAGACGATATGTAAGAGTTACATTAGAGTGATGTGATAGTGCTGGAGATGAGCTGGCCAAGGGCTGGCAAACCACGAAGCCCCAGAGTTGCCGCAAAGCTCGCATTGATGCCTGTAGCGTCGGAGTATAGTTTGATTGTATTGGAAGATGTCAGTTCGTCGAGCGAGAAATAGGGTTTCCCTGTTGTAGCTTTGGAGGACAATTAACCATGCCTTGAAGTTAGCTCTGGCTTCTTTTTTGAGATTGAGGTGGTGATTTGGTTTGGCAGTACCAATGGTGAAGTTGATGAAGCGACGGAGGAAGGCGCAGCCAGGCTCGATGTCTGAACAAGTAGACCGGACTGAGATTGGGGATAACGGCGCTTCTGGAAGTCGAGAATGAGGTCCGTAGCCTTAACCACCTTTTCTTGTGAGAGAGAAGCGGTCATGGTTGCTGAATCGAGATGGATGCCGTGTGATTTGTTGAACTGTGGTTGATGGGGATGCCGACGGAGTTCCAGAGTGAGATGAATGTGACGTCGACCTTGTGTTTTAGTATCCATTGAATCGCTGAACTGGTGGAAGCGCAGACGAATGGAAGGCACCTGTTCGTAGAAGTTGTTGATATACAGTGTAGGCGTAAGAGATGGTACTCGCCAGAGTGAACAGCACGATTCTAAAAGCATCCTTGATGTCGGTCTTTGACATGAGTGAGTTGTGTCCAGATTGTTGAACCAGGCGTATATCGCCAATGATGGACTGGTACTGGCCGGACCTGGGAAAATTGTGGGGGTTGTGTGGGTTAACAGAATTAGAGTGACGAGACAGATATGACAAGTCGGAATATCCCAGGTTGAGTCTTAGAGATGTGTACATGAGGCTCTGAAGAGAAAACCTGGAATAGTGGGCGGAGTGACCCAGTACAACCTCGGTCTGTATTTTCTGTTACGGACGGATGGTAGGCGGGGGAGGGGGAAGCAAGTTGTTGGGTATGCCTAGTTTAAACCAAAAGAGAAACCATTTATTAATTGCCTAGCCAAGTGGGTGTTGTGGTGAATAATAGAGGAATGCTTGGGCAGCTTTTGCACGTCCTGAGGGAGCTTTTGGACCAGGGTGTTAAAGGCCTGTGTCCAGCATTACAACTACACGGTGGCCCAGGGCCTATGGATTTGGGGCCGGGCCAGTAACCTTCCACATATGGACCATATGTGGATGTTGCCTCGTATTCAAGTAACTCGCCAGCACATTTATTAGCTGAAACTCGAACACTGCCTGGGTCCTCTTGGACGAGATGGTCCTTGGTCTTGATCGAGCTGCAAAAGACGGACTGTTGAAAGATAGGTTGGCGAGTTGTGGAGTCGACATGAGACTCCACCGGCAAGAATTCATAAAAATGATTGATAGAGGGTAACTCCAAAATGAAGACTGTCGAGCCACGTCGAAGACTTGCATTGGAAGTTTGGATGTAGCAGGTTGTGGTGGATGAAGGAAAGGAGCAGGATCCAGCCAAGCCCTCAGGCTAACGATAATAAGCGGAGTGGAGGAATCTGCGTCATATGGTCGCTTTAGCTTGGCAGCAAGTTTTGCATAGTCCATGACGGGCCGGGGTCAGTAGGTGGTTGAGATTCGGCAGATGTTGAAGTCTGAGAAGAGGTGACAGTCCGAGCGAAAGGGATGGATGACTTTTGGGTGGACGACCTTGTACATTTCTTGTGTGTGTGTGCTAAAAAAGAAAAACACACTGTGTAGACTATATACCGGGGGTCAACCAGGTTACAGACCCTGGGAAGGAAGAAGGGAACTAACTGCATGAGGACAAGCAAAGATGACATATAGCGCCACACATGGTAGAAAAGGAACACAAAAGTACATTACTGCATGAGCTCTAACAGGCGTGAATCCCAAACCTATACCTTCTTGAACATCGCTGAGTTGAATAAAAAACCCGAATAAAGCGACCTGTGGGCGAATCTCCGAAAGATGTTAAATCTTGGAGGAGCTAAATATGTGAACATAATTAAAGTGGTAACACTTAAGGAAGGAGAACCTCGCCGGGAAAACCGGTGAAGTAAATATTGAGTTTGAAGGAGCTAGGTATAAGTAAAGAAGACTTAACTAAACTGATGTAAGAGCACAGGGAGGGGGGTCAGGTTTGGGTGTTAGGATGGGAGTAGGATTACAAAAAACTGGAAGGGGGTCTAGAGGGTGATAAAGCCCAGCTGGCCGGAAGGTGGTGACCGATGACCACGTGCATGCTGAATGCGTGTTAAATGCGGAGGCAAGAGCGGTTGAAGTAAACTCCGTTCCGGCCGGCGCCCTGTTAGTCCAGAAGGGTTTCGTTGCGAGCAAGGACGGATTTGTGTCAGATTTGAAGTAGTGAGTTCTGGCACGGAAGCCTCCCCAGCGTGGAGTGGTGAAACCCTTGGCCAATTTAACAACGACGCGCGCCAGACGTTGGAAGCGACCAATAACAAACGCGCCCGCGAATATGACGAGTACGTTGGAGGCCTGGACGGAGAGTAATTTCTGTCGTTGCCAAGTTTACCTATTTAGTTTCAGGAGGTCACTTAAAAATATTAGTCCCTTGAACACTCAGTGACGTATGATCGAGTTGCTGTTGATGTGCTAACAGTGAAAGGCATTCTGTTCGGTTAGGAACGTTGAACGCGCGACGCAGTGCGAGAACGCGGTCCAAGGATAATACTAGTCTGATGGAGGATAATATAGTTTTATTACATACTCTTCTACTGATACTATACTGAGTCCGTTACAATCCATGCGATCATACACTTTTTTTTCACATACATGAATCATAACAGGATATACTGTACAAACATATTTACTACAGTTCCTCATGTTGGGGGTGTATTACATAACACTTAATTCTCTGAACTACTCTTACACATGCACTCCTCGGATATGAGATTATACTCTAACAGTTGCCGTACAATCACGGCAGGAATCGCTATACCTTTTTAAATATGTAGAAAATTCATTCAGAACATTTTATAGCCCTAGTTGTCTCGTAAATTTGACCTCACTTGATTAGAATTTGTTTCTAGACCCATGACGTTATACTAGGACTCAAGAACAATTCCAAATTTGCTCCAACATCGGAACATATAGCTAGTCAATAGCATTTATATATTTTTTGAATTCACTTAAATGAATTATAATGGTGGCATGAAAACGAATTAAGTTGCCCGGCGGCCTTGGTGAAATTTCATCTTGAAGATTTATACTAAAAGAAATTTGATTACGTAGTAACTGAGTCCATTGGTTTGCTACAAATAAGTACCCATACTTTCATCGTTATCGAGTGAATATTACCTAATTAGGGCCACCGCTATTCACCCAACCGGTTGGTCAAAATTAGAGCGAATTTGGTTGGTGAACAACAGGCGAGGTCAGCCAATAAGTAGTTATTTACTGCTATTTACCCGGCAAAACTCTCATCGGTGGATATTCGTGACGTCACGGCTTCATGGCGGCCATTACACGGTGCTATTCAGGAGCTAATTCCCAAGATCTCAGTCTATACAAGTACGCCACTTCCGAAAGGATGCGGTGCACTATGCCTTTAAAAATTGGAATTTTGAAATAATACATTTTATAAAAAACTGAAAAAGAGATCAAGTCTCCAAAGTTGATCCCTTGCAAGAGCTAGCTGGCGGAGGCCGGGTCTTCCCGGTAAGTTAGTCTTGGACTTTCTGTCCGTCTTCACTGATTCGTGTTCTTATGCAAATCTGGGTGTATGAAGAGCACGTTTTCAAGGGAGCGCAAACGAAACCGGTGTAATTTTTTAAGGCTAGGGTGCTTTTAACAATGTAGGCCCCACCGGCCAGAGTAGCCTATACTAATAGCCCAATTGCCGGTGTACACAGGCGGAATTGCGGGGGCCGGGGCGGGTGGCAGTTTTAAATCACCTAGCTATAAAGTAGAGCCGTCGAGGTCTGATTATACTAAGGAAATTAACTTGGAAAATGCTTCTTGTCATTCAGAGGCAAAAACTACAAAATTGTCCCCTCGTGGGCCCGGCCAGAGGCGGGAACCCGCTCTCGGCGCCTCTATAATCGCTCTTTGTACGATTTTCTACGAAACAAAATGTTCTCCCCCTGACATGGGCTGCGTAGCACTGAAAAAAGTGGCAGGGGCTAAAGCCCGCGCGGCCGGGCCGGGCCGGCCTCAGCGGGGGGGGCCCCTGGTGCACCCGTCGCCTCATAGACCATGTCCGGCGTAGCACTGAAAAAAGTGGGGGCTATAGCCCCCCACCCCAGTCCCCTATGGTGCGCCGCCCATGCATGAGATCTTATATAGATCCGCCACTGTTGTATATGCAGAGGCCCCGCTCTGCGGCCGGACGCCGAACAGGTCCTCCGATGTCAGTTCCCAGTTTGACGCGGGGGGCGCTACTGCATACCATGTCCACATTATCGCCCTCTTTCGACCGGAAGTAAAACAAACGTTGGTCAAGTTTTGGCGAACTTGGAATATAGTCAGTCATTTGGACTCCCACAGACTGTTAAAATGAGGACAACAGGAGCGTTACGAGCTCTGGCGAGTCCAGTTGGGCGTCGTCAAATTCAAATGGCCAAAAATTGGTAAGGGCTGTTCAAAGTAGACGAGGTTGCAGTAGGGCAAATAACCAGTTAACATCGCCCGCAAAATTCCTTCTTCCCCTCCACAAGGGCTAGTACAAGGCACAACACTCAACGTCCTGGATTTTTTTGGAACAACTTACCTGCCCACGTCATTGTTGCTGCCTCTTTGCATCACTTCCAGACAGCCTTCCTCTCATATTAGTGATCATTGTATTTCGTAACATGTGCCACTTCAGAATCCTCAGCTTCGACTGTGAATTGCTTCATTCAAGAGAGATAAAACAGAAGAAGTGGCAGTGCCAGGCCCAGGGGCAGGGTGCAGTAATTAAACTCTAACTGTATAGCTAATAGAAGCACAGGCACTCTCACTGTTATGTACTATAGTATATAGATATAGTGTCATACTAGAGGCTGATTAAAAGTGTCTGTGATATTAGCTCCGCAATAGAGATTGTGAACCTCCTATGGGGCTTCATACACCGGAAAATTTTCGGCGAATTACGCCTCACACTGACTAAACATCAATGCTACATTGTTATAAATACCTTTTGCGTATAGAGGGACACCTTAGGAGGCCGGCGATGTATTTAATTCCTTCCAAATCGAACAAATACTCTCGTTATCGAACTTTTTCTTCGTTCAGTTCCCAAAATCGAAAACTCACCATTTTTAACAATGTGCGCCAGTGGATATGAAGTCATACCACCTGACGCGCACATTGTTAAAAATGGTGAGTTACCGAATTTGGGAACGAGGGACTGCTCAAAGAAAAAGTTTGATAACGGGAGTATTTGTTTGAGTTGGAAGGAATTACATACATCAGTGGCCTTCGAGAGTGCCCCTTTGTGAGCACAAGGTATTTATAACAATGTGGCTTTGAAGTTTTAGTCAGTGCACATTGTTGTTATATGTACCTTTTGCACATAGACGGACACCTTAGGAGGTCGTTAATGTCTTTAATTCCTTCCAACTCAAACTAAAACTGTTGTCAAACATCAAACTTTTCCTTCAAGCAGTCCTTCATTCAGTTCCCAAAAGCAGAAACTGACCATTTTTACACAGCTCTCCAGGGTATATGACGTCATACCACCTGCTGCACGCAGTGTTAAAAACCTGTGCAGTTATATTTGATGTGTACTATTTCTTAAGATAAATGTGTTCACAACTTCACATGATCGCAGTTTCGACACCTGCAGATTAATGTTTGACGGCCAATTTGAGTGTAATGTTTATCATGGCACTTGATTCTACACTTTCACTTCGCGTACCTCCAAATTCAGATGATGCTTGGGAAATCTTGAAGTACCACCTACCATGGCAGCTGTCATCACTTTAGTAAGAACTAAATTTCTTTTTGAAAGTATCCAATACTAAACTAAAATACCCGCCCACCAATTATGTTAAAAGCTACCTGGCTCGTTACCTTCGGGACCAGGTATGACATATCTGATTGACAACTTTGATGTAAGTCATCGTTTTGATGACTTAAGTATGAAATATATGCGTTTCTGCATAGTGGCAGACTTGCTGGTGTATCATTTTCCATATCATTAAAGATAAGAATGTGTAGTTTGAGAATTTCAATAAAGGCTTTTCATGATTTATCGTTCAAATTTAATTGTAATTTTTTTTCCGCGAATAGTATGTGAAATAACACAATTTTCACATTAAAAATTTTACTACTCAAATGTTTTGGAGACTGTTATTAGGAATGAAGTCTGACTTTGATTCACAACTCTTTGGAACATTTCTTGTTACAAAGAGTGGTACAGTTTATGACCTCAAGGTGTCACTATCATTCTTGTGACTATCATACTTGTCACGAATATCACGTCAGCAGTCCATTGGTAACGAATACACAAATAACTGTCCATGTAAATGTCAGGACAGATTCCACTTTAGAGCAACCAATTTTAAAGTGAAAATGACAAGTACTTAAAAACAAAAATTTACCGCATTTAAAAGAATATGCATGTATGGGAGTCCAAGAGAAGTGCCTACTCATAATATAGACTGATGTGTTGTGTAATGATGACTCATCCAACACTGATTTTAATATTGGTCCTGACTAGAGGGGAAATGACATGGGGAGTACAGGGCACTAGCAAGAGTGGTAATGTTTTGGCAACTCTTATGAATTCTGAGTCAGTGTTGAATGGTACAATGTCTTCTATCCAGGGTTGTGTCTGCAGGCATCTTTGGAGCGTCCGCTGCAGTTGTTGGGCTTTACATCAGTGAGTGGAAGCTTGTTATGGGCAAAGTGCCATTCTATGGACCTCGACTATATGAAGACTCACCCAAATAAGATGAGATAGGTAAGTGTCTGTGATGCTATACTATGTGTTATGGGCAAAGTTCCATTGTATAGACCTCGACTATATGAAGACTCGCCCAAATGAGATGAGATAGGTAAGTGTCTGTGATGCTCCACTATGTGTTATGGGCAAAGTTCCATTGTATAGACCTCGACTATATGAAGACTCGCCCAAATGAGATGGGATAGGTAAGTGTCTGT
>NMRA01000235.1:202494-291791 GCA_002633005.1 Phoronis australis | reverse complement strand
TCTGATTGACAACTTTGATGTAAGTCATCGTTTTGATGACTTAAGTATGAAATATATGCGTTTCTGCATAGTGGCAGACTTGCTGGTGTATCATTTTCCATATCATTAAAGATAAGAATGTGTAGTTTGAGAATTTCAATAAAGGCTTTTCATGATTTATCGTTCAAATTTAATTGTACAGTAATTTTTTTTTCCGCGAATAGTATGTGAAATAACACAATTTTCACATTAAAAATTTTACTACTCAAATCTTTTGGAGACTGTTATGAGGAATGAAGTCTGACTTTGATTCGCAACTCTTTGGAACATTTCTTGTTACAAAGAGTGGTACAGTTTATGACCTCAAGGTGTCACTATCATACTTATCACGAATATCACGTCAGTAGTCCATTGGTTACGAATACACAAATAACTGTCCATGTAAATGTCAGGACAGATTCCACTTTAGAGCAACCAATTTTAAAGTGAAAATGACAAGTACTTAAAAACAAAAATTTACCATAAACTTTTGCGTGTAAAACAATATGCATGTACAGGAGTCCAAGAGAAGTGCCTACTCATAATATAGACCGATGTGTTGTGTAGTGATGACTCATCCAACACTGATTGTATTTGGTCCTGACTAGAGAGGAAATGACATCATGGGGAGTACAGGGCA
This sequence comes from Phoronis australis, assembly GCA_002633005.1. Taxonomy (NCBI): domain Eukaryota; kingdom Metazoa; phylum Phoronida; family Phoronidae; genus Phoronis; species Phoronis australis. The sequence continues at coordinate 291,133 of NMRA01000235.1, read as the reverse complement.
CTAGCAAGAGTGGTAATGTTTTGGCAACTCTTATGAATCCTGGGTCAGTGTTGAATGGTACAATGTCTTCTATCCAGGGTTGTGTCTGCAGGCATCTTTGGAGCGTCCGCTGCAGTTGTTGGGCTTTACATCAGTGAGTGGAAGCTTGTTATGGGCAAAGTGCCATTCTATGGACCTCGACTATATGAAGACTCGCCCAAATGAGATGGGATAGGTAAGTGTCTGTGATGCTATGTGTTACTTAGTAGATGTCCATGTGTTGTTAGAGGGATAATCAACCCTGTTTTCCCCTACTGGGAGATATTAACTAGGACAAGGTCATTTGAACTTTTGAATGAAAATAGTACTCAGGAACTTACATGAAAGCTCAGAAAATTTGTTATATTGTAAAATGAGTTCTGACCAAAAAGTAAACTTTTGAGTTGGACAGTTTTGCTGCTATGAAATTGGTCTAAACTCACCATTACTCTGGGTGAGAAGTGTTTTCTGGGTTTACAAAGAACAAACATTTCGTTGTTCATGACCTTGGGTGGCACATAAAATGACACGCTATGGCAAGCAATGACCTGCCTTTACAAGCAGTGATGCCCATGACAAGCAATGACCCACCTTGACAAGCAACGACCCACCTTGACAAGTAATGACCCGCCTTGACAAGTAATGACCCACCTTGACAAGCAACGACCCACCTTGACAAGTAATCACCCGCCTTGACAAGTAATGACCCCCTTGATAAGCAATGGCCCGCCTTGACAAGTAATGGCCCGCCTTGACAAGCAATGACAAGCCAACTTGTAGAGCCTGTTCTGGGGCAGTAATGAACAGTTGTTTCAAAGCCCTGACATCAGCTGTAGTTTAGCATTTATAAGGAACAGTCCTCACTTCATGATGATGATGTATACCGTTTAGTCCCTAGTTGTTGGTTGTTGTTTCAAGTCAGGATATGTGATCATTTAATGTTTTCAACAACTGGGCGTCATGGTTGTTGCTTCCGGTACTCAAACATATGTAAAAAGCTTCTTTGCCGAACTGTTATGAGGAGACTTACAGAATTTTGTCGATTTTCAAGACATGATGTTTGGCAGTTTTTGGCAAGCCGACTCATGGATGGGACGCTCTCCACCTTGTGACTGTCACCATTCACATCAAACCAGTACGCACCCTGTTGCAGATTTACCTCACTAATTTGAGTTTGTGATATGTGGCCAGTCTGTTCGATGTTGTATTATTAATTCTGTCACAGTGGTGTGTGGCACTCACCAACACGGTTGTTCGTACTCACGATCCATTGTGTTAGTGTTTTTTTGTTCAGGGTGCTGTTTCGTCAGTGGTCTTATTTGTGATCTTTCAAACTTAGGCTTGGTTCACTCTTCCCGTCTCTCTTGCTTGAAGAAGAACTTTCCTGAAAAGTGCAAGTTCTGAAGCTGAGATATGTCCTTAAAAGGATTTTTGACGAAAATTGAGCCAGCATTGGGCGTTTTGTTCATTTACTGGTCCTCTTGGGATATGTAGTCCCACCCATCGGCGGTCCCACTCACCATGCAGTCCCACTCACAAGGTTCCATTCACCTGGTCCCATTCACCCAGTCCTACACCCTTGCAGTCATCTCACCATGCAGTCCCTCTCACCATGCAGTCCTAGTCTCCCAGTGCACTCACCCAGTCCCACTCACCCGGTCCTTCTCACCCAGTCCCACTCACCCGGTCCTTCTCACTCATTCCCATTCACCCGGTCTTAATGTCCTGGTCCTGCTCCCCGGTCCCGCTCATCCGGTCCAACTCACCTGGTCCTACTCATCCAGTCCCACTCGCCCAGTCAGTGGGATTGGTCACTAGTTTCATTACATACAATTACAGAACAAGCCGAGATACATGCAACTACCACTGTAGTCCTTCATTTACTTAGGTCAATTTCCATACATAAACAATGGTCAGATCTGTTCTCAGGCCATGGGAACAGCTTCACGGATAAGCCTCAATACTTGAGATCTCTTGACCCAGTTCTTGACCTAATTTAATTCTAGACTGCAGATGAATTTTGTCCTCGAGACTGTAGTTTCATTGTGCATTTATCTTGTTTTTAGTTCCAGATTGTGCAAACCTGGTGTTTCAGAATGTTTGTATTCTAGTGTTAGCGTGTGTAATCATAGACTGCACTTCCAGGAATTGGGTCTAAGTCTGATGTTCCCATACCCTGTTTTAGAAACTCAACAGTAGCATGTCGTGTTTTGTTTTATTATGATTAATTTTGTGAGCAATCCGTTCTTGTTATGTTCTCAACCATTGGGCCATTATGTAGCTTGTTATAAACATCTGGTATTGTTTTCGTTTCAGACGTTTAGACGTCATAGATGTGTGGTGTACAGTGCTGTCAACAGAAGTCCTTTTGGTGTGCAGTGATTATAGAACTACTGTAAATCCCAGCGGCATTGTGTTTTATGCTCTACTTGCTCTGTGACGTGTGTTACATATTAATAGTGTTAAATAAATCACTTGTGTACAGTATTTAATACATGCCATTTCATTCCATACCCCACACACCTGTAATTTTGTGCGCGACACCCATGTTTAATAACTGTCCACAAATTTCTAAGCAACTATGGGTCTAGTTACCCCCTCCAAGCCCAACTATGGGACTAGTTACCCCCTCCAAGCCCAACTATGGGACTAGTTACCCCCTCCAAGCCCAACTATGGGTCTAGTTACCCCCTCCAAGCCCAACTATGGGACTAGTTACCCCCTCCAAGCCCAACTATGGGTCTAGTTACCCCTTCCAAGCCCAACTATGGGTCTAGTTACCCCCTCCAAGCCCAACTATGGGTCCAGTTACCTCCTCAGAGCCTCAAATTTGCAACGGAAGCTCCTTTTCTATGCATTCCCACTCAACCTGAAGCAAGTCACTGCAATACATTTGTGCCAAGTTGGTAAAATACGAGACACAATCAAATTTAAGTAATTTATTGCAAATATCACAAGGTGTATAGAAATGAAGAATAGTCCATAGAAATGATGATCAAAATTTGAATTTAAATAAAGCCACACCCAAAGAACTGTATTTTCACACATCTTCACGGTCAAACCATTAACAACGCCAGTTACACTGAAGTACACCACTTCTACGTACAATTGAGCAGATGAACATATTTGGCTGAAAGATCACCCTGTTAATAAATACTTTGAACAAGCAGGGCCCAAATGGCTGTAGGTATGCTTTGAAAGGCTGATGCTAAACACAACTTCTAGGATTGCTGGCCATCCCTTGGTCCCTGTCTGATGAAACCTTTGTTAGCTGTTTTCTGATCATATAAACCACAATTCTTCAACTACGAAATACACAAAATACAAAATTGCATCCTGTTAAGGCAAATACATAAACTTAAACCATTGTTTTGAATCTCTCAATGTAAAACATTAAGATGTAACATTATTTTAACTGTCATTCAGCCTTCAGTTGCACAAATGAAGTATTGTCATATCAGATAGACTGCGAATAGAGACTCCTCAAAACGTTTACCTTACTGATGCTTAGATAGCAGAAAATAAGTCGGCTTTTCTTGCCAGACAACAGAGCTGGTGAGTAAACAAGGGCACCTAAACTGTGAGCTTACACCAACTGAACTTGTGATAACAGACGCATCATACAACTCAAGTATCAAGAATTCAACATTAACAGCCAATGGAAAACCGAAAAGAGAAATCTCGTGGAAATGAGGTACCCGGTAATTATAGATAACTGATACTACACCTGACAAAGTTAAACTGGTAAACAAAATTAAACAATAGAATTTACTTATTGGACACTTGCAACACAATCTAATCTATTTGGAAAAAAACAATTGTCAAAGTTGGTCTCGAGTAATTATCCTAAGCCTTCTTACATTGCAAATGACCAATTTCTCACAATATTGTCTAGTCATACTGCAGGACCCTAAATATCTTAAATTTTTTGTTTGGTGCTTCAAATATTTCGTAAAAAGGCAAAGACAATTTTCAACATAGGACTCGAAATGGTTGACGAGTGGAATTTCTTTTAGATCACATTTTTCACAATGTCAAGAACAGTTCACTGTGCTGTAAGCACGATTCATCAAGTAATTCACACACAAAACATTTGATGCCATTTTTAATTTGTAGCAGCTGTATATCTGAAAATTCGAAAATTGCAAAAAGAACGGGTGCAGTGCTCTTGTCCAAATCTGGTGACTTTTCACCATATGTAATGTCTGTGAAGTCTGGTCTAAACTTTTTCTTTCACAACAGTCACAGGTAATCGGAGGGGTAGAGAGCTGGTCCAACAAGTCTTTTCAGGGTATTAAAATGCTGCATAGAACAATTCAAGTGTGAAGAAGGGGGTTCAAAGGTCATATGCAGTCACAGAAAAAAATGAGTGCACAATCAGGGTTTAAAATGCCAGCAACCTAAACTTGACATAATTACATATAATCAAAAGTGATAAATGTGGGTTTATCTTAGCAAAGCCCAACCTGGTGGCCACATCATAAGACCTAACTACCGAGTTCCAGTCCAGTTTTAAGACCAGCTAAGAAACAATGCAATGTTTGAATCAGCTCAAATGTACTGACTTAACGCAAGTTTTCCTATCGGACGATGAAAATTTTGTGGTTACAATATATGTCCAAAGGATGGCGTGCCGACTAGACTAATAAATACAAAATATTTCTCTGTTTCACATAATTATATAGTCACTATCCTTTCGAGTTAATGCCCAAAGTGTTTAAATCAAAACCATTTAGTCGTGGGTAATTAGCTCCCTATAACACAATATTTAGATTTGAAACTAAACTTCTAAACAATTAAGAACAAGTAACAAGACAACTATTAGCGTTACCCCAAACGGATACGACAAATAGTAATTTGCACAACAAATATATGTGCGCTTGACAAGGGAGTAAAGCACTCTACAAACAAGACAGTGAAGGTTGTACAAGACTCAAGTCAAACAGCACAAACACTCCCAACATAATACTGTCGTTCTCACTTAAGCCCCCGTCACACTGTCACTGTCGTACACTGAACAAATTGGTGTCGGTCTGCACCTGCAGCGAAGTGAAATTAATTCCAAGTTGAGGTGAAACATGATTTTAAATTTCTATTGTACGTGAATTTATAGACAGGCATTGAAACAGGACTATAAAGGACTTATCTTACCACCTTCTGCCATGGTTTTGTCTTCGTGGCAGTGTGAACGAGGCTTTACTTGACTTCACCAGTGGTTAATACCCAACGTGCCTCATATTGGTGGCAAATTCTCCAAACCATCCACTGTGTATGATTTATTGTAACATAAAATGCTATTTCAAATAATTGTGTCTGAAACTTGCTAAGAACAAAAAAAAGTGTTTCCAACAACAGCACTGACACAACACAAAGCAACAGACATATCAAAATTTAAGAAAAGGGGATCAGCGACAATATCCACTCTGAGAAATTACAACATAAACGGGCATTTTGAAATCTTGGGTATGCAGAGATGGAATGTGAGGACGGGCTTTGTTACTTTACGCATCGAATCTTTGATAGGGGTTGTCTTCCTTGACCAAACCTGAAAGTACAGAACAATTAAAAAAGATTTACATAATGTGATTGCCGGTCTCCACGTGTTAGTCTTGGAGTTATTGTCAGCAACAGCAGTCTGCATGCTGTAATAACCATAATTAAAAGAAGCGTCAGTTATCATTTTAATGTCAGGAGCCAGCCATTCTGAGGCTACAAGTACACTGTACTACATAAAGCTGCTGTGCCTACTATTTAGAGGACTCAACGGTCATGGATGTAGTCTCAACTTGTTGACTTAACAGTCATGGATGTGGTCTCAACTTGTTGACTTAACGGTCATGGATGTGGTCTCAACTTGTTAACTTAACGGCCGTGGATGTGGTCTAATGTTCAAGGTCAAGGTCACCACATTCACTTCCCATGGCAGGTCATTTAAAGCACTGAGCTGAGTCCGTAGTATTAACAGTCGGTTCTTTCTAAGCCAACAAATCACAACCCATCAGCGTAAAGAACAACGTGAGACCCATGTTACAGCAATTAGATGTCAAAATTAAAACTCAGTTTCTTTGATGCAAAGGGAGTTTTATAGCAGCTCAAAACATGGATACAAGAATATGTCCCCAATAGCTTCACGTACTACCATGTGAATACAAGAATATGTCTAGAATAGCTTCACTGTCTACACTTAAGTGGAATTAAGACATAACTGCATTATGATTGAAATCCAATTTAAATCTCATTTTCTCAAACTGGAGACAATGTGACCATGCAATGCCAATGAGCACGGTGCAACAGTCAGTACACACATGTCATGTGATATGAACCCTGTACAAGTATTGTGATATGTACTACCTGCACTGGTATTGTAATATGAAACACACATACAGGTATTGTGTTACAAAATACCTGTACAGGTATTGTGATATTAAATACCTGTACAGGTATTGTTATATGAAATACATGCAAAATACCAGTAAACTTGCAGAAGAGGTCACACATGAACAACACCTTCAAGGAAGGTAATCAAACCCTTATGAAAGAGCAACTCTCACCTCTCTCAAAAGAACTCACCGCACACTTTCATCATTTGCATTGAAAATTGGTGCATGGCATGTATACCTGTCCATGGGTGTAGTTAGTTCTGGTGCATGGCATGTGTGCTTGTCTGTGGGTGTGGTGGGTAGTTCTGGTGGACGACATGTGTGCTTGTAAGTGGGTGTAGTGGGTAGTTCTGATACATGACATGTGTGCTTGTAAGTGGGTGTAGTGGGTAGTTCTGATGCATGGCATGTGTGCTTGTCTGTGAGTGTAGTGGGTAGTTCTGATGCATGGCATGTGTGCTTGTCTGTGGGTGTTGTGGGTAGTTCTGGTGCATGGGATGTGTGCTTGTCTGTGGGTGTGGTGGGTAAATCTGGTGCATGGCATGTGTGCTTGTAAGTGGGTGTAGTGAGGAGTTCTGGTTCCGTGTTAAGGATTCTTGGAATTCTTGCAGTAAGGGTTCTTAAAGTTTCCTACGATGCGTGGTAAGGATTGTTAGGAGTTCCTCCGGTGCATGGTAAAGGTTCTTGGGAGTGTGGTATGTGCCTGCAGAGAACGGTGAGAGCTCTCCTCGTAATGGAAGTGTTCACGGATCAGCATAAGGGCTAGATTACCTCCCCTGACATTCACGACACCAAGATAAACAGAAGCAATACACAAAAGGGCTAGATTACCCCCCCCTGACATTCACCACACCAAGATAAACAGGAGCAATACACAGAGTTGAAAGGCTCCCAATATACATCACCAACAGCTACAGGGAGTATTCATTATTTCAAACATTCCTATTGGAGACCACCAGTAAAACTGGCTGGTGAGAACAGAACTGGTGGGCACACAGAGATTGTTAACCAACATGTGACAAGTCTAATCTAGTCATTTACACCAAGACGGTTGGATACAACAAGATGGATGTCAAAAAGTGGCATAGGAAGTTTAATCTAGAGGGACTTGGCAAGAAGTAGAGTTCCAAAAAAATGAAATTGTCGTAAGGGACGCCGACTGGTATTGGCTGTTTTAAACACAGTATAAAGTTGACATACAAGTTAAGCACCGCAAAGCTCCTATACAGCTTAAAAAAACTGAAACGGTGAAGCAAAAATAAAATACTTCCAGGAAGATCAATATTAATCACATCCAACCTAAAATAGACACTCGCTGTACTGTTCCTAAAACTGATAGAAATATGACTGTCAAACTCCATATAGCTTTATCTAAGAGGCAGGAATATAAGTGCAGAGTCAGAATAGCCTGTAGGGGGCGCAACAGTAGGTGGACCTAACTCACAATAAACGTCAACCGTCTTTAGCCTAATGCCACTCAAGATGCTCCTTGAACAAGTTTGGCAGACAGAGGGAGGAGTGTCAAGCAACAAGCGCCACCTGGAGGTAGTCCACAACATGCGCACAATGTTTGCTCTACTCTTCTAAAACCTGGGGTCCAATGGACCCACCTTCCAATATTTTTGGGGTTCATTTGAATTTTTTGGGTCCATGAAATCTTTGAAAACACACTCCCAAAGTATGAGACAAGCTTATATTTTTCATAATATTCCACTCTTCGGATGACAACATTTAAGCAAATGCTAGGCAAACTAAAGGTGTCATTAAGAGCAGCTGTCCCAACCCCATCATCGAATCAAGGACAGTGATGGTCCTACAACAGAGACACATCACCAGATGGTCCTTCAAGCGGTTTGCAAGATTATTGGCTTTCACAAAAGTAAGACACAGAAATCCTAAAACTGCCAAAAGGGAGCGCTAGGGGGGCAGGCACCAGACAGGTGTACAAAGAGATGGCAGCAGTATGCAACCACATGTGTGCATGTGGGCGCATGAAAAGAAACATCAAACCCACTGTCTGTCAACCAAGAGGCTCCACTACACATATCTCACCTATTCCACCTCGGATCTCAATACCTTTGTAAACAGGAGGTTAACGAGCATCATACACAGGTAAACATAACAATCACCACTGCTTTATACCAAGGTACTTGGCCATTACATCACACAACATTTTTTCAAGTTATTTTTGGGTAAAGTTTACAACTCGCAATAACCACGCCTGGAATAAACCTCATTGGCTATGGTACCGCCACCGCGCAAAGCAATTTTTTGTAAATACACTCAAGTCAAATGTCAAGTTATTCCACTGTAGATCACAATTCACCAGGGGGTGCCAGTGAACCAGCAATCAAACTTGTGTAAATGGGCGCAGTCGGGGTACTTTGGCTGCATATTGCGAACAAAATGGTGAGAGGAGTTATTCACTTGATAGAATGATAGAACATTCAGACTCCACTTTTGTCACTTTTTGTCGAGGAAACTATAACCAGAGTGTCTAGTAAGCAAGTGGGTATATTTTTAAGTCCAAAATCAAAAATACACAGTCTCCAATTCCTCTCAGTACAAAGTACAGATACAGTCTTACCGTATTTCTGTCTAATTTCATCATTTCTAGCCTGCCTGGCTTGCCTCCTACAAAGTACATTAACAAAACAATATGTAACAGACACAACGCTTCAAAAATCTGTACCGACTACACAGATTAGTGAATACAAGTGCTGACCTCTATATGCCAACATCAAATTTGCCGCTGTCACCATTGCCAGTGAAACAATCTGATCAAACAGAAACCGCTATAAAAAAGGGAACTAATAAAAAACAAACTGTCCAAATCATGTATTTGTCAACCATTTACAAACACCACACATATTGGCGCACACTTTCTACACTGTAATCTGGCATCTATAGAATGAAAGCACAACATTTCATGTCGACATTGTCTATAATTGATCAAGTACATATTGACTCAGAGGAGTTCCTGTCTTACCTGGAGAATTTACCAAGCAACAATTTAGTGTTTGTGCGGAGTCAGTTTTACCCGACCTCTTGGTGATACATACAATAAAAATGAACCCTGAAAGTATCATAGCACTCCAATGATCTTATTTGCTTGTTTGTTGTACTTTAGGTCGATGGCCGTGTACAAATAAAGAAAAAGGAGTACAATTTAGAGTTTGTACTTGCTTTGTACTGTTCGCGTCATGTTGCCATAACAAAAAAAAAACAAGTTTCCATCATAAAATGTAAAAGCACACTCCAGTTGCTAAAAATATTCCTGTGAATTGCTAGAACTCAAACAAAAGTCACCCGGCAGACATCCTTATTAGCTGTATGTATTACACTGGTTTAGGTGGATGTGTCTGTGCGTACGTGCATCTGTATGCATGTGTGCATATGTCAAGGATAGTGTCTACCTTTCGGTTGCTTTGATCGCTCTTTCTTCTCTCTGTCTTTCCAATTTTGCCTCTTGACGCTCGTATCTGAAACACCAACACTCAAAAAATAACAGAGCACTCTGTGTGGCTAAAGAACTTATAAGCAGGACAGTGTTTTATTTAGAAACAAAGACGTTCTTACCAAAACTATTGGCAGAGTTTCTCCGCAGTTTTCCTGGGATACAACCCTTTTATGAGTGGGATTAACGAGATCCTACTAAGCAAGTATAATGGAAGAGCATTTAGACCTGGCCGCCTTCAATCATGTGTGGACAGCATTTAACACTAGCAACCCTTTAGTTGCTCATTGTAAAATAGTGTATATCAGCACTATATCAGCACTATATCAGCACTATATCAGCACTATATCAGCACTATATCAGCACTATATCAGCACTATATCAGCACTGACATTATCCACCACACTATTTCTAACAAACCTTTACACACAAGTGCCATCATTATTATCATTATCATTATTATTACTATGGTTATTATTATTATTGTTATTGTCACACTACATCAATCCAAGTCTCCCTAACTGATGTGCAGTGTCACATTTTGAGCCATCTGAGCCATGTTTGGTTATCTTTAGATGCTCAAAATGTTGAAAAGTCTACCTTTGTCCTGATTTACGCAACAAATGATGAAAATAGTACTTAATATATTTTTACTACTTTCTTTGCTCTAAAAATGAGTGACGTGACGAGAAAGTAATCATAATGTGTAACTATAGTTGACCACATGAACTGTGACGGCGGGGAAATTCCCTCTTCACTCAAAAATGCCCCTTTCAAATGCCCAAACACATTTTCCCTCAACTACACGAGGGCCTCAAAGCATGACCCAATGACCTACTTCTTGCTGGATCCTTTACTCCGGCAGCAACAACAACAGATGCAGACTACAAACGCAAGAATGATGAGACCACCAACGACACCCATGGAGATGATGAGTGCCTCAAAATTGACTGGAAGGCAAAAATACAGTTTAAGACCATACCACACTCATAGTGTTCACACTACCAGGGGATATAACAATGTGATGGTGTAAACGCCATCAGGGGAGATAACACTGGACACAGTAAACCTGCCACCAGGTGAGATGACATCACTGGAGGTCATAACACAATAACAGTGATATACACGGCCATCACCAGGGAAAATATCACCATCGGGGTAGACAAAATTAAAAAAGGAACGTTATGCACAAGATAAGTTCGACTCCAGCATCGCGAGAGCATTATTATTCAATAGATACAATGCAAAACGCAATACAGACATTCCATGGCTGTTACCCATACAATAATTTATGGTGTGTTCCTGATTGCGTCATGCTTTATAGACATGAGATACTTGACAGTTGACAGATAGTACGTCATTTTTAAAAACACGGTTTTATCTGAATACAATTTAAGCCATCTCCTCGAATAGAGAAAATTTGTGTTTTTAATTTCACACGACAAACCAAATGACATCATATTCGTTAACACAAACATTCTACATCACTTCTGTGTATAAATTAAGGTACTGCGGCAGAGTGTGACACACGGCTTCTAGATAGAAAATATAAAATACACAGCAGTGACTAGTCATTTACACTTAAGTTGCTATAAATAATTCATTGACAACAACCTTCCTGTTTGACCATGACTTACTCCAGCACTGTCCCCAGCGTGCCTCACTCAGACCCCCTTTACAGTCCTCGGTGCGGGGCAGAACATGACCCACAGGGTAGGCCTTGCAGGTACTGTCAGAATTGCAGAACAGACACTGGAATAAGGTCAAGAGATACAGTAATACTTCACTTATGCAGCATGGAAATAATTGCCAGATTAAATTTTTTTTTAAATTTCAAGGTTAAAGTTGAAGAGTTAAAAGTTGAATTTCACCCTGTTTAGCAGGCCAAAAAAAGAAAATTGACGAAGGTCCTACAGTCTAAGCACTTGTAATCTGTAATACTCTTCCCAATGATAGGGCTCTACCACTACCACCAGCAAGAAAATTGAAACCATCAAGAACACAAAAAATTGCTTTAGAATTTACCGAGTTTGGTCAATCGTGAAACTGAATTCCAAAACTGCATGTGTGAGCATTTCCTATGACTTGAGTTGCCAGCTCACTAGTCAACAGGTCAAAAGTGTGGTAATGCTCTTTGGTTAAGAATTGTACTTTTGACAGTTAAACACCTGAACAGCAACAAAAAGCAGTAAACTATAAATAATGCAAGAACAAGTGTTATTTGCCAACAGCAATACACAAAATTTGTTGATGAAGAAAACAATGTTCAGCACATCACTTTAGACATCCCAGTTCCCATCATGTTTGCTAGAACCAATGTGTACAGACTGGTGAAGACCAAATTGCCTAGTCTACACATCTCAATACTATGATAAGCCATTGATGCACGAATGGTTGTCGTCATGCAGGCTCTACAGTGCCCCGCTGATACAACCAGCTCAAGTACATTACCAATTTGTACAGTGTTCTCATTTTCCCAGAGTTTTCTAAAACGCAATTTTCACTTGTGTACCCGAGTTGTTTCTAACACCTAGTAAGACAAACAGTATATTGCCAGCGACTGAATGACTAGAGATTGAATGACTAGAGACTGAATGACTAGAGACTGAATGACTAGAGACTGAATGACTAGAGACTGAATGACTAGAGACTGAATGACTAGAGACTGAATGACTAGAGACTGAATGACTAGAGANGCACGAACAAGTGTTATTTGCCAACAGCAATACACAAAATTTGTTGATGAAGAAAACAATGTTCAGCACATCACTTTAGACATCCCAGTTCCCATCATGTTTGCTAGAACCAATGTGTACAGACTGGTGAAGACCAAATTGCCTAGTCTACACATCTCAACACTTTGATAAGCCATTAATGCATGACTGGTTGTCGTCATGCAGACTCTACAGTGCCCCGCTGATACAACCAGCTCAAGTACATTACCAATTTGTACAGTGTTCTCATTTTCCCAGAGTTTTCTAAACCGCAATTTTCACTTGTGTACCAGAGTTGTTTCTAACAGCTAGTAAGACAAACAGTATATTGCCAGCGACTGAATGACTAGAGATTGAAATAACAACCCACCTTTGGGTTCTTGACACAGTGCTCACAGTCTGTACCATTTAAAAGGGCGCACTCTGAAACAGACAAAGGGGACACATGCAATAAAGTCACCACCATCTCACACAATGTTCATCCTCGACTGAGCTCTCCTCTTTCATGGAGGTAGAAAACTACATTGCAAGACGAAGCCATTTAACAAAATGTCCAACACCTCTGAGTTTACCTCACACAATGACGCAAACAAGTTCATCCTTGATTGAACTCACTTCTTTCATGGAGGTACAAAATTACGTTGCAAGATGAAGCAATTTGTTAAAATGTCCAACACCCTGAGTTGACTAATAAGGGAAAGACTTCCACCAGCCACTTGGTGTTAAATGAAGAAATTGATCTTTACATTTAAGATATATATATATATAAAAGACGATGAAAAAGGGATGCGGCTGACATATCATTTGTATTGTGTGTAAATACCTTAGAATGAATGTGGTGTTGTTCAACTTTAGGACAGACCTATTGACATTGCACAAAACATGTTACACTGCGACAAAACTGTGTCATTTGACACAGTTACAAGTCCACCTTCATGGTCGCCAAACGTGAACTACAGTGTAAAAATGGCCAGTTGCCAACTTGAGCAACTGAACGAAGGATTGCACGAAACAAGTTTGATTACGCGAGAATTTCTTCGATTTAGAAGGAATTAAACACATCAACAGGTGTCCTTGTATGTGCAAAAGGTACTTATAGCAACGTGTCTCATGGTTTACCAGTGAGGCATAATTCGACGTGGCTTCCGGCATATCAGGGCCCTATGAGAATATCACCATCTCTACAGCTAAGTATTTAGTAGCCAGACAGTGACACAGTCTAAGTCGACACCAATCACACTTTACTGAGACTGTCTTGGTTCTTGAAACTTGTCAGCAAATGTTATGGCAGGCTAGAGACTTAGTAAAAGCGTAGACAGTGTCCCTGCTCACACCAGAGGGTAGGACGTCATATCTCCAAGCGCACCCAGTGTTAAAAATGGCCAGTTGCCGATCTAGGCAACTGAACAAAACACTGTTCAGAAAAGTTTGATTACACGAATATTTGTCCCAGTTGGAAGGAATCTGACATCGTCGTCATCCCAAGACGTCGTTCTGTGCACAAATGGTAGTTGTAACAACATGACATTGATGTTTAAAACAGTGCGACGCATAATTCGCCGAAAAGCGCCAAAAAAATGTACATTCACCTTCACCATCCAGCCGCCGACGGTCAGTCAAGACAGCGGCACTGTCTAGTAAAAGCCTAGAGGCAATTACAATGTCGTGGAAGCCTCAGGCATACGAGGTGATAGTACATCCCCACAAAAACCTACTCATTTTTAAAATACAACAAATAAAATCAAATGAGCCATACATACAGGAACATGGAGGTATATAATTAACACACACCATGACTTTGGATACAATTTCGTCAGCATAACATGAAAATCTGTCGCGGTTACCGGGTGGCATTTTGAGGAAGTAACATGAAAGCACGCACGTTGACGAATAAAAAGTCCAAGGGACACAAATCTTAAACATTTCATCTGATACCGTCCCATGCTATTTTGCAGGTGACACGTGCCAGCGTCATGCGCTTCGCTCAGTCTCGTGCTGGCCTTTGCCTAACTCACACGACTCAGTTGAAATACTTTGTGGTTATCACGCGCATGGTGAAAAAGTTAACAATGACCGACAAGTAGAGTTGGAATTGTTCGCCAAAGTTACCTTAAATGTCATAGCTATACTTCATTGTGTAGACTTAGTAGAAAGGACCACTTGGCACTAAAGAAAGTAAGTGCTTTTTTAAGTCATTGTTTACTTTTAAGTCATAAGTGTAGAATGTATTTTTGACGAGGTGAAAATTCTCAATCAATGAGCGTATTTCGCCTACGACCAGTTTAAAATATACGGGACAAACTTCGTACAGAAAGCGATGGGAAGTATTGTTGCCCCAAACCAGCCAACCGAGGGGCTACAAGTTGCCTAGTCAAAGCCTAGCCAGCCAGCTAGCTAGCTGTATGAAGACTATCGACTATCGTACACAGCTGCTGCGCCAAAACTGCAAAAGGTTTGTAAAAGCCAAGCACCGCATCACAACAGGACAGATGTGCAGCTTAAAGACTTTGGAATGTTGGCATAATTAATAGCACTGCTCGATATACCTTGTTCAGGTGTCTGAGATGGTGTAGGCTTATCTTGGGTACTCCGACGATTCTCTGTTGACAACAAAGTTTGGGTTGAAACGGTGGAAAAGTTCTGTTGTTTCATTTTAAATCCAGAACTTGTCTCAAGGACAGCTACACACACAAACACAAACACCAGTAATCGAGTCATCTTTTGTTTTGTATGAATTGTATAAATTAATGGCTCCAAAGGCAATAATAAGCTGTACAAAGCAACAAAGCGTTTTTCACGACAGGGACTCTCAGCTTCCTACTTCCAAAATGGCGAATAACACTTCACAGCGTCATAAGAGAGAAATTTATACGCATGCATAAATTTGATTAGCTGTTTTAAATGAAGTATATTAACAGATTCTCAGCTCAATAAAGTGTGAACGCAAATTTTAATATATTTTAAATACTTTCTTACAAAAACTTTTAGACAATTCGAACATTAATTTAAGAACTTCTTCGCATAGTATTCTTTCACACCATTGGGGTCATCGAAGGTCATCATAACAAACGTTTTATTGTCACATGATTATGACGTCCAACACATTTATGACGAAAGATGGCAGTGGCAGCCACATTCCTTGCTGGTTCCCTGCGTGGCCGCTAGAAGGTAAAGGACACGCAGGTATCCGTTAACTTTCTTCCGGGGAAACTTTTTTACACCGGCGTTTCTGATTGGCTGACCGAATTCTCAACAGATAGCGCTTTACGTAAACAAACTAGCATGACTGATGGAGGAAGTGTAAAATAATGTGAATACAGTTTGTGTTCTGTACGCTGAGACAAATCGGATCTAAGTTAATTGGCCCGAATTGAGCAATTATTTTTGCGTCAGTTACGCGAGCGCGCTTCTGAAATTATCCCTGGCTGATTCATAGAAAATTTCATGGGCGGCGTAGGCTATAGTGATCCAGTCCCGACATTTTTCAAAATCCCTCTCTCCCCGAAAACGTGCACAAATGGTAATAAATTTGAGCTAAAAACAACGTGATAGAAAAATAATAATAACGTATTTGACTATATTACATCTTCATTTATTAAGTCTTTGGCGACTGCCGGTGTCGGCTAATACGTCTATGGAATATGTGTTGTTCTTCCGATAGAAGTACCAGTTGGCGGTGTTCTGAGCCGTTGATTATTTCACCATTTTTAAAAGACGTGATGAAACTACATAAAAGTATACATTTTGACCATCTCCACCGCCATCTATATGACGTCGAAACCTTTAAAATGATACATCAACCGAACGCACTTCGGCGATTTCACTCAACTTACGGGACAACTCTGTCCCTGCTATTGAAGGTTAGACCTGAGAGATAAAGGAATTGTTCATCATACCCACACTATGTTACATGTATCTCGTGGTTCGAGGAAGTTAGTCGATCTCTACCAACACCTGTCAATCTTTACCAACACCGGCTGTCAATCAGCCTAACGTGTTAGTCAGAATTGACAGCTCACGGATTTTCAGGGCTGTTTCTGCCTTTTTGATGATCAATTGAAGCAGTCTTAGCTAATGATTTTTCCAAACTAGAGTATTCAAAAACTTGAAACTCTGATCTACCTCATGTTTAATATGGTCGAGAAAGCGACTGTTTTTTCCACAATACGTTCACTTACACACTCATGAAAATTGCGCGATATTGTTGGGATATAGCTCTTTATCGCAATCGCGGCAAAATAACCCTACTCCTGTGACTCGATGGTGAGCTCGTTTGTATTTCGATCAAACGAAAACCATTATATCGTTCCTCTATTTTGTGTTGCGGTGCCTTTGTTCATGATCAACTCTTACAATACATGGCCGTGCACAGCCCAACCGCAATAATGAATGGTAAAAAATGAAAATGCCGGACTTTCACAAGTCTGATGGTTGCAATAAAACTAACAGACACACGTTAAACGTGACGACAATAATTAACTACACACGTCACCGTATTTACACATTATTAGTCTCGTTAGACTTTATATTGCTGGTGTTGACATTGTATTAAAACTCGAGTTAAAATCCAGAGTACTTGTGATTAGCCATATGTTGTATACATTGACGACTAACAACAGAAATATGTAATAAGTCCACTGCACAATGTGTCCCTATGTGCTATTGTTCGTCTCTACATGGTGCGTTCTATAGTGCGTCCTCATTTAGCGTCCCTACATGGTGCGCCCTATAATGCGTCCCTATAATGTCTCCCTATTGTGCGTCCATACATGGGGCGTTCCTATAGTGCGTCCCTACTGTGCGTCCCTACATGGTGCGTCCTGTAGTGCGTCCCTATCATGAGGATACTGAGTACTGAGGGGATGTTAATGAAGCTCGTGTCAACGTCGAAACTAATAAAGCTCGCCCGCGCACAATTGATATACAACTGACCCCCCCGAACCTACGTTAAAATTCACCGAAATGACAATTTTTAGAGGTTCGTGTCGTCAAAGATATCTCTGATCTCAAAACCGTTAAAAAGGGTGTTCCCCCAGAGGTCTATACTGGGGCCCTTGCTATTTTGCATCTTTGTCAATGATCTCCCCTCAATAATTCAAATTTGTTCTCTACGCGGATGACACAACAGTACTGTCTGCAGGCAGAACCTCATCTGAAATCCAGGCGAATCTCAACTCTGATTTAACAATCATTTCAGATTGGCTTGTATCCAATAAACTATCCTTAAATGTTTCTAAAACTAAAACTCTTCTATTTGGCACATCCCAAAGACTTCGAAACCAAATCCTGTCATTAACTATGGATGGAAGACCAATTGAAAACGTCATTTCCTTTAAATATCTGGGACTTATATATGATCAAAATCTTAAATTCTCTCACCACGTTGATTATATCTCGAAAAAGGTGTCTAAGAAAATTGGTGTGTTGAAACGCATCAGTAAACTCGTAAACAAAGTAACACTGAAAACCCTTTTTAATGCTATCATTCAACCTCACCTAGATTATTGCCTCCTGGTGTGGGGTGTTGCATCAGGCAAGGATATGAAAACCATCCAGGTTATCCAAAATAGGGCTGCCCGGATTATTCTGGGAGCTGGTGTTAGAGATGTTAGTATCGAAAATCTTCATAAAGAGACTGGTATAATGAAAATTCACACAAGACATCAATTCCTATCTGCTTGTTGTTTGTACAAATGTTTTAAAAGTCTTGTCCCATCTTACTTATGTGCTAAGTTTAAGATGACTACTAATCGCTACAATACTAGGTCCTCATCATCATCTGATTTCAATGTTCCTAAACGCACAAGCGGGACTGGGAAAAAATCATTTTCCTACAGCGGACCCTTTTTATCGAACTCTCTCCCTGCAGATGCCAAATCTACATCATCCTTTCTAATCATTAAAAGAATTATAAGAAATAGATTTAACTCCATGTAGTGTCTAAGAATTGCATGTTTATTCATTTGTTATTTATATAATGTCTTACTTTTATTAATTATTTATTGTCTGTTTTAATTTTTTATATTTATATTTATTTTTTTTTATTTTTTAGTTAATTATCTTGTCTTAATTTCTTTATCTTTTATTTATCATATTGTATTTTTTATTTTGCTTCATCAGTCTTTCCATGTTAATTTCTTATTCTTTGCTTATTACTTAAATTTGTGTTTCATTTTGTAATTCTGTTTTTGCCGTACTATCTGTTTGTTTTTTTACTGAGGGCCCCCATGGAAAGCAGTGTGAACTGATGGGGCTACCCTCATTGTAAATATTACAGTAATAAATAAATAATGAATAAAGTTCAGATTAATGAAAAATGTCTCGTGCGCTCATCTCTACATAGGCGGATTTAGGGGAGAAGGGCCCCCCCCTCCCTTGGCTGCCGCAAAAAAATAAGACAGCAAGAGCGTAGGGAAATGTTGAGTTTATTAATTAAACCCGGTAATTAAAATTATACGGATGAAACAATATTTATATGTGTGCAGTTTTAGTGTTTGGGGGGGCTCAGATCCAATTTCAAGTGTTAAATTCGGAACACGGCGCATTCGTAACGGAACTATGGCTAAGTATAGGCTCTCCCGCGATATCTCAGGCGACCGGCAGTGGCGTTGCGCACTACGACTCCGTTTCCGTCGTCTGCTCCACTGTGCGTTGAAGAAAATTTACTTCATTTTTTAAAGAAAATGGAACCTGATTGACGATGAAAAAAACAGAAGCTGCTGGTAAGATGTGAATTTTAATCGAAGCCTTAGTGAATCACTCAGAAACTCATAATTCTCTCTTTGTCAAACCTTAGCTTAAGACGATTTCCAAAGCAATCCCGTCATTATTGGCAACACAAAAAACGGATTTGGTCTTTTGGGCATTTGAAGACTATTTTAAATACAACAAATTTGTTAAGAACCAATGGCACAAAATATAAAACGTGTAATAAGCATTACAAAAAGAAGTAGGTTTCGCGCGCAAATGCTGTGGACCATAAACAAGTAGGTCTCTTATTATAACATTAGCTAAGTCGTGGTAGTGTAGTGGTAAAGCACACGCACTCAATCCGCCAGTTCGTGAGTTCGAGTCTCTCGTATTTGCAGGTTTTCTTGTTTTACATGTTCTCCGTGTTTTGTTTTTGCCTTTTTTTTCTTGGAGTATACTTTAGGTATCAAGGAAACTGAATGCTTGATTTTTAGAGGAAAAACAGAAAAATTTCCTGGGCGGGAGGGGAGCCCGCCTCCCGACCTCCCCCCCTTCGGTGCTATGCGCATCTACCATCGTGGTTTGCGCAAATGCTTACAGCCGGACCAAATGTTGTCCCCCACCCTTGTAATATCCTAGATTCGCCACTCTCTATGTACAGTAGGTGCATGATACAGATTTTATTGAATTTCAATTTGCGTCTAAGTTCACTGAAGGATCATCTATTTTTTACGAGATCAACATTTAATTGTCAAAAAATCGTAATATTTCCGTCGATACATAAACCTGTAAATTAGAAACTAGGGAACGCTTGCAGGTTACCTAGAGACGGGGAGACGGGAGAAAATTACCTTGACATTTGTTGGAGCGTCACATGGCAACGCGACATCAAAATGGCACACACGGCGTGCAGATTGTTTAATTAGATGTTGGACTTTCTCAAGTCTTGCTGTATGGGATTTTTAGGTGATTCTCAGAGGCATGCGTGTAGACGGCAGGCATCCGGTAGAGCTCGGGAGACGGGGCATACTGCGGGGAGGCGGGTCTGGGGAACCTCCATAAGGAAACTCTCAGAATTAATTCGTGTTAACGTGAATTCAGGTGCCAACCTGTTACAGTTGATGCACTCTAGAAATCGGAGAAATCTTTGTTTATGATTGCCATTACGTCGGGTACATTAATCCGTTAAACATGTTGTATGCACTCAACTCGCCGTACGGTCATAACAAGTCCGATCTCATGGACACGTGTATGTTCCCTACGTTAACATGCCGAGGTGATACCGTATAACGGTCTACATGATGTAGGGAAGGAACACCGTTTTACCAGCGCTTTAAGTATGGAAGGTAAATTAAAAAACACTGGCGATTGCTGCATTATGAAAGCAAAAATTCCAATCGTCAGGATCTCTTACCAATGAGATTACATTTATCTGACAAAAGGTTTGACGGTCGTCCTTCAAAACTTCTGGAATCCGCACCAAACTCACACCGCTTTCTACAGGCCTCTTTGTTTGGTAATTAGTCTCACGACTTAATTAACAGAGTAATGCAAACAAAATAAGTAGCAAGACACTTGTGTGGAACGCAGAAAGGCAAACAATTCCACATGCTTCTGAACGGGAACGCCCCTACGCCGACTTAGGCGCATTTATCAATACACAGTCGAACAAGAGCGAGTTTTCACGAGAATTCGCTGGTCAGTTGTAGCATCACTCGTTCAGTGTTGTTTTCACGAGAGCTCACTGAGATGTCGCATCACTCGGCCTTGTTTTCACGAGTGCGCGCGGGTCAATTGTCTCATCAGTCGTTTCACGAGAGCGCGCTGGTTAGTTGTCGCATCACTCGTTGTCGTTATCACCAGAGCTCGCTCGTCAGTAGTCACATCACTCGTTGTTGTTTTCACCACAGCTCGCTGGTCAGTTGTAGCTCACTTGTTGTTATTGTTGTTATATAAACAACAATGAACACACCGACGGCATCAACACTGCTGAAAACAACTGCAACAACAACAACGATGAAGCTGATGAAGCAAGGGTGTCCCTGCTGTCCCTGCTGTCCCTGCAGATTTTCCGATCGAACACAGTCCTTATTTTCTAGAATATTTAATATTACGCAAAAACTGCGAAAAATTCCCGAGAAAGCTCATATAAATCCGGCATTGCGTTTAAAAACTGGTAGGATGATCACGCTATAGAAGATTAGTAATAAAAAAGATAGTGAGGTGGTAGTCGTGTCGGTGGTTGTGATGGTGATGGTGGCGGGGATGATATTGGTGAATGTGGTGTTGCCGATGGTGATGATGCTGGCGAAGGTGGTAGTGGTGATGGCGGTGAAGATCATGATGGTGATGGTGATGATGAACGCGGTGGTGGAGATGTTGATGATGATGGTGATGGTGGTTGTGGTGATGATGATGGAGGTGGCGATTATGGTGGATGATGATGGTGGTGGTGATGATAGTTATGGTGACGATGGTGATCGTGGTGGTGGTCGTGGTGATGATTATGGTGGTGATGGTGGTGAACGAGAAATGTTACTTTGTCCTGTGAAAACCGAAAATCATTTTCTTTTTCGCATCTCACAGTAAGCTATTCCAAACATTTTGTCGCTGTCTAAAATATAATGTCTTTCAGTTGTAACAATGACATATTTCTTCAACAAATATGAGTGTACCATCACAGGGAGGAGTGAATTATTTTTACTGATCTAGCAACCCACCTTAGACGAGGAAGGACGGGGTGAGAGGAAATAACACCTTCTCATTTGAAATGAGCTTTTCTCAAATAAATGAGCTTCGAAAAAAGGACTTAAATTGAATACTTAATAAGGTATTGCCCAAACAATGCCACACTCAAACGAATGACGCTAGTGGTATACCCTATATATATACAGGATAGACCGATTAATGAATTTGCAAGTGTGGCATTGTCTGGGAAATACCTTATTAAGTATTCAATTTAAGTCCTTTTTTCGAAGCTCATTTATTTGAGAAAAGCTCATTTCAAATGAGAAGGTGCTAAATACAATATAGGTACATAGCCATGAAATATCTTGCTTGCTTTGAATTCAGATGCAGTGGGGCTCATACGATTATGATGTGCAAATATTTTATGGAAATTGGGGAAAACGTCCATTTTATTTGATATTGATTAATTTGAATAGTTAAAGAAATATTTAAAATGCTCTTTGCAAATTCCTTGATTGCATGTTGTAGTGTTCGTGGGCTGTTGACCTAGTTACAAGTTGACCTACTTACATGTAATCAAAACACTGCAAGTGAGCAAATAGTAAAATGAAGATTAATCATGAATAGCGTTATGATAGTCATTGCATTAATTAGTGTTGTGATGTTCACACCCCGAACCAACCGACCACTAGAAAACCTGACAATCATGCCCACGAACCTCGGATCATGCTCCAGAACCACTGAATCGTCCGCTCGAACCATCAAATTGAATGTTCACCGTAAGATCATATTTACATGTATGACCAAATAACACATACACACGAACGACAAGTTCAACTGCTTGACGTACGGTCATCAAATCAATCACACGGCGAACATCGTGAAAGCATTATTGTGCTGTTTAAAAATTACCTTGTTACACATTATATCCGAATCCATTTGTACAGTAAGACGTTTTCGACGAAATTTCACAAATGCGTCCTGCAACATGGCTGCGTTTGCGTTTGCGTATTGAAATGAACACGGAATTTGTTAATAACGCTTTGGTTGAGGAACTTTGAACAGGTATATTTGTTTGCTAGTGTATAACCACTTTGAGATTTAGTTGTCACTGCTATATTAACTGTCATTATCGGTAGCCGAGTGGTCGTGGAAAACGATATGCGTGCTGCTTACAAATTAAGTACATGTATTTACTTACAAAACAAATAGAGAAATTAAACTCTTTGTGAATGCAGTGTATTCCCAATGTTTTGTGAAATACAAACCGTGGCGGACCCCTATCTCTGTCTACAGTAATATTAACAAATATTTAACTGCGATACTGTTAAGTTGACAAACGGATCATGTGAAGAGTACTCGAGCGACAAAAGTTGAAACACAATTAAATAGATTGTTTAAATTTCATTATAAATGCCTCTGTATTCCCTAGGCTTTCCAGGATGTCGGTGTGCCTGGTCGTTGTTTTCAGTATCGCACGTGCTGGTTTGTTGTTAGTCAGACATTCTCAAGTTAGCTGAAGAGGCCTTCAGAGAAATTCGAAACGCGGTCTTAAAATGTCAATTTTTATAGAGCTTCTCGAGCTTATATTGAGAGACACTTGTATTATTCAAGTTCTGCCCGTGTCATGTCGGAAATAACCATCAAGTAGTCTTGCCTTGCGTGCGCAAATTTGTAATTATATGCGAGAAAATACGCACAAATTCATTTTTCCCTAGAAATGGCCAATACCGAAATTTTCGAAAGTAAAGATGTAAACCAAGGATTTTGAACAAATTTGCTGAATAACAAAGTTTTCAAATCTTACTAGTAAAATTTAAATAAAATATGGTGCAAAATGTTAATTTATTCTACAAGCGAACTATGAAAGTGCATCTCTACACGAAGACGGTGAGAAAAAAAATAAATCCACCTTCTGTCGCAGACACTACAAGTTTTGATATGGACTATACTAAACTGGCACGTATTCTGATAACAAGTGAAGTATGCACCGTCGTTCCTGTTTGAGGCTGATCCCTGGAGCTCTAACTGACGAGCCAAGACAAGACTTTGGGGAGGAATTAACGAACTTTAAGTTATTCCCGAGATCAGAACTCATATACAACTTAATTAAGATTTGATCAGTTTCTAAATAAGACGAAATTTGGTTGAAGACAATTTTAAGGCCAGTTTTAAATTATTCGTAAAATGTTGCAATATAGAATTAAGAAATGGAATAGTTACCATCTTCTCTCTCAATGGTTATAATTGCTAATTAGAAATATTGAATGAAATAATCAAGTTAAGCAGGAAGCATTATAAACATATCGCCATTTTTATTCATTTTTCATTTGCGCAACACCATAAATAATTCGCTTTAGGCATTTTATGATGAAATAATTTTAGAATAAGACGGCACCGCACTTTTTCGCACCACCGATGGCTACGTCCGGATGGTTACGAAAGTACCCGATAGCATTGTGTCCGTACACTCCTATCGTTGATTGACGTGTGTCAACGAGTCGAGTGCTTGAATATTCACTTCAAACCCTGTGATAAAATCGACTTATTACTTAACTCATCGGCCACTAATTGGCAGTAAATCATAAAATACAATATTGAAATTGAATGTTTGTTCACAGTACGCGTACTAAACTCGTGATAAGTGCGGCTGAGTGTGTGATCAAAATTATCTCCCGTGTAGAAGTTATCGTGACGACTTCTTGAAATCTAATTGGAAAATAATCAGTTCTCACATTCTTGATAGCATTAATGGCGAGGAGCTGTTGAAGTCGCTTGAGAGGGATCACTTTAACTTCACGCAGTCGCTCTCGTACGCCATCTAATGCCTCACTCACACCAGGACTTACTGGGTAGAATAAGACCAGCAGCAGTTTTTCATGAATCGAGAGAATTCAGTGAAGAATATCCACGAGGAGAGAGACAGAGGAAGAGAAGAAGAGAGAGACGGCTTTCCAGGACCACAATATAGAAAAACATTAAAAATTCTAGGTGACCTCTGGAATGAATAAAACCGCTAAAATCAGAGACCAACAAGATTGTATATTAATTATATTATAACGTATGGTCAATAAGTTATAAATTAGAAAGCAAGCATTATAATAAAAACCAGGCATTGCACATTCTAAAAGTTGCAAAACCTAAAGACAGATTTTGTGCTTTTGAGGCTTAGCAAAATTTTATTGTTTTTTTTATGCACTTATTCAAAAGGGAACGGCGTAAAGCTAGCCGTTGAGTAAATTGCCCATACTATACAAATTCAAAAAGTAACGTGTTCAAATGAGACAGAAATTGACAAGTGAAAGATGTAATACAAACTACCATTTTCAGAAGAATGTTAAGAAAAGTGAGTTTGATAATTGTTCAATAACTAATAATAGTTTGATAATTTTTCGATAACTAATAATGGTTTGATAATTGTTTAATAACTAATCATGGTTCGATAACTGTTCAATAACTACTAGAAGTATGGATACACCTTCAAGAACTCAAAATTCATTTTGAGTTAAAAGACTGATTCAAGTTTACTAATTTATAAAAAAATTGTGGACATCTTAAGAAAGCTAGGATTTCACTTTTATTGAAAGTCGGGGTGTGACGTCAACAATACGTGGTGTGACGTCAACAATACGTGGTGTGACGTCAACAATACGTATTACTTATCTATTTGTAATTAAATGAAAGAGTAATTATTTGGACAGCAATTTTTTAAGATGTATATTTTTCTACAATAATTAAGGTACACAATTTGGGTGCCTTTTAAAAATTAACACAGTTATTTAGTGTAAAAGATATAGAAATCTTTGTTCTACCAAGAGCTTTTGACAGCTTCCATGTTCAAATACGACGGCTCAAAGAACAAATACTTTTTTACGTTTGTGTTTGATATACTCGGCGTGATAAGTATGCACGGGGTTTAGACGTCTGACATAGGGTTCCCGATACCCACATACCGGGTTGGAGTTAATTATTGGCTGATTAAGAATGACGTCAACACGATTATAATGAGGTTATCTATGATTAGTACTTGTGTAAGACAATCCACTTGTCAGTTAATTACCGTTTTGAGTATTTAATGGCGGGTGATTTTACAACCGTTTTGTCCGTAATGATCATACTCTGTTATTTTTTACTCAACTGCAATTTGTGTGCTTACATGAGCTACATCTTTGTGCCACACGTTTATTTTTGAACGTTGACCCTTCTAATGAGAAAAAGCTCTTAATCTGTCGCAGGACAAGTTTTGGTATTTTTAAGCGAAAATAACTCATTGTCTGCTCTACATAAAAGCTGAATCATAGAACAAACAAAGTAAATTATTTATTTTTGTTGCTGTAAAGCTGTGTGTCAAGTCACGTGTTCATATTTTTTTCACATCAAGGGGATTGTGTTAAAGGAACATCGTCGTTCTTACTTCTGAAATCAGACTTTGGAACTTATTGTTGGCGGGATAGGATTTTTAACCAATTAATTTGATAGCTTTGACTAAAGTTTTAAAACAACATAAAACCTTCCTTTTTGATTTTGTTACAAATCGCGGCGAGATGAGAGCCTGTTCCAAGAAACTGACAGACTTAGCTAAGAAAACTCTTAAATTTCAATCAATGTAAAGATAAAATTTAAATTTGTCTCAACGCCAATTCAACAAAAGTTTTCGACTTAAAATTTGTCTTAACTTTGATTTACTTGCCGGATGTGAAAGGTTCAATGTTTGGAAGTTGAGACAAATCTTAGACTTAAGTCAAAAATGAACTTAAGCCAGTTTCTTGAAATGGAGTCCCAGCCCCACAGAGGAATGTGGAACTCTCGCGGTCTCAACTATAGGGTTCTCTAGCACAGAGAATGCATGGACAAAAGTGGAACGGAATACGCCAAATATAATTTCAAGTTTGATTTCGAGATCCAAACTTAGACCGGAGCTTTAATATTCCAGGGAATGATGTGTTCGAGCTTAAATATAATGGCAAGTTTTAGCCAAGAGCTCTGTGAACAACGTGTTATTCAAACATGCGTATACAGTATTTTTACATGTCGAGCGGGGTTCATCGCAAAGCGACGGCATTTTATTCAGTTGAAATCATGTGAGGATTGACAATGTTATTAAAAAAAGAAAACGGCAAGGTGAGTTAACATGAATTCCCCTTATTGGTTCACAAGTGAGACCGACGAAAGGCGCTTGAATGGATAGATTATATTATAATCTATAATTTAATTGTCAACACGTTACGTAACGCGATTGGAATGACAGCATACGAGTGTTTGTTGTCCGGCGACAGTAGTTGAGTGTGTCGTCTGCTTGGAACGCACCGATTGAGTGTGTTGTCTGCTTGGAACGCACCCACTGGACATGGGGTATTTATAAAAGTACATTTTCATTTTTTTCATCTGTCCGAAGAAGCAGAACCATCACTTTCACGATTATAGAGATTCATTTTAGGGTCTTTCGTGTGAGTAAGTGAATTACATGTAGAAAAAGAACCGCCTACCACTCGCAAACAGGTAAGAGGGCATTCGTGGTTTGTTTTGTTATGAATGGAAATATTATCACTCAAGGAGTAGTTCCAACAGTAAGCATCGCGTCCATCAAAGTGACACGATTTAATATCAAAATGATCATGCCATTATGCTTCAACTGAGTATCTGCAGATCTAACACCGACGTGACGATCCAACATGACATATTTGATAAAAATCAATTATAGTGAATATGATCGAAAATCAACATAAATGAGCTTTAAATGTTATTTTGGTAATTTTTGTATGGCAAGCATGCGTTTAATACTTTGTCATTTATTTCTTAGCCGAGACGTTTTTGTTATATTAAGCTGAAACAAATTTGCCAACAAAATGTGCAGACGATAAAACTTCTTGAACAACTTCGCCAGCCAGCTGAAAACTGAGTTCGTATACTCGTTCGTCCACCAAACCTCCCGGTGTTTGACACCTCAGACATGAATACTAAACACCGCGCCAGACTCACGGTTACTACGGCCGGTAATAGGATTTAGTCCGTAATTCCATTTATCTTCCTGTTATCAAATTAAAACTTGACTAGTATTTAGACTTACTGTTTAATTCTAATATTTGATTGCGACTTAATGTGTTCTCCTGTTTATTGTGCATCGGTTAATCTGATTCCTCGAGCCTGCAGAAACCGAGGATGAGACAACGCAACGAAATTGAAAACATTTTACGAAATTTGTTTCGAAGAATAAATAGGACGAAGATTTAATATTCTTCCAAAAGGCTAAGAATTTTACCTTTGAACTCAGAATGTGTTCCTCATAACTTGTGTACATAGCATATTATGTCACACGTACTAATGATCGTGTATTTAAGAGATATTAAACTTAGTGCCAAAAAACGATGGGACATTTTATGAGAGAAAAAAATAAAAAGTAGTAAATTTCTATGGAAAAATTAGCACTTCTGAGGCCAACAATATAGTGTTAGTAGAAATAATTATGTGTTCTAAATTTTAGAATCATGATATTTCATCCTTCTTCAAATTTAAAGAAACATGTGAAAACTACTTTTTCCGAAAAGTGTTCATGGTTTCATTAAACCTTTAAAATGTTTTTCCAGTACTTAGCCCCTCATCGTTTTTTGCAAGAATTCATTTACGTTTGAAATTCCCTGGATAATCTGTGCCTACCTCAAAAATACCATATTTCAAAAATGGACGATTTTATAAAAAGTCCAGCGCACTAACCAGTATGTATTCAACATTCTAATAGAACTCAGATTTTAATATACCAAAATATAGCAAAATAAATTTGTTTCTATTTCCAAATAAATAGTTATGACTGAAGGCGTTCTGAGACGAGGGATCAAATTTAATCATTCTGATTCTGACTGGCAAAAATTTCACAGATCAAACGCACTAATTGAGAGCACAAATTCGTCAAAGTTCATACCAATGGTCCCAAGGAATTCTCTGCTGCCCCCGTTTGGCTGATGCAGGTGGCAAAGTTTGAGAGTGAGGAAATTCTAGAATCCTACGTTAATTAACTTGTGAAAAAATAAAAAATGCTAATTAATTTTCGGTCAATTCTATACTACTGCACATGAGAATTATAATGCTGTAAAAATCATAACAATAGGTTGATAAACTCTCATAAACTGGTCAAAAAATTCGCACCGATTGTCTTCCTACAATCAAAGAGATTGAGTAATTGACACGAAACAATCTAGCGTTGCCTAAATGTAGACCATTCCAACCCGTTCAAATCTAAAGCATTGTTATATATTTTGTCCTTAAAAGTCCAAAGTTGTGAATAATCCGTTTGGGTTCGGGAATCTTTATCTGTAATGTTATTTATATGACTCGATGAGCTGTAAATTGTGTAAGACAAACTTCACAATCGTTTGCCCAGTAGTATGAACAATAAATTTGATATCAACAGGAGATGCAAGTAGTCCTAAAGCACGTAGAAGGTTTACGATAACATGTCTAAGCCATGCCTGTCTTACGCCCATTCGCACCTCCCCTGTATGTTTTCTCTAAACAGTTAATCCGCGAGATGAGTGTTTACCAAACAAGATCGTTGAAAGAGCAAATAGAGTGAGGCGTACTAAGCTTTAATACCGCAGAGTTAGCCAGCGAATAAAGACTAAACAAACGAGTGCTTTTCAATTTGATTTCTTCGATTGGATTTAGTCCCGGTCTCTTTTATCCAATTAAGAGTACTTGTCTGTTAGCCGTGTTAGGATAGGCTGAACCATGGAGGGCCTCTTAGCCATTTTGACAGCGTTCTGTGTACATTGGTACTCTCAGAGTTGTGAGTCACGAGAGAGCTTGCCGGTGCAACTAAAAAAGAACAAGACTCGGGCTGTGCAGCCTCCCCCACTAGAGGGCGACGCAGCAGACTGAGTATGTAAATTCTGGCAATTATATTCAAGTTGAACCATTCGTAATCGACGATTTACTTATTTTTTCAAAATCCTGTTTCGAATCGTTTTAATTTGTGAGCACCCAGGCTACGCTGACTACGTGAACCCACGGACTGAGACTAAAACGTCAGTAATCAGTAATTTTTATTAAATAATAAAATTTTCTCTTCAGTTACTGATATTCTTTGGTTGCGTGAAAATATCACGATCTCCTTGGTTACCACCAGATACGTTGTTAACAAATCAGTGGTTTCTGACAACGGTGATACTTAGGGCTTCTTTTGAAGACAATTACTATTCATACTGCATGTATATCAGAGTACCCGGATATTGCTAATCAGATCCATCTTATCAGTCTGTGAATTAAAAGTGCATATCATTCTGTTTAGTGGTCAGTGAAGCAAAGCGAAAACAAAACTAGACTACTAAAAGTGTTTTGTCACCAGCTGCATGGTCGGACGTAAGTGTCACGTGATGCCCGGCACAACATTCTCACGCTCACTTCCAACTGAAGGTAGTCACCAATGCTGCACGACAAAAGTTACGTACAAGCTACAAGTGACTGAAAGCAAACGGTACATTTTGCTGTTCAAAGCCGTGAAGAAGCCCAAGACACTGACGCAGGCTTACTTTGACTCATTGAAGCTTAGTTCAGAAATTCTGTTGCGGCATAATAAGCATATTTCAAAACTCAATTATTTAACCTTGTTTTGTTCTGTTCGATTAAGCCGTTGGTGCAAGAGCTATCTCGCCAACACGTCGGCCCAAGCGTCGACGACATCCATCACCATTGTAGCATTACGCAACATAATGGAGAAATAATTACCAGTATATCACGGTTAACCAAAACGTGTTCGATCCCAAACACTAATTAATTCTGTCATTTGGCGAACTTAATTGGTCGCAAGCTTATTATTCTAACTGGCCAATGCCAGTGGGGCCGCCGTGCAAGGCTCCTTGCAACACACCGACAGATGTCACTTTTCATGAGTGTCTCTCATGTGTGCTTCTGGAAAAAGATTCGAGCACAAAGTGTGAGAACACCGCCACGTGGTATAAATCTGAATAGCAGCTGCCTTTGCATCGTAACTTGGCCTTCGATTAGTCCATTGGAAGCAACTACCAACCGGAAGCCTTCCAGGGCAGTGAGGAAGCGTGTCCTGCTTCCCAAGGCTCACGCTCCTACGTGGACGTGTGACTGAAGCCAATCCAGAGGATCTGTGCAGGAGACAATGAACCTAACGTTCTCGAGTCAGCGTTATCTGTCGACCTAGTGACTAAGTGCGCGCTCCTTGACATGAGAAAAATACATCGCATTTAGACAATGACGTCGGATCCTCACTGAGTCATGCGGCTAAAATCCCGAATGAAGTTTTATGTTCGAAATGACAACTGTCATTAACATCACTTGTGAAACACTTGGAAAACAAGGGAAAAATTACGATGGTATAGCAGTGAATATTAGAAATTTGAAAAATGTGTAGAATGTGCGACCTTCACAATAGTTTTAAAAATATAACTGGATTGTAAAATAATCACCCTCTATAAATTTCTGGTCACGTGTCCTGCACAAGAATTAGCAACCCAAATTAAAGAAATTTGTCAATGAAAAGAGCATCTCCAAAATAGAGACGTCGACGTCTGATTTTGTTTCTGCTAGAATAAAATCTCAAGAGTTGCTCTTGTTTCTAAATCAACCAATGGCATTCAAGTAAAAACTATGTAATCATCAGGAATTAGCCAATGACATTCAAGTAAGTATGTGATCACCAGGAATTAACCTTTGACTTTTTTTCACAAATCACGCCATCAACTTACGGCAGTTTTCTTAGCAATAGCATGGTTTCGAGAGCAAGACATTTGTGTGGAAAATGTTTACATTTCTGCATATACAGCCGAATTCTTTCATCAAATGACTTTTTCTGTTTCGGTTAGGAACTGGTATTGCTGTGTTTTGCTTTATTTAGGCCTTGCAACTTTCACAGGTACGATTTTAATTCGCAATATTGTGTTCCTGAGGTTTAACAACCTTGTGGAGTGTGTCTGTAGGTTCTTCAGACGGGTTACGTGTCTAGTTCCAGTAGGCACTGTGTTGGGCGTTTAACAAGGCCACTATACCTTTCAAAAACGAAACATGAATAAAAAGCACACAAAACATCGACGTTAGAACCCACACGTGATATACGCCACACAACTGCTCCCGGATAATTAAATGAAGCATTCGCGATTTCATTTTATTTGAGAAATACTCGAACAAACATTAGCTAAATGCAGAAATAAACATTTCGAATATTGAAGCGTCGATCTAAATATGGACATGTACGGTAAATGATGGTAAGTTACTAGCGAGTTTTTCTAGACCATGCAAAAGTTTCCGCGAGATATTACCTTGTACGACGTATTGAAAGTGGGTCACGTGATCTCCTGAGCGGGGGTCCTATTGTATTTGATCTGGGCCTCAGTGGACTCACTAGCTAATTTTGCCATAGATCTCTGCACGTACATCGTTAAATTAAGCAATTAGTCGACATGACTAGAATCTAACCACGGTTAATTAGGAGAAAGGTATTAGAGAAATGATTACAAGCTCTTCCATTAAGTTTATCCCGTGCAAGTTATGAGCAATGCACGCAAGGGCAGCCACGTTTAATTATCACTGCCACTGAACGATTATGTTATTATGGCGATAAGTTTTCGTCAGCGAGACCACTTCTCGAAAACGACCCCCGAAATTATCTGGGAATAACTGCGATTTAGAATCTACTTCGTTAAATCCCGTGCCCTGGTGAGTTACCAAGTAAATTATGTGACGTCATGATGCGTAGATAATTAGTGGAGTTGCAAATTATCTGTATTCATTATGAGCGAACCATGAAAATTAGTTAGAACAGAAAATTAGCCAACCAATCTTCTTAGTAGTAGTTGGTAAACAGGAAAGTCATAATGTTGTTGGATTAGAAGCCATGGCGGTACCATGATGATGATGGTGATGATGATGATGATGATGACTAGGATGATGATGATGATGATGATGATGATGATGATGATGATGATGATGATGATGATAATGATGATATTAATAATGAATTTGTTCTTCATAAATGAGAGTAATGTACAGTGCAGTTCTCAAGAAATGTTGTCGATTTTCTTAACACGTCAAAAATCAGAAAACTAATTGAAAACCACTAGAAAATTAATCGATATTTCGGCGAGAAGTCCTTAGTTTCCGTATTTTGGTGAAAATTGTAAATCTATGTTGTCATTTAATATGGCAAGGGCGGGAGTGTACCTTCATTATGTTCTACATACTGACCACCCCACCCCTCGCCAACTGAAGTTAAACCCTCTCATCTCCGGCTGTTGTAGTTTCGTACCAACTGTAGTAACCTCAGTACGACTCTAGCTCAAAAGCATGTCTTGGCAATTTTAGTCATTTTAACGGATAACTTCGTATAAATTTGTATTGATTTCCACGTTTCTGAAACAAAATTCAACCAAATTGGTTAAAGCTGGTCCGTATTCATGCAGTGTTTTCTCATCTTTTGTCAATAAACAGTTGTTCTTCAGGAGAATAGAGAACGGTTAAACATAAAAACTTACATGATACATTAGCTCTGCGGAAGTGACGTCACACTTTTTAACAAAAGCTAAACTGACGATACGCTTGGTTTGTTGCGGGAGTTCCTTTAATTCATTGCATTGTGTCGTTTCAATCGCCTTTTACTTTATTCTCTTTAGCGATTGTATCGTGCGATTTGATATCAGAAGCAAAGATGTCACCTTAAACCGTTGACACGGCTTAAAGGAGATTACAGAGCATGGACACGGCTCGGAATGTAATAAGAATTCCCTCGAACATTCCGAGTGGAAAAACAGAAAAGATCTGGTAGGCCGAGGCATGACTATCGCAGCAGGCGAAAACCGATGATTTCACAAACTCATTGTGTCCAATTAGCGTCATCTCCGAACGTAAATAACCGTGACAATTTAGTCAGATTACATGCATAAGCCTACCGCCTTCATTCTCACCGTGTTTATCCTAATTTTACAGATCCCTATTCGAAGAACCCCCTCTGGTACTCGTGGCAATTTGATGGCTCAGCTTGTTTCACATGCTTCTTAACATTAACTCATTTCACTCCAGGTAATATTATAATAAATGACAGCTATGCAACCCGGGTTGTTAATTCTTAAAGGAGGCGTAATTGCGTGAATAACAGGCGTCTCATAGCCAGAAAAGATTAAGGGTGGATTATTTTCTCAAAACAACTTTGGCCGCTCCCTGGCCAACCAGGAGATACATCGGGGGTATAATCACAGGTAATTGGCCATTAGAGGATAGACCTCTGTTGGTCACGGCCCCTCGAGAGAGCTCTGCAAGAGACGGCATGGTTAGGATGGAGAGACCACAGTGACGTTTGGGTAATATTAACAAAAAACTGTTTAGCAAATTAAATAGTTATAAATAAATACTATGTACCGAATTCCGATTATAGACACGTATACTTTTAAGTTATCTAAAGAAAAAATGCATACATTTCAGAAAACTACAAATGTTCACAAATCCAAGATATACCAATGCTGTTAACACGTTCAAAAACGAGATTTTCGTGTATCCTGGCAGAATTACTAAAGTCTGAAAGCGCTTCTTACAGACAGAACAGCAAGCAGGGGAGATAATGAATAATTAAGATTGGAAAAATAGCGTATATTAATTTAGAAAACAGTTTTACAATAGTTTTCAGATATAACATTTCTATCACCAACAAACAACCATTGAAATAATCTCGTGGTAAATTTCAGGTTGAAATGAACTTCTTTCAAAAAGCAAAGCACGTGCTTTGTAATTTCCTCTTAACTTTATACTCGATTATCGATTTTACATTATTATGTGATTATTCGATTTCGTTTGCTGGATATTGCCATAAGAACGACTCCATCGCGAGCCCCAGTTTGTAGCGACACGGATATTCAATGACATATCTGTTGACCAATCAGAGAGCGGGAAACCCTTGACTGTTGATTGACGAACAATAAGCTAGCGACAATAGGCGATTACGATATTGAGATATAATATACAGTTTACACACTCGGGAAATCAGTATCACCACACAACTCTCTACAGGTATCACTGACTTTGGGAAACACGCTTTTCAAGTGACACGCTGTAGTTACGATATTTGTCTCGCGAGATCTTACATTTAGACGGTAGCTACATTCCTTCTTCCAGCGTCCAACACCATGGAATCGACAGCTGAAAAACAAAATTTGACAGCATTCAGCTCCGAAACGAAGTCGCCTAAAAGAATATCATACAGCATCGACAGTATTCTTGGTAGCAATCGTGTTCCACACCCAGGTGAGTACATAGGTAAAGAAAATATGCCGCCATGTTCTTGTTAACGAATATTAGTACGAATTCTATGTTGAGTTAGATAGTACCTACACTGTATTGAAAACTGTATTGATATATTTCTCAGTGATAGAGTTATTGTATATGTTTCACGGAATTTAACTCAGCATGTAAAACACATTTTGGAAACAAACCTGGAGTGACGTAGCGTATTGAGCAAACAGCAATTATTTGGTATTTGTAGTATTATCATATAGTTGATCAAAAACAATTCCGAGAGATCAAAAACTGTAACCGATTAAAGGAAATGAATATCTTACGAGCCTAAGAGTTGTTTAGCTTCGATAACACGATAGCCCGAAAATGCTTGTTTATTTTCAAATTACGTGCTAAAATTAAGAAAATAGAAAACAATTCAAGCATATTGGCTCCCACAAACCCGGTGTCGCATTAGAAGCAATCGTTCTGTATATTGCCTTGAATGTCATAGCCGTTAGATTTTCAACGCAGCCCAGTGCACCAGATTATGTACTTAGTATAAGACACAATCATCTGGTGAAAACACCTGTACGGCTGTAACACGAGTGTGCCTCGTTCGTCACGGTGGCTCATTTCGTGACTTCTTCCTCTGAGAGCAGTCATTAGCTATGCCTCACACGTTTACCAAGGACATCCGATTGTCGTCAGAAGTTGCGCCATAATCCGTTGTGCATTGAAATGGATTTTTACACCTCAAATAAACCATTCAGTCAGACCATCCACTCGCTCTGTCTTCGATCCTCGCTGAGAGAGGGTAATTAGAATTCGTTAAATTATAAAATAATAACTTATCAAGTACATTAATGCATTATTTAGAGGTTGCCGCCTCATGAAAATTAATAACCCTTTGATTTCAATTATAACACTATTCAAATCGTCTGCGTCTACTTCTACTAATTAACTCGCATCTCTTTTAAAACTTTTAATGACCGTCATATTCATAGCCCTCATGTTGTGTTTATTACGTAATCGCAATTAGCTTTGTATATTCTCTCTTTGTCCTTCACTTAATGCCTTAATAATTAAACAGCGGTTTGCCGTTTTACTCTTCACAACATAACCATGGTCGTAACATACTGGATTTTTTTAACTTCAGTTGAGCGGTATCAAGCCTTCTGGTGAAAGTAATTTTAGCGGAGTCAGTATTACATCGAATAACATGCTTCGTATTTCCATGAATTAGTTGACTCATTAAGGTCTAGATCTTTAAGTGAACCAGTAACTTACAATGCGTGCTAAACAGTTAAATTTGGGCAAACGGAAATCGATAAACTGTTGTTTCTTCATAAAGTCCAAATGTTGTTGTTTACAGATAATCGTCAATGACAACAGTTGCACAAATAAACATTGCATATCTATGAATTAGATCACAGTAATTAAGCGCTCCTTTGTTCAAGAATTATCAATTATCTATCTCAAGCATTGGTAGCGCTGGTCCTGTTAATTAGAACGTCAATATAACACCGCCTATGACTGGTGACACAATACTCAGGCAAAGTACGGTAAACATTTCGCTATTGGACCATTGTTGTACAAGTAACGGTGGGATCAAACAGTATATTGTACAATAGGTTCAGATAGAGCTACAAATTGGCTTATGATGTCGTGATGGTCAAGTAACATGAGGGATTATTCTATGGCCCGTATACCCTCCTAATACCCTCCTAATTAGGAAGAAAGTTTGCTATTGTGTATACAAAGCTCTTTATATGAAAGTCAATTCATCCAAGTGGCAAGCAGACGACAAAAGTATCAAAATGGCGGGATTAATGAGCAAGAACGGGCGCCTAAGACTCGTAAACACGCCGCCTGTCGAAAAAATAACGATTCTTGATATCGACCACTTCTCTTTAATGCTGTTTTACTCTGATAAGAAGTAAATGTTTGAGTTTTCGAAGAACTTGCAGCTCGCTATTGCTTGAGAATAGTCTTGGAGCATGGAATGACCAGTGGTCAAGCCGTATTGAGCCTGTCCAGAAGTCGCTTCTAATTAGCCCAACGAAAAAGCCGAGACCAATTGTACAACGGCAAATGGTGCAAATCAAAAGTTTTTCACAGAATTTGTGTCGCGTGAATCTGAACACATGGGTGATTTTGCGCATTCCTCTCGTCGGAAATTGTTGTCCTCGTTGTTACCGTTGTACTATTTCTGTACATACAAGAACCGATAAGCGTTACGTAGTCACGACAACCGCCCAAAAACGCAACATCAACTTGAAGCAAGATGTCGCGATATATGTAATTATATATATACATACATATATATATATATTTATATATGTGTGTATACTCAGCGCAGATTTATGATATTCAGATGAAGACGATTTGGAAATGGAATTGTTCTTTCACACTCACTACGAGGTTTTTCAAAACGATGAAAGTAGTTTACTCTAAAATCAACTTGCGACATTTCTGTTCAACAAATTTAGGTGTCTTTTCCGACCGTAATTCTTTCACTAAATCTGAGTTCGGTGGTGAGAGTTACCGATACTCTATGTCAGAGATCAACAATGCGTAATCGATTGATTTTTAATTAACATCAATGAATGCAGTGTATTGCATAGTTAGTAGCTGTGAGGTGTCACGTCGTCTAATTAAGTAGGACCTCCCAGCCGGGGATCGTCTCGTGGCGCCTTTAGCGAACACCTGCAAAGTCAAAAATTGATATAATTGCCTTCAAAATAATACCACTAGGAGGCTCTGTTCTGTGCGGCGAGCAATAAAAAGTTTCACGCTTCAGAAATGCGACCATCATCAGGAATGGAGAAAAAGAGCGTTAGTTTCTATCAATTTCACATGGCATTTAAATATTTACTTTGACAACGGGCATATATTGGTAAGTGATGCATAGCATGATTCAGTTATCTTCCGTAACGCACAGCAACAAAATAGAAATAGAAATAATCATGGTGGTCGATGTAATGGTCTGTTTCAAGTCAGCGTACGTGGGTCTACTTTAATATTTGTTGACGTTGTGTTTCAGATACTGGTAGCCCACCCGCTTTTAGCCCACAGATGTCGCCATCTAGTGTCAGTATCGACTACGACAGTCGAAGTTTCAGCGACGAAGAAAACAACGAAAACGCTGACAAACCAAGAAAGGTGAGCCTTTTCTGTAGGATGACACATAATTCTTGTTTCACAAACTTACAATTTATTCCTTTTTAGTTGAAAACTTATCTGAATTATAAAGCGGTCAGGAATTTTGACAGTGTTGCAGCGTGAGTATCAGTAATTCACTCTTCTTGGACATAAAAATGAATCAAGTTAATCACATTTTCTTCTCACGTTAGCAAGTGCAGTATTCTCCTTTCGTGTGCAGGTACGAAGGAATCGCACAACATTTACCACCTACCAACTTCATCAACTCGAGAGGGCGTTTGAAAAGACACAGTACCCGGATGTGTTTACACGGGAGGATCTGGCAATGCGGTTGGATCTCAGCGAAGCGCGCGTGCAGGTAGAGACTGTTTTTTGGCGTACAATCTAATTCATTGTGTGAAAAACTACCTGAAACAAATTTTGACAGAGACCCCTTTAGTTGTAACCGATGATAATTCAACACGATATCAATTCATAGGTTTTTAAAATAGAAGCTTAACATTTGATTGTTTAAAATTCTTGCGGTGTCGCGACTAAACGACCACTACAATTGAAGAATAACTTTTATGCCAGTGGGAAACGCAAGCACGCAGAAAACAATTATGCTTTTGTCAATCGCCCGCTCCAAGGTTGTAAAAAAGCATAACATTTCTATTGAAGATCCAGCATTTATAAGTTTCACCTTTCCTAAACTCCTATTCTGTCAGAGGATGGCTTCTATTAGATTCAGGATGAGTGTCCTTCGGTAGCCTGGGAATGGATCTAGTTCGATACATGCGTTGCAGTTTTGTTTAGTTACAATATACACAATTCTTGGATGCCTTACATGACAAGTTGTTATAATATATCTCTCGCATCGCGTCACTCTTACACGATTATGCGATGGAAATTATATCGAATTAGGATCAGCATACGTTCATTCGTGTCAGTCCGCGGGACTTATGAATGGGTCGCAACAAAACTCCTTTTATTTGATTGGTCGGATTAAGAAAAGATGACCGCTGACATTATCCAGAAAATTAGCCGTACAGTTACAAATCAGCCAGTCGTTAACGATAGGAGCTTCAGGAATAAATGCAACATTAAAACCATTCATTAACGTCACTTATCTCCCTTGTTACTTGTCGTCTTATGTCCGTGAGGTATGTCCAGTCCTTGGCTGCCTCGGTGAAAACGCCTAAGCCACAAAATTAAAAAACGATCCTGTATTACTGCCAACACAAAACACATTATCTCGGCGGGTCCCCAGTGATGAACAACACGAGAAGCTTTTCAAAATCGAGACATGCTGCGCTCGTTCAATGTTTTCAGAATTTGTGTTCAGGAAATTGATCATTCTCGCCAACGATTTTGCGCAAATCGGAACTAACGCTTCAGTCGCACTCTCTGTGCACACGAATTGAGAGCTATTTAAAATTCAATTTAGAATATATTTCCAATTGACTTGGTTAATTAAAGGAACACATCGCACGCTGTGCCTTGCTTTCAATATATTTCATATTAAAACTGTTAAGTGTCTTAAATGGACTGGAACGATTGTGCTTAATTGATTTAAACAAAGATTCTTGAAAGATATCATTAGACCAAGAACACACAAGGATCTGAGTGTGGGACGTTAGCTTTATTGCGTATATTGAACATTCTATACTAATTTAATGAGTTTTATTAAAAATAATCGAAAATAATGCGTCGACATACGATCAAATAGGATTCAAACTATGAGTAAGAGATCTGAAAGACCGCAAATTATATTAACACTACATTGAAAAATCAATGGTTAATTGGAAATTCTATTAAACGCATTATACAACCATGGTTTCAGTTAACCAGTTGAAATGCTTTGCGAATGCTGTGATTTATCAAATTTCAGTTATTAAAATTCTATTAGTCCACGAGTGTCCGTCAATTTTTGCGACACATGCCAAGCAATTTCCGGTTCATTCACAGACGACGCCCGCGGTGACGACCGCGAGAACTCACTCATCAAGTCTTGAGAAATGTAAAAGCATTTCTACGCTTCCTTTTAATTAAGTTAACAGAGACATTATCAACGAAGAAAATTTGAATTTGAAAAGTGTAATTACAAATCGTATAATTTGGTTACAGTTCGAGAAATCGGTACTTTTACAAAAATAATTTTACCTGATGAAGAAGATGAGTTTAGGGAGTGCTGTAAATTACATACAATATTTGTCACAGAAATAAAATCGAAATAATTGACATATAAACTTGAGATTAAAAATGAAATATTGTATTGTACTACACTGTATTGTATTGATACCATGCGCGCACCCAGCCTTGAAAATGGGGGTCTCGAATTCAGTCGATGTGAACCTTTTGCTGACAAAACGTCGAGAGAAATAAAAAAATGGGGTACCACCTTCAGAGCTGTGCATGTGTGTCTTTTTAGTGAACTTATCTACTCCTATGTGCGTTTAACAAAATCACTTATTTCATGACTTGCACACTGCCTAATATTGAAATTAAATTAAAACTAAGACTTTGCTCTAAAAAAATTGCACAGTCAGGCCTTGAAAGGTTTAAAGCATTAATCCGTATTTATGACCGAAAAATCAAGCTGAGTTTAAAGATTGCGCAACGACATGAGGGGTGATTATCAAAGTATCAATTTAACATCCGAACATCTAATTTAGCTATGCGAATTGAGTCACAGAGAAGCTGACAATTTAAGGTTGTAATAACAAGACTCTTGCCGGTAAAACGCTCTAATTACGACAGATAATTTACCGTCATGTTGTAACTCGGCTATTAGTAAGATTCCACCTCTTG
The DNA here is from genome assembly GCA_002633005.1 of Phoronis australis. NCBI lineage: Eukaryota > Metazoa > Phoronida > Phoronidae > Phoronis > Phoronis australis. The sequence continues at coordinate 250,010 of NMRA01000235.1, read as the reverse complement.
TCATTAGTCACATATCTTTGTCGAGACTTAATCAGTTCATTAACGATTCAGTTCACCATCTAATCCTAGTGTTCATGGCTAGATACAATCGACCTCGTTGTCCTATCTAGGTTTTCCAGGGATTGTGGAAATTCGGTATTTTGTCTCTTCGCAACCTAAAACTGGTTAAAATACGACTTTGCCCGTATAGCACAACTCAATGTCCACGTAGACTCTGTCAAATTCGCGGTATTCGCCTCTTCTACGGTAGCAGTGATGTACAAGAAGGCTAATACAGCAAGTTAACAAACCCCAAAGGTCAGGCAGAAATGCAACAATATGACCGATAACAACAAGGAGCCCAAGATGACCAATAAAGAGAAGACCAAGGACTAGCCAGCCAGTTCTTTGCTTAAACTCTTTCATCAAAAAATCGTCAATTGACTTGTCCTCATCTACTGCGTCACAACGACAGGAGTATTTGCTTGTGATCGTATCCGAGAAAGGCAACGATTTTATTTTCCAAAAATCACATTTCTTTAGGTGTCGTAGATGTGCTTACACTGAACTAAAATAACTTTCATTTTTCTTAGGTTTGGTTCCAGAACAGACGTGCCAAATGGCGCAAGCGAGAAAAGGCGATGGGACGCGACAGCCCTAATTACATTGAAGTGGACCAGATTTCACCATTGCGAGGAGATTTGTCAAGACTTCCATCACCGTGGTTGATCCCGGGGCTTTCAGCAACCATGACAGACCCGGCCTCCTGGGCAGCGTTGGCCGCGGGCACACTTCCCGGTGCTTTGGCATACAGTCCTTTAATGATGACGGTGCCTCACGTGGGCAGCCTATCGGCCTTGGCTCAATTGTATCAAGCTCAGGCAGCCACTGTAAAATCGGCGGCAGTGGCGGCACCGTCGCCATATCACGCCGCCATGCTTGCCGCATCACATCCAAGTGCTTCGTTACCACTGCCTTCGGGTGGTCAAAGGGAACAAACGTCTTTGGACTTGAGAAAGACTAGCATAGACTCACTACGTCATAGGGCTAAAGAACACAATACCCTGTTAAATGCGTAAGGTCACGGATGTTCTCGTAGTATACTGTTCGTACTTTCATTTTGCGATTCTTTAAACGCCTCAGTCTAGTCTGAGCCCAGATACCTTAACATAAACACGAGATAGGTGCCCATTGAGCGCCTGAGTGTTGTCATGACAACCACTAGACTTCCGGTGCTTACAAGGAATGCACATAGAATTCAACAGCTTGAAAAGTCCATGGCCAAGTGACACTTGCTTTGTTTTAGCTGTGGTGCTGACTGCGTGGGGTAGCGCTTGTAGCACTGAACTAGGTGCACGAGCAAAAACACGATGGAGACCTGAGTTAGGTCACTACATTACGAAGGACTGTTTTTAAACGGTTCTAAAATGGTTTAAGTTATTATTGCAGTGTGTTATTGTTATCATGTTAAGAATTGTACAGATCTGTAAAATAACATTGTTAAATCTATTAATTTTATATCATGTCGATATTAGGTTACGTGTCAACGTATCAACGAATATTTATTTTATGGAATATTGAACAATATTGAACAATATTAATACTCCGTCAGTGTTTGCTTGGATGTGTTGTTCAGTCGTTTGTACCGTGCGTAGTGAAACTAACTAATAAAACATTTAGTCAAAATAAATTATGCACTGATTGAATAGTCTCACTCTGGTACTCTACCGAGTACGTGGACTGGACTCGCTGGTTGCCAGCGTGTCCGGTAGGGGAAGACTGGATTGATTCCTTTTTCATTTTGACTTGAACTGTTTTACCGGTGTTAGTTAGTGGTCGTTGCGCCATGCAAACCAATTCTTCCAAAACTTGTTGCTTTAAACAAGAATCAGTTTTTTTAGAGTAAACATTTTACCACTAATTTTACCACTAATTTTCAATTATAATTTTGATTTTTCTTCCAAATTTAAAATGATAAACCTGTCCACCTTGCCATACAAATACAGCCTGATGATTTTATGAATTGCTGTCTACTTTGCTTCTTTTTTGTAATGGTAAAACTCAGTCGAAGTGATAAATTGACCAAAAAGGGCAAAAATGTCCTTAACATTAAAAGTGAGAAACACCCGTGCAATTGATTAACACAAGACGACAGATGGCCAAGCTCGTGCCCACTTCTTATTTTACCAAAAATTCAAAAAGTAAACTTACAACCAATGTACTTATTAATTTAAGTGAAGCGAGATGTCTTCTTGGGCCTATCATATGGCAAAGAGAAGCCAGTTTAACTAAATCAGTTTGTTATTTTGTTTTTACAGCGATAGCTTGAACTCATGGCTGTTTTCAATTTAGATCCTGGCCACTTAAGGTTATAACGTTGGTATTATTTTCTTGCCTCGTCCAGTTCAGAAGTTACCCCTTGGATCGGGAAGAACTGACGGTTTGTTATTTCTCCCAAGACAGCTCAGGTCACTCCATGAGAATTGATAAGCTAGTTCTGGAGAAATAACCATTTGTAGTTTCTTTCCAACCCAATAAATCATAGACATTATGACTAAAGGAGCAGATTGTGACCAATTTGACATCAATAAGTGGTGTTAACCAAAAGTTGTGTTTTTGTCACAAAACTCGGGCTTAATGCCACTTTAAACTAAATTGAAATAAGGTGTGTAACGTGCTGAACTGGCCCCAGTAATCTCGCTTTAATGACCGCTAATTGTCCCTGAACTCACCGAGTACCGTCTCTCAAGGATGCCTAATACGGATCAAGGGTCGGCGGATTATTACCGCAAATTAAATTTTAAGTGTATCAGATAGCGATTACACGTCGTTACCGGTGGACGGCTACTCGACGGACATTGTGCGCATTACAAATAGTTAAATAGTGACAATGGCCAATGCTTTCTGAATGGTAATAACCCTAGTCTGACACGAGGCCCCGGGGCTGTTATGAGAACACAGGTATCAGCTGTGCACATGATGCAATAAACGGGGTACCGGGCTCGATTTCCTTTTTGTCAAAAAAAGTGTTTTTTTTTCACACTTTGGTTTATATAATTTCCTGAAAGCAATTCCAGATTAACTTAATTACAAACAGGACAGACATGGACACTAGTAAAAAGATTATACAAATGATATGCCAATTAAAACCTTTAAGTAATTAGTTCTTCCGTTTACGCATTTAAATTTTCTGTTATTTGGCTAAATCACGAACCACAGGTGCAGTATTTAGGAAGACAGATACATTTATAGTGTCCGCCAGTAAGAATTACGAAGAATTTTTAAAGGCGGGCAACCTCCTCAACAACGTAACCGATCAATGTTGCTAAATCCATGTCTAGGTTTTCTCGACACCATTTCCCGCTTTTGGCGGGCGGCGCACTTCAAATAGAAAGGATGCATCACTGTGCTCGCTATAATTTTTGACAGGGCAATCCAAATAAAAACGCCTGAATGTTCGACATGTGTTCTTGCTGTTAAAGGTGAGTTACAAACTTTGCATTAAGTTGGCCATAGATTCTATTCAGTGACTAAAAATTTAAGGAACTACAAAATAAAGTAATATTTGTTCGTTCCGCACCAGTACAAGAGTGTTCAGCAGTCTGGAGATGGACGCGTAGTTTTACCCAAACAAAATCGTCTTTTTGCACTACAGTCTAAGAACGTTTTTGGAATTAAAGAAAAAGCAAATTTACACGTCCTGTACACGGTTTTCACAAATTAGGGTGCGTGTTTCCTGAGCCGGGCCACGAGGTCAGCTGTCTCGTTCGGTGAGTCACAAATAAACAGTAGGACTGGATCTTCAATATCAATTTGTGGGATTGAATTGAGAGACATCGTAACAGGATTATTCGCGGATTATAGCTGTCATTATACTTCACTGAAAACGTTATTCATCTGTCACAGATAGATCTCGAATCATTATGTGTGTTACCAAGTTGAAGATGAATTAAATCAGCTAGTATCATAAAGAAAGTCTTAAAGAACCATTTAAAGAGATTAAGCCGTTAATACGAGTAGTACGTGTCCACTTATCGCCATCATTTCAAGTCGTTCTATTCCCACCGCTGCAGCCAGCGAAGAACGACTACTTTTCGGCATGATACCTCATGCCTCCGACAACCACAATATACATGTAGAAATGTTAAGGCGACTATGAGACGTAATTCTTACAGCTGCAGTAGCTTTTGTTCAAGTAACTTTGCATACCGGTACAAGTCAGTCAATTTACCACTAATGAACACGAAACAAATCATGTTTTGCACGAATTTTTGAAACGGCGCTCGTCGCTATGACGAACTCTGACTTAAAATAACAAACTATACCTTTGTAGGAAATTGTTTGGGATCAATATCTACACATTTCAAAATAAAATATTAACCCGTGTGCACAACTTGTTTTGACCTCCATTACATCAACAGCAGTTAACAAACCAGAAAATACGGAAGTTATGCGGGTGCATTTGAACTTTCAACAAAGAACACAAACCCCATGATCCAGCAATCATGACTTTTTGAACAATAGGGCAACACGAGGCTGAATACTACTAACGGGGCAATTGTTGAACCGTTAACTAATAGAACACTGGAAGGGCATAGTGGGACAGCGAGCAACATTGAGTACAAACCCCATCATTACTACCACCTTACGCAACATAACCACTAACTGTAATAGGCAGGTGTTTAATTGAGTGTCAAACATCTCCATTCCAGCCCAATGCCTTTCTTAACTCGTTAGGCCCAAAATAGCTTGTTTTGTCAGTTTCAATGTTTCACCAGACTGAACACAAGGTAGCGCTAGGAGACGTTTTGAAGTATCGTTTTATTTAGCTAAAGGCTCCGTCACAACCGTACCAATGAGTTATATACATATAGCTATACTTATCTCATTGGTTCTCACCACCATCTCCATAACTGAAAATTCCAAATAGAAAAGTTTAATAAGCTTTGTACGATGACTGCAATCAGAGGAAAATGTTTGAAGCACGTTTACATCTCTACCGATGGCATCTCTAAGTTACTAAATAATTTGGCAATGTGAACAGTTTACCCGCCTATAGGTTTTTCGGAGAAACTGGCCGACGAAATCGTCCCTGTACTCAAACACATTTTTCAATTATTATTGGAATCTTGCACCTTGCCAGAAGACTGGCTAACATCAGATACAAATCCCGTTTTCAAGAAAAAGGGCCACACAAAGGCGGCAAGCTACAGACCAGTATTTCCCACTTCGATCATCAGCAAATTGCTAGAAGTAGAACAGTATATGTTCTCTAACGTTATAACTCAACTTGATAACCACCTTGTTCTCAGACGACCGACAGCATGATTTCCGTTGCAACCACAAATGCAAATATCACTAACTGATCCGCACCCTAGGTAAATGCATTGACACCGGTGGCCAATCGGATGTCATCGTTCTCGAATGGCGTTCGACGTTGTCTCTGACCAAGCTCCGTTGCTATGGTGATGGTGGAAATGTCCTATCCTGGACCTCAGCTTTTTAAGCAAACGAAAACAACGAGTAATGGTGTATGGAAAACTTTCAAGCTTCATTCCAGTTTAATCCAGTGTCNCCCCCCCGACACCTCCCCTGTTTTTGTTTGGTTCATCAATGACTTTGCCAAGGACATTTCAACTGATACCGGGCTCCGCCTGTATGCAGACGACCGGCTCATTATCGCAAAATCAAAACAACGACAATAATATACTTCAGGAACATTTAGACTCACTCAGGGCTTGGAACCGACTAATGACAAAAGAGGAAAAATTTCCAGGTGATATATCATTCCACAAAGAGATAGGCTTGGGTGAAAGAAATATTTTTGTGTTGTAAAATTTAAATGAAATAAACGTTTTTGAATAAAAAAGTCAAAATAATGATAAAAAGAGACGAAAAATAAGGAAACTGGAGATCAAATAAGCAAATCGAAATCAAAACTAGAGGAAATACTCTTAAAGAGAAAAATTATAAGCTCTGCTCACTCATCAACTGGGCAAATAAATGGCAGATGTACTTCAACGCAACTAAGTGTCAAGTTCTACATAAAACTTACGCAAGTATCGCAAGCAAGTACATAATATTCAAAGAACCCCACAGGAACCTGTCTCTCAACACCAATAGCTTGGCACCCCCACATCCTACTCTAAAAAGCATCAAACGACAAGCAGCACGTTTTGTTTGCCAATACTTCTGAAATACGACGGAGCAGAGTTACCCAAACGCTTTGTTCCCTAGGCTGGGAACCCCCGGCCAACAGACTGAGATTGTCGTCTCCCTACCTTCTTTAAAATTCAACAAGCCTGCACTGCAACATCACCAGACATTAGGACAACTCGCAGGAGCAACAAAAATTCCGTTCAGCACATTCCAGAACAGACTTCTACAAATATTCTTTCTTCCTGGGACAATAAAAGACTGGTCACATCTTCCCCAGTCTATAACCAAAGTAGCAGCAACTGATTCAAGCTTCAGCCTCCCTGCGTGCTGGAAACACCGTCTGAGCACTGCACCCCATTGACGTGATGGTATCAACCTTTGCAGATTATAAAACAAGACAAGACACCTATTACTAACACAAGACAATACACCTGTTCCTAACACCAAGTTGTTATTGCTGGTGTAATAATGTCCTTACTGAAGATTGAAAAAAAGAGTCAAGATGAGATCACAAAGTGGACAACAAATTTTATTTCAAAATTGATAAAAATGGCAGACATGACAACAGAGCTCAGCTCCTAATTTCAACAATTTATAAAATTTAAAAAATAATTCATTTTGAGAAAAAATAATAAATTCTAGGTTACATCTGAAAACACATTGGTTGGTTGATTGTAAATAGACAATACAAGTGATTGACTGAGAACCAGCAACCTAGACACTGGAGACACCATGTCACTCATTGAATGCATACATGAAGTTAGTCTATTAGTTAATTGAGGTTAAAAAAGAGTGCAGTAACTTTTGCGATGCATCAGACGTGCACAGGCCTTATGGTTGGACCCACTGCATGAAATACCCGAGCTAAAACTGTGGAGGTTTATCGTGAAGAAAGTTTTCAAGCCTGAATGTCTCTTTTTAAGAAAATTGACAGACAAAGGTTATGTGGGACCCTATAATAATGTCTTACTTTGGAACATAACATCTAAGACACCGCTGATGGGAATCAGATGTAACTATCAGAATCCATGAGTTCTGCACTGTCCTTGGCAAAATGCTGTTATGAACTGCACGTAAAAAGTTCCTGTTTAGCACGAGACCCTATCGAAAACACAAGTTTTACCATTTTTACAAAAAGAATCAAAACTAAAATAAAACAAAATAATGTAAAAACAACTGTAACAGACTTTTTCACATATGATCTTGAACAGTGCGATTAAACAGATTGGAATGTTATTAATAACATTGTTTTGCCATGACTGGACCCTTCATTTTTTGTTGAATTTTTAATTAAGAGACATGACCACGTGACCCAATTAATTTCAAATTGATATAAAGTCAAATATACCAAAAATTTAAAGGCTAACTATTTTCGGAAAACACCTAATTCATAGTTTTGCAGATATTTTGCTAAATGTACACACTTGGATCCAGCGTATATGATGGCGTTCTGTCGTTCAGCAACTTTTTCAGAGGTGAGGGGTTTTGAACAGGATAACATCTAGCTCCTTTGTTAACTCCCCAGCACAGTCTTTTGTCCCGTATGACAACAAGCAGGCCAATTATCTCCCAGGCTTCAAAGGGTTACTGAAATCTGGCAGAATGGATAGTCTTAACTTCTGTTCTAGTTGGGCAATTTTGGTGATTCAAAAGCTAAACATGATCAGAATTTGACAAGGAATTCAGAAATGATATTGGTTTATATTCAAATATGTTATAACTTAACTTTCATTTTTAGCATCACAGCCATCAGGCTACATAGGGTCTGATCGGAGATTAGAGCAATTATCGAACAAAAGAGAGCCGGTCCTCCAACCATAATTGCCAGAATGGAGTTAATCATTCCTGTAAGATATTGGCTACTGGGGAAAACTTCCCAACTTGTTGTTGGGCTATAGAATCGAACAAGTTGGGAGCAATGGGGAAACCCCGTAATGTAACCTTGACCTTCCGAATGATATGTTCGCGGCATCTCAACATGAATCAGCAAACCATTTAGTTACTATTAACTGCACTGTCAACACAACTGGAGCACCACCTTTGGATAAATCAATGTCTACTGAGCAAACTATGGAGCCTTCTTGGGATTACCAGGCTTCAGCTTTAGCTTACTCATACTGCCCGACAGGGGGCGTTGACTGCTGGGCAACGAAGACTTTCTGATGCTTGGGGATGGAATTCCAGATACACTATCTGCACTTGATGACCTTCTGGTAAGTTCTAGCGATGGCCCGGTCCCAGGAGTGCGGCGACCAGCGATGGGGCTTTGAATTGTCCGTACAGTAGGACTACTATTGCCACCTGAAGGGCTCGAAGTTATGGATCGGCGAGATCTATCCAAGGATATAGACTTGGGTGCAGGTGGCTTTTTCATTACTCGTTTACCTACAGAATTATAACAAGGCTCATCTGCACGACAATTTTCTACTTTAACATTCTCAACTCCCGTCACAACACAGCCAATATCTGTACTATTTTCAACACTCTTCCTCTCCGATGCTTTAACAGCCCAGTTCCGTTCATTCTCAACACCGTTATCCCCACCACCTCCAGAGTCACGGCTCTCTGCATCGAGCGCCTTCTTTTGGAAAACCAGTAAACCATTCTTGGCATGCTCCTCCATGTCAGATTTCACTGTGTCCAGGTCACGTGCTGCAGTGTCACACTTCATCTGACTCTCCTTCTTCACGGCGTTCAATGACTTGAAGAAGTTTTCACCAAATTGAGAAAGCGCTGTTAAACCCTCCTTGGAAAATCCCTCGTCCACCGACAATAGATCCACCATTTCACGAAGCTGTTAAAATATTAAATGATCAATAATTTGAATCTAGACAATTTGTATTTGTATGCAAACTATAAGGTTTCATGGTTGAAAATCATGTCATTGTAAAATACTTCACACCCTAGAAAATCGCATTCACAATATGTCTTGCCTTATATGACAGCCATCATTCACAGCACCAACTGCTCGATTGTGATGGGCTGTTACGAAATTGAGCATCCTAAACATACAGTAATATGTTTTGCCTCAGATGAGACAGAAGGTGTGCTAGATGTCACCTAATCACTCATTCATTTGCATTTTCTTTTTGGTCAACAGGGCGCGCTATAAGCCTCACTTAGAGTACCCTATACCAGAAGCGTCTTTAACAGAGTGAGTGCCCGCTAACGTGTACTCGCGAATACAAAGAACAGCTCCTGAACAGTTGTGAGCGCTCACTGTGCGATCCAGTATGGCGACTCTGAAGCAGATTGTGTTGAACGTCTTAGCCGATGAGCTTAACAGTCCTCCCTATGGCATACTGAGCAATGACTATGATGAATCTTTGCCAATATTAATATCGGCAGCCCACGACAACAACCGTGAAGGCCTTGGAACGACAAGAATCGAAAATTACGTCGAGGAAACTGTTCCTCGCTACAGCAACCCGCAATTTAAGTCGCACCATTGGATGAGTCGGTCAACTTTTGAGGACCATAGTGGGTTCATATGTTGCAGACGTGAAGCCTTCGCAGGACGCCATCTTGGAAATCTAAGCGGACATGCTCTCGAAGTCGTTTGCGAACGCTCGCGAGTGCTAACATAAACACAGCTGTTCAGGACGAGGGCGCTCAAATCGCTCGCGGGCGCTCCCCCTATTGAACACGCTTCAGTCAGAAGTGTTCTCTGTTACAGAAGTTCTTGTCAAAACTGAATAAAAAGCCTGTACAAAATTTCTTACTTGTTCTGATTTGTCTTTGAAACATTCCAGAAACTGCCTCAGTTCCCTCTCATCTGCTGTATTTTTCAACTTGTAAAATTTATCCAGGATCTCTCTGATTGGCTGGCACACTGTCGCATCCATGCTCTCCTGGAATTGGAGGTAGGAATCCCTACCAAAAAGACAACAACAGACTTCCAAAGTACACTGATAGACTTTTCTTTTAAATATGGATCACAATTTTTTAATGATAATGAAAAAATCATGACTTATGTTGAGTGTTTAATTAATGATGAATATTTTTATGAAATTTCTCATTTTTGGCAAGTTTCTGGTCATGCAAGCAAAGAAATGTTTACATTAATAGCAAGATGTTGGTAGTTTTAAAAACCGTCTGTGTGGGCAGCGTCCAAATTCATTGTCAGAGACAAAATGAAAGTGAAGTCACAAGAAAGTTGTCAAAGTGGCAACGCCATTTTGTCATTAGAATATGCCTACTTAATAGTTGAACCAGTGAGTTTTATTTTTAGCAAAATTAGCTGTCATGATTACTTTGGTCTTGTTTATCTTCATATCTGTGAAAAAGATTTTATCCAAATTCACAAAATTTTGCTGATATTTGAAAATCGGTTTCCGATCCACCTAACATATGTCAGCCAAATAGAGAAATACATAAATTCCAAGGTAAATATTTTCACTCATTCAACTTTAACAGAAATCATCAGTACATGCAGGCACAATGGGGCAGTAAACTGAGATGTCCTCTGTTTAAAGGGACCATGGGGGTAACTGACCGCAGTAAAATAACCCCTACTCCAAAGACACCAATTTCTATCAAAAATAATTCAAAACAAAACTCATTTTGATCTTGGAGGGGCTAAGTGGTCCGGATAGTGGCTTGGAATTTCGCGGATGGTTGTATAACAAGGGAGTTGATTACAGATAACAGGACAGTTGAAACTGACATCAATGTGAGTGAAAGAAATTCTATGTGAACCCTGCTCTTAGTCATACAACTCTCACTGTTGGACTGTGTAACTAAACACAGCTTAACAAAGGGTTAATGGTCCTGACTGAGAAGATAATTGTTTTATTACCCTGTATGGATTCTGAACAGAGGAGCACAGAATGTATTTTTTGATCGCAGGACTTACCTGACACCTTCCATCAATGACTCTATATAGCTGACCTGCAGCTGATAAACACTTTGATGGAACTTTAGTTCTTCCTTGTGAACTTTGACCTAAAATAAAAAGGATTGATGAAGACCTGGGATTAGACCATTCTGTTATGAAGTCCCACACAGTGCTAATTAGGTCGAGTCAAAATGGCAGTGAACCTTCCTGTTGAAGTTATTCAATAACTTAATACCATGTCACTTAGAACACTCTCTAGACTAATGGAGATTATGAAGGGCCTGGTCAACAACACTAATAAAAACTATAGATTAAATACTAAACACTAAAAATGTATTTTCTCAAGGTAAAGGTTCTGTAGAATATGATTATCATCTGTCATTTATAGGGACATGTGACCATATTTTTCTACCAAAATATCAAAAAAGAAAGGAACATTCATAGGAAACATTAACAAATTTCGTTTGATATAAATGTTAAACTCAAAAATGCTGTCAAAATTTTATAAATCATCTGCTCCTTTCCGTTTTATGTAATTTTTGTTTTTTATAATATTTATAAAGACCTGTTTTTGATAGCCCCTCAACCAAAAGTGGAAAATTTAAAATCAATTCTCATAAGTGTATAAAGCACAATCTCTGAAAGTTTCACAAGAATCTGACACTTCTAAGATATGTTGTCCAAAATTATAACCTTAAAAGGCAAAGCAAGAGATTTCACCTCAAAACACAAACCAAACAAAGCGTAGATAAAAAAATTCAAGTTATGACAGAAAAGTTAAAACTGAACATACAAGTTTGAAAACGCTATTAAGAATTACGAACACATGACTTTTCAATTCAAAAGAATTTGGAATAGTTTGATTACCAAGATGAGCAGAATGATAGAATCGCACACAATACTTTTCGTACTTTAGTTTTCAACTAACTTTAATTTTAAAACTGATTTCCAATTGGACTTGAAGAGGTCATGACAACCACATTCTAGATAGGCCACCAAGCCTTCGTATTGTTTGTTACACAGCACATGGCTGTTGTGAGTCACAAAAACAATAACTTAAAAAACTGTGGTAACTTATACACCATACATAACGGTATTAACGTCCATGTTCAGATAAAAATCCAACCCCTAATGTTTCACTGTTAATCACCCGTGCTCAGTAAATAATTTAACTAATATACAGCCGGTAACAGCAGTACGTAACATATTAGTGTGGCTGCTCATTTGATTTCCCAAAACACATGAAGTTCACACTCACGAGCTTCAACTCCAATCTGCGAATTTTTTTGTTCAACATATGCATGCGGAGTAGCTCACACTAAAGGAGACCCTCAGATGTCAACTCTCATTTCAAGTAACCACAGTAACCCAAATTGATAAGTCAACCCTTATTTTGAATATTTTATTTTCAATTTCTGAAAAGTGACATCATTTGGTCAAAGACCATAAAACAGTAAAGTACTCTGAACCTTTGAACTTTGGCAAGGTGACCAATAAGAAACCAACAAACCTGTAAAGAGTGCATGTGAACAGAGTAGTTCATGGCTTTCAACAAGGCCTGGACAAGGTCACGACCTTCCTTCTGGCGAGACCGTGGGAAGTTAGGCAGNTATGTAATTTTTGTTTTTTATAATATTTATAAAGACCTGTTTTTGATAGCCCCTCAACCAAAAGTGGAAAATTTAAAATCAATTCTCATAAGTGTATAAAGCACAATCTCTGAAAGTTTCACAAGAATCTGACACTTCTAAGATATAATGTCCAAAATTAGTCAAACTAAAGTCCTGCATAACCTTAAAAGGCAAAGCAAGAGATTTCACCGCAAAACACAAACCAAACAAAGCATAGATAAAAAATTTCAAGCTATGAAAGAAAAGTTAAAACTGAACATACAAGTTTGAAAACGCTTTTAAGAATTACGAACACATAACTTTTCAATTCAGAAGAATTTGGAATAGTTTGTTCAACATATGCATGCGGAGTAGCTCACACTAAAGGTGACCCTCAGACGTCAACTCTCATTTCAAGTAACCACAGTAACCCAAATTGATAAGTCAACACTTATTTTGAATATTTTATTTTCAATTTCTGAAAAGTGACATCATTTGGTCAAAGACCATAAAACAATAAAGTACTCTGAACCTTTGAACTTTGGCAAGGTGACCAATAAGAAACCAACAAACCTGTAAAGAGTGCATGTGAACAGAGTAGTTCATGGCTTTCAACAAGGCCTGGACAAGGTCACGACCTTCCTTCTGGCGAGACCGTGGGAAGTTAGGCAGGGTCGAGAGTATTTTCTCAACAGTCAGATCAGCAACAAAGACCTTTGACAAGGGAGGCTGAAATGTGAGAGAGTGAAGATAAGTGAAGATAAAAGGCAGAGTGCACATGGGGAAATGGGGTGTAAATGGGGGGAGGGTAGTCAGTAAACATGGAGGAATAGATGCATTTTGACAACTAACATAATCCAATAAATGTCTCTATGAAGATGTTTAAGGTATTTGCTAGGATCCAAGATGAAAAGTTTTAAGACAATTAGCTCTATGACCAGAACTAAATATTCTTTTAATAAGAAAATGAGATGGCCAACTGAAATCAGGCGAGGAACTGGTTGATCTTTGACCTCCTGTATTTCTGGAAATGACTTTCAATGACTAAGAATTATTATAATTCAAAACAAAGCTGCACTTATTCCACTTACTGTTTTAACTTCATTTTCACTATTCAGAAATCACAAAACAATTAACATCTGGAAAATTTGCCATTATTTGCAGCACCATAATCCGGTATTGAAAAGTGGAAAATGACAATGGAGAATTATTGTTGTTGGCAAATTTTCATGAAGTGTACTGTTGACAACACCTGTCATTATTTTTGCATTATTCACATTGAAACAATGTGTCCTGCACACAACTGCACTGACGTAACTCTGGACAACAACTAATCCATCCACACAAAAGCAAATGTCCACAATTTACCCACGGTGCTGATGGTACGAGGACCGACACTGCCAACAAGTCTTGGCACGTCTCCAACAACAGATCACATGACCTGGCCACATGGCCTGCCAGTCTTTCATTGGTTGCTTTCATCACATGTTCACTGATTGGACAGCTCGGGTCAGGTGACGTCACCGTGGTGAGTGATTGGAGGAGAAGAAGCAATTTCTTGTAGAGCTGACATAGCTTTGACTCAAGCTTTGCCTGCAATTGGACGCAATGAAAACTTTTACCAGAAAAAGTAGAATCACGCCTATTTTCTTGATTCACAACCAAACCTCCTGTAAGTATATTTTCACAGTTAATGAATCAGCAGCAGCATTACCAACATGTAAAGAAGTTGTTAACGCACAAAGGTTAAAGGTCGTACAATTTAAATTTTCAACACAATATATTCAGCATTATGTGCATATCTTGACATCATCTCTGGACATCTCAATACAAACAAGCGTTATGTTTGTTTTAGTTTCTTCCATTACCAGCGGTAAAAACCAATCCACAGACTAGATAAACAATTACCAGTCTCAACACACCCCGGTGTTCACTCCACCTAAGTCATCTGTTAGATGGCACACAGATACCATTACTTCCCAACAGCGTGTTGACACACTAATCTATGACATAATCTTCACAGAATGACACACAGTTTCTAAACTGACACAATGAGCGTACACAAAGTGTATATTTCTAGTGCCTGAGTACAGGATTACTCCAGTTTTTAAAACGAATCCCTCCCCCAGTGTGTTTTATTGCCCAGCATAGAGTTTTTCACTGCTTTATCCAGAACAAGCAGTGAGGAATAACCAAACTCGTTAAACATGATTGTATTTTTTGTTGTTTCCTGTCAACAGAAAATGGTTCAATGTTTTTTCCAGTTAACTATAAAGTGAAACTTTGCATATATTTGCCACATGATTTGGAAAAATGCCGTGTTGAACAGGCCAATGTTCAAAGGGAACACAGAGCTGAATTCACCAGCTATTAGTAAGGGAAAATATTCCCCGGTGTTCCCTGCAGGTTGAGCTCATGTTTTTTCCTGTTCATTTGTGTTAAACAATGTTCACTATAGTTTGCTGTGATTTCTGCCATTCTGTCAGAACAACAAACTCCCTGAGACAAGTCAGATGGTCAGTCTCTTCATTACTCTGTTATTATCTTACCACATGCTTCAGATTAAGATGGTCAAGACGTCCACTGCACATGTCCATAAGTGTGACTGGATGACCAGTCTTCACATACTGACTGGTAAAGAGAGGCTGTTGATTGACGACTTCAGGAGAGATGTCCTGTAACACAAAGAAGTGCCCATCAATCAAGTTCACGACAATGACTCATAACAGACAAGATTCAGTTGTTAACATATAAAATCTCATTATACTTAAAAAACAATAAAATCTGAAAGAAAACAAGAATAATGCAGCCTGCCATCACACTACATAAGCGCCCCCTATGTATAATATTCAGACAGCTCTTCATGATTGTGAATGCACAGTGGGATTGGCCCATGAATTTATTTGATTGGTCCACGAATCACTTTGATTGGTTCAAGAATCACTTTGATTAGTTCAAGAATCACTTTGATTGGTCCATGAATCACTTTGATTGGTACATGAATCACTTTGATTGGTCCTTGTTTCTGACCAGGGGTCAGTTTCATGACAGTGACTAAATACAGAAACTTGGTCTAACACTTCAAAATTGATGAAAAAAGTTTAACCCTTGCAAGTAATTATGAGAGCATCATAAACATAATGTCATATAAAATATCTCATTAACAAGCAGTTACGCGTGTATCCTTAGAGACTTTGCACAATTAGTGAATTTCAATTATTTTTCAGAAATAGTTGTGAGAAGTGTATGTCCAAATTTCTGAGTCACGTTTTATGAAATAGTTCACTCAGTCTAAAAACATCATCAAAGTCTAAAAACACATTCATTTTGACGAGTTCAGAAAAAAACTGTTGCAAAAATAAAGAGAACACTGAACTGCAGAGACACCTAGCTGCATTTTATAAAAACAAAAGTTCAAAATACACCAGGTAGCGCTTGTGAAGCCAGCATCATGGAAGCTACATCATCCAATTACCCAATAAACCCTCACACCAGGGAAGGTTTGCTCTCACAAAAAACATTCATTCTCAATAATAAAAATAACTGCAAGCAATCTGGTACACATTGTACCACACATACCCAGGCCAGCTTTAGTGGTGTGCTCCAGTGGGATTCTAACCCATGACCTGAGTAAAGGAAGCGGACAACAATCCCACAATGCCACACTGCTTCCTCTATTCTCCATTAGCCCTTACTAGTGAATATTGTCAGTGTTTCTTATTAACTGCACCTTGATACAATAGCCGCTGATGGTCTCTGTCATACCTCATTATTCTTACACAGCCTAAGTCGAGTTGACTCCACACTCTGGACCAGCTTGGTCAGACCTGCTCGGGGAACAGACACTGTTGGTCCAGACTCTTCCTTGGTAATCCAAGACCTGCAGTAATGAAAACATAACACCACAGCAACCAGTAAGCCAGGAGAAAACAGCACAACGATATATGATGACTTAGGACAACACAATCTCAAGATATCCATTCTTGCACTTAAAATGAGGACTTGTAATTTATCAGTAGTGAAAGCAGCAACTCTAGGTTCTAAACATTTACATAAAGTTCCACTGCACCCCACACTTGACTCTATTCAGTATCGAAATAACAAACTTCTGAGTCAGTGCATGTTGCATTTAGGGCTTATTACACAAGTTAGAATGTCTTGATTAGAACTTAATACAAGAATCATCCATTGAATAGTTCCTTCACCAATACTGTATGAAGATACTGGTTGCAGCTGCTATGTCATCAAGACATGCCGCCATAGTACATGTAGGCGTAAAGCAAGACAACAAGATGAGGGAGGAGCTAAGTTGGTTATCACTCACAACACAACAAGATGAGGGAGGAGCCAAGTTGGTTATCACTCAAGTTAGAGTAAGATGCTGCTTTAACATTTTTTGATTGTGATTGACAGTCCAGAGTGGTCACCACACCACTCATATTGGTCAGAATTCCTGGGCAAACTGCGAGTCTTCATTCGGCAGATTGCATGTGATTTCACTGCGTACATATGAAGACGGTGCGTTAAGATATGTTGTTATTCATTAAGTGTATTATTCATTAAGTGTTATTATTCATTAAGTGTTATTATTCATTAAGTGTTATTATCAGAATCCAAACCTGCAACTATCCGCAACAGCACTTAGCGTTCCCTCGACCTCAATAGTTACTGATGACCTTGAACTCAGCGCCTCCGACAATATCATCACCTAGCAATGCATTAATGGAAATGTGAGTTCAGGGTGACCCTTAATGTAACCAAACCTCACAACTCTAAAATCACAATGACTAAGATCATCTGCCATGCATAGGAATTAGAAAGAGTCAGTGTCAAACTTAAATGAAATTCTCTCATTTAATTTAAAGAGTGCCCTTCCCTCTTTCAGCATATAGATTGATGTCTTCCATCAAAAGGAATCGAAAAGTCACAAGACCTTGGTATCAAGCCATCCAATGACTTGCTAGTGAGGAAAATTGTTTTCCACAAAGTAATGAGAATAGAAAGATTGGAGCAACATGTTGGATGACTGGGCAACATATATCCATTTCCGGAAGTGAGAAGGACCATCCTTATGTCTGGCCAAATGATTACAAAGCTACAAATTAAACAAATCAATTTAACTCAATGGCTATATAAAACGTATAAATAATTCAGAAAGATATTAGAGCCAGGAATTCTGCTATTTTTGGATCACATGACCATTTATTGGTAATGTTTTTGAAAAGTGCAGTCATACCAAAGCAAAAAGTGTTTAATAATATTTTTCTAACATTCAAGATGAGATCTGTTATAATTGCTTTTATCTTATGACAATCATAAATCCAACTTTTCAGTAGCAGATCATGCTGCAGCAAAAAGTGAAGAACTCACAAAAGTGTTTAGAGCAACAATAAACATGTGTTCTGTCGAAAAAAATTAGAGTTGCCCCTTTCACCACTATTATACTTGTCTCAACCTGTTCCTTGCTGAGAAATAGATTATATTTCTGATCTATGGAAGAACCATCAGTTCATTGGTTTGCTACTACTACAGACGAGGCTCAGTATTGCTACTGCTACAGACGAGGCTCAGTATTGCTACTACTGCAGACGAGGCTCAGTATTGCTACTACTGCAGACGAGGCTCAGTATTGCTACTACTGCAGACGAGGCTCAGTATTGCTACTACTACAGACGAGGCTCAGTATTGCTACTACTACAGACGAGGCTCAGTATTGCTACTACTACAGACGAGGCTCAATATTGCTACTACTGCAGACGAGGCTCAGTATTGCTACTACTGCAGACGAGGCTCAGTATTGCTACTACTGCAGACGAGGCTCAGTATTGCTACTACTACAGACGAGGCTCAGTATTGCTACTACTACAGACGAGGCTCAGTATTGCTACTACTACAGACGAGGCTCAATATTGCTACTACTGCAGACGAGGCTCAGTATTGCTACTACAGACGAGGCTCAATATTGCTACTACTACAGACGAGGCTCAATATTGCTACTGCTACAGATGAGGCTCAGTATTGCTACTACTACAGACGAGGCTCAATATTGCTACTACAGACGAGGCTCAATATTGCTACCACAGACGAGGCTCAATATTGCCGCTAATTCACAGAACTGAGCGTGCTCATGAGCACTAACTAATTGTCGCTTCTGTCTCTGACTCTGAGTAAGGAACAATTTGAGACCAGATTTTGGACGTAAGGTGGGTGTATACCAGCTTCAACAATCTAGGGCCCACCTGGCGTTCCAACTGAACAATTTGGCCTTTGAGGAAGTTGACACGTCGTTCGTCAAACTTCTCGTGAGATGACTCATTTACAAGTTGGTTGTACAGTGACCTTGTCTCCCTTAGATCATGACGGAGTTTAGCATTCTCTTCTTGTGACGCCTGAAAAATTCAATATCAAATCACTACCTAATTCGATCTTAACTATCAGAAATGCAAAAAAAAAACATCACAATTACGAGTGTAATGTTTACCCTCAATATGTCTTAAGTCTAGCCACAGTATATGGTCTCCCAAACACGGAGTATGAAGAGCATATTTACACTGAGGTCCCAGACCATCAATCATTTCTAAAGCCTGACCTTTCGACAATTGTGAACAGGCTGCTGGAGTCTCAAGCAGACCATTTGCAACAGTGTAGTACAATAACAGTATCAGTACAATACAATGTAGTACAATCAGTATCAGTATAATATAGTGTAGTACAATACAGTATCAGTACAATACAGTGTAGTGCAGTACAGTATCCATGCGTGCACCCAGGGGGGGCTCGGGGGGCTCAAACGAGCCCCCCCATTTGGCGAAGTGGGCAAAAACGTCCACCTCAAAGAAACAAAAAGTCCGAGAAAAAAAGTCCACTAAAAAGACACAGACGCACAGCTCTGAATGTGGTACCCCATTTATTATTTCTCTTGATGTTTTGTCAGCAAAAGGTCCACATCCACTGAATTCGAGACCCCCATTTTTAAGGCTGGGTGCACGCATGGTATCAGTACAATACAGTGTAGTACAGTACAGTATCAGTACAATACAGTGTAGTACAATACAGTATCAGTACAATACAGTAACAGTACAATACAGTATCAGTACAATACAGCATCGTTGCCTCAAAATTTCCTCCCTGCACACACTGGACATAATTTCCAGTTCTGGGAAGAATTAATAACCAAGTTCACACAGTGCTCAATAGATGTCAGGTATATACATACAAAGTTCCACATTCAGCCAAAAAATTTTGAATGGATTTCAAGTCAGTAAGATATTTTCTGCAAGTAGAAAGCTTGTAGAATTTGGGATGTGACTTTAGTAATCTGCCATTTATTGGGTCATTAAAATTTAGGAAAAAGAAATTAACAGGAAAATAAATGTCATCAAAAACATGACTAAATTCCATTTTCATAACTCTCATGTCGTTTTCCAACTAGTGTTCAAAACAAAAATTTGAAATTCCATAGTTCAAAAATTTATAAATACTGCAGACTGCCAAAATCTTGACGAACCCCTGAAAAGGCCAAAGGTTAAACATTTGTACCTGAAGTTCTCTTTCTAGCTTTGCATTGCTGGCAGTCTGTCTGTTGGAATCCACCATCGCTCTACCCAGAATGCATTGCTTTAGCAAACTGAAACAAGTACAAGAAACTGATGCACGTCATATCAAAGTTTGATTCAAGTTGTTTAGTTATGTACATCTGTGTAGTTAGCCAAAGTACAAGGGAGACAAGTCTTACGAATTCTACCGGATAACTCCCACAGCAACTTTATTAACCGCCGTGTCCAGCGCAACTTAAACACTTTCTGGTTAATTTGTGCAGCGAAAAAGTTAATGGCGGCCAAAAAGCTTGAGCCAAAGTTAACTCTTAATTCCTGTGGAATTGCTTTATCGAATCGAGGATATATGCATACAACTAGAAAGGTTCAGTGAATATTCCACCTTTTAAGGGACAGTTTGTAGTGTAAACTATATTTTGACGAGGTGAAACTGAAAGCCTCTTATTACTAATACTAGTTGACTGGATGTAGGCAACCACGCATTCAAAATACATCAGATGAAGTTAGTGGGCTACAGTCAGATAACCAACAATGGTTAGTTGTTCCCTTCATCAGTCAGCGGAGAGGCTACATGTTACTTGGCCAACAAGTATCTGAGTCATTTGCCAAGTTTCGGCATCCCCAGCTACACAGGGACTCATGGCTGTGTGATCATAGATATTAGTAAAGTATCTATAGTCTATGGTGTGATGTCTGACTCGACAGAGCCTGACCTGGCTAAACAAATAAACGTCAGATAAAGTAAAACACGAGACAAAAGACAGTAGACAGGTGTAGTGTTAAAAGTAAGAAGAAAATTGCACCATTGTGCTCATAGTTTGATTTATCGTCTACAGCTGTAGATTTCTAGATCTAACGTCGGAATATTTATGGGTTTATTATTCCACCACCTTACAATCCTTACATGCTTAGGCTACCGCTTCGCCGGTGACAAAAACATCCACTGACACTTTTCGTACTTCTTGTACGGAAGAACATATCTCGCGAGGTAGGAGAATCAGCGAGAATAAACAATAATAAAGGCCGTGATTGACGTTCGCGGCATGCTGTACACCATGGAATTTAACAATTAAGATATTTTTCTGAACGCTGCGATAATGGTGGCAGGATGATACGAGGACATATCTTCTGGTCGTTGTGGTCGATCCTATGGTCCTCGGCGCACCTTTCATCAGGAGGTAAAAGTTTAATTTTTCTGTCCCGGTCGCTCTGAGAGTCTGAGACACAAACCGAGTCCGAATGACCGAGTAAATTTCCAGATGACTTCATTCATCATGGTTTCATCAAACTACGGCTACAGTACTGCCTACCTTCCCTGTTGCTTAGTGTTTGGTATACCAACAGTGTCCGCTGGGCAGGGTTGTTGGTCTTTGGGTAGGCCTAACTTGTGATAGATATTGCCAGAAGCCCCAGCAAGTTTAGACTAGCAGTCCCTCCCTGATATAGGCAATGACCATCGCCTCTGTTGGCCCGAAGCAGAGGCGATGTAGAGGCTATAGGCGCTCTGTACGCCGGAAGCTTTTCGGCGAATTATGCCTCGCACCGACTAAACCATCAAAGTCACGTTGTTACAAATACCTTTTGCGCATAGAGGAACACCTTAGGAGGTTGTCGATGTGTTTAATTCCTTCCAACTCGAACAAATACTCCCGTTATGAAACTTTTTCTTCGAGCAGTCCCTATTTCAGTTCCCAAAATCGTGAACTCAACTTTTTTATACTGCGCACGCTCCAATTCATGACCTCAATCTTTAAATAGGCCAAAGGTGAGCCATTGCGGTCTTGGCAGTCAAATGTTCGTTTCCAAAATGCCACCACTTATACTTGTCTTTAATTGGCGTTACTTGAAACTGATTGTATTTCAATGAATCATTGTTTGTATTTGATAAAAACAAATGCTGTTGATATGACATTTAATAGTCTTTTTGCACATATTTGACATTTTAATGTTTAACAACACGGCAAATGCACGGCTGGTTCCCGGCAGCACGTACGCGAAGGGCGGGAACTTCAGCTTTCAAAGTTCGCCGGTAGGTCCGCAACTTCTGACCTTCGGCCTGGTTAAAAAAATGAAAAAGTTGAGTTCACGATTTTGGGAACTGAAATAGGGACTGCTCGAAGAAAAAGTTTCATAACGGGAGTATTTGTTCGAGTTGGAAGGAATTAAACACATCGACAACCTCCTAAGGTGTTCCTCTATGCGCAAAAGGTATTTGTAACAACGTGACTTTGATGGTTTAGTCGGTGCGAGGCATAATTCGCCGAAAAGCTTCCGGCGTACAGAGCGCCTATAGCCTCTACATCGCCTCTGCTTCGGGCCAACAGAGGCGATGGTCATTGCCTATCCCTGATATAGATAACCAGTTTCGTCCACTAAGTAACAGGCCCGTTATTCAGTGATTGCCTGGTTCTCTAAATCAGGGACCGCTATCTGACCAGTGCCGTTTTCCACATCGGAAAATTCAAGCTCAGCTGGAATAATAAAATGTGTACACATGTTCAATGTGTTCATTGGGATCAGTTTTTGTGTTAAGTCTGAGACGGCTAAATCACAATCAAGGTCCATATTCGCGAGTTGACTGTGTTAGGGTCTAAAATAATTTTTTTGGTCACTTGCCAAATGCAATCTCATATGCAAAGAATTATTTCATTGTGCAAATTAAAAAAGAATCATCAAAATCGGACAATGTTTGAGAATTTTATGCATGTTTTTGTCTATGAATTCCATGCATTTTTAGTGTTACAACTGGCCATTTTAAAAATTAAAATTTTCAGTTGTCAACAATAGAAAAGAAATTTATTTTATCAAGTAAGCAATTATTATGACTGGGAACAACTTGAGTCACTTTCAAAATCACTTAGATGAAGTTGTGCTGAATCATTGAGAAATGGTAGGGTTCATCATAAAACAGGCACTCGTTACGAAATTTGTAAATTCTGTATTTCTAACCCTCACCTACTATAAAGAAGGTTAAAAACTAAAGTTCAAACTCTGTCATAAAAAGAACTGCAGAATATGTTAGCCTAGGCAACAGCAAAATATTTAATATCGAAATAAACCAAAAGTTTGGATATTGACTGGGTTCTGCTATGTTGAAAATGGGCCAAAAAGGCTAACAAAATGTAGTGTACGTACCCCCGTGTGGAATTCAGTAACACAAATGGTCATTGCAAATGAAATTATTGCCTTTTAAATAGCAACATGGTGCTTATTATCATCAAAGAAAAATAAATGGCCATACAACATTATGCCATGAAACAAAAATATTTCACGGCAAGTAAGCTACATTTGTCACGGACAGTTTCATCCATTAAAAATGCTAGGTTAAAAGGGTGTTAATTACAAATACATTTTTGAGTGAAATATTAGCATGTGACCACAAGTTGTAGTGTATGTACCCTTTTGTACAACTGTGATGCATTAGGCCATAAAGTTTTATTCAGTGGTTCTTGTGCAAAAATGTTTTAGATTTCAAACCTGGAATGATGGTACTTTAAAATAACCCAGCTTTAACAGTTATATGACAACCTTCATTTTTCACCAAAAGTGGCCACCGAATATGGACCTTGATTGTGAGTTGCCCGAGAATAAATGCATTGAACTAGCACCAAAAGTTCAACATATCCTCTTGCTATGACCAGTCTCGCTCTTTTACCAGTCTCACTTGTTGACCAGTCTTGCTCTTTGACCAGTCTTGTTCGTTGACCCGTCTCGCTCTACTACCAAACTCGTTGCACAGGTTTTCTAGCTCAATGCACTGGGTCATGTAAACCCCTGTACATATCAGGATTTTGTGCAACTTACCTTAGTTGGGCGGTGTTGCTAGGAATTCTTACCTTTTCTCAGCTTAAATGGCAGTCTAACTACAAATGGGAATCTAACTACAAATGGGAGTCTAACTACAAATGGCAGTCTAACTACAAATGGGAGTCTAACTACAAATGGCAGTCTAACTACAAATTATGTCAGTCTAACTACAAATGGCAGTCTAAATACAAATTATGTCAGTCTAACTACAAATGGCAGTCTAACTACAAATTATGTCAGTCTAACTACAAATGGCAGTCTAACTACAAATGGGAATCTAACTACAAATGGCAGTCTAACTACAAATTATGTCAGTCTAACTACAAATGGCAGTCTAACTACAAATCCTCTTGATCAGAGTAAAGCATCCAAACCATTTGGCAAACAGGCAATATTATAAAATAGTAAAACTAAAACGACGAGCGTCGGTACTAAACTGTATTAAAATATCCCCACGTTATTTTTATTCGTCAGTAACTGCACGGCATTCCAACATCTATTTGAAGGCAATATTATTCATTACTTAAGGGGCCTTTGTAGCACAGCCTTGTGGTAAATATATACCACACTTGATGGTTAATTGTTGGTTAATGCCAGTAACTATGGTGATCAGTTGTGACCTATTTGATCTTTTTCAATTCATTGCAATGTTCTCCACAAGCGGTTTTGACTCAACACTACATTTTGCCGTTACGAGTTTGGCTTACTTACGTTGAGTTTGAAAACCTATGTCACGAGTTTGAAGCGTTGTGACATAAGTAATTTTTTAAGCAAATTAGAAGATTTTTTGACTTTTTGTTATGTTATCAGTTCAATACATTTATTCTAAGGCTTAAACAAACTGCCCACAGTATGGACGTGCACTTTCAAACATGCAAATGAATTTTGTAAATGTTGTCGAGTTTGAATTTTCTATTGCGGAGAGCAGTAGATTTGCACTGAATGTAGTTGGTCACATGATTAATAATGTTATGCCAGTCACGTTAAGCCATATTGACAAGTTATTTTGATCAGGTAACCTACAAAATTTACATGTTGATAACAAATTATTGAAATTTAGGAGTAATAGTTATGGCAGTGACATTAATGCCCTATGTTTCCTTTTAAATATTCTTTAAAATACTTTTAGTCAAAGATTAAAGTGGTTGAGCAAAATGCTCAGAAATTTTCAATTAAAGGTGCATTTTGCCCTGTTTTGATGGCTAATAACGAAAATCGAATTAGGTCTTACTTTACTGGTCTCGTTAGATTACTATTCCAGTGGTAGAATTCTATTTCTATGTAGCAAGAACAACAACAACTCATGAAATGTTTGATAGTCTGTCACTTGAGATACGCTTCAGAATTTATTTGCAGCCAACCATAAAACTGCAAATTTGAAAATGGCGCGTGTATGAATTTCCTGAATCTTGATTTTATATCAGAAATGGAATCCTATCACAGTAAGGAATATCATCAAGCAAATTTTAAAAAATGCCTAGTTTTTAGTCAGCTCAAGAAGGAAATGCAGCTGATTAGAACTGCTGTGACCTCTGCCGTAACCTCTGCCGTGACCTCTGCATATGTATATAATATTGCATAATAAATTTCAAAATAAAGTGCACCAAAAGTCTCTTCTGTTTCGTTGCTTTAAACCGTGAGGTGATAGCCATTTTATTTTCAACTAGAATTAGTTTCTATTCTGGAGTTAAATCTCAACAACTTGTTCTATGGTGGGTTGTGTTTGGACAGCACTTTACACACAAGTATGACATCTGGTCTGTTCCCTGAGCATGCCTATGAAGTACTCTGCACATAACATTGTCATTGCCATACATGGATAGACTCTCTCTTAATTGACTGACAATTATCTGATCACTGCTAGTTTCCCCTGTTTTGTCTGCTTGGTGCTGTTGTTACATTTAATTGATTGGCTGAATAGAGGCTAAGACAATATCATTAGCTGTCAATCAATATGGAACCTTCGACATGCACCTCTTCAGCTTTGTGAGAGCAGGAATGCTTCTTTCCATTTGACCCAATTTCTGATTTTGTTGTACACAATTGGTCGAGTTGACTGGGAGGAATGTAATGTCTTTGATTCACGGACATTTTGACATCGCTCATTTTCATGTGATTTTTATAATTTTGTTATCCAAATGTACAACAGTGGCAATTTGCATGAAACAAATCCTTCATTTAATACTCAGGGTTTTGTTTCCCCAGTCCCATGAGCCTAAGCCAGAATGTGACTATAACCCGTCAATATATTGCCCGTCATAATTCACAAATAAATGCTTGTTGCATAGCTACAATGCTGACCAAAATGTGTTCCCTAATTTCTGTTACAATGCCTCGATTTTAAAAATTCAAAGAAGGCTAATATTTACTTTCCCGTTTTAAAAACAGTCATGTTGGGTTTTTGTCTTTCTTAAATTGTTCGTTTTTGATTTTGAAATTCGTTTGCTAAACAAGCTTGTTGGTTTATGACCGAAATTTTCTCATCCAGCACGTTCAGATCCTTTCAATCTGTGACAGCGTCATCAAGCCTTTGATGTGCCGAGGTCTTTGTAGGAGACTCTGGGGGTAAATGGTGCACGCTTTGTTGGAGACTCTGGGGTAAACGGTGCACGCTTTGTTGGAGACTCTGGGGTAAACAGTGCACGCTTTGTTGGAGACTCTGGGGTAAACNTTTATCTCTACCAACCAAACCGCTCAAAGGATGATTGTGAAAATTGCCGTGTATGTGCTTACTATAAGGAAGACAGCTGACAATGATTTTCAGACTATTTGGACTACTGTGGCGCCTCCTAGTGGTAGTTTTGTTTTTTTTTGCGGCCATGGCTGTATCTCCCAAACCATTTACAGGATCTTTACTAAATTTAGCAAGTGTATTTATGTGATGTTAACAACGGACGATGACGTCTTTAGGATGATTCTGACTACCCGTATGCCTCTAGTGGCAATTTTAGTATTTGCCTCTAGTGGCAATTTTAGTATTATACATTGACCTCTGTATTTTCATAGGTCTTCAGGTGTATACTTTGTGTTACATCGTGACTATGAAGGAAAAGTTCCAAGTAGAAATTTGTTTCTGGCATTCTAATGCTGTGCTAATCTCGTATGTTGGTAAATTTGTTTTTAATTCTATGTTTCTGTGGTGCTTAAGCAACTGGTGTATAGGATGTGCTTGTATTATGAAGATTACTCACATTTTGCCCCTTGCCTATTGAGGAGACAATGACCATGCCTTTCCATTTTGCTAAGTACAACATACTACATATATGCCATCTACTGGCCACTTTATGGTACCAATAAACAACCCTAGAAGGATACCGTATGCGGTGCAATTGTGGGCGCATTTCAACGCTCTGCGTTGCTCTTGTTTTATTTTCAATGGCTGGTCACTTTTCAAGTAACAAAAAATTACCAAAAGCTCTTTGACGATGTCTCATTGCATGTTGACAGCCATCATTGTCTAACTATTTGTGGAAAAATTTTACAAGAGAGAGTTTCACTTATTGTAAGCGGAATAGGGAAGAAAACACGATGTTCAAGTTATGTAATAACAGTGGTGAGATTTGGGTTGTGCAAGTTTTTTCTTAGAGCAGTTCCATTGCATGATACCACCCCATGCTCCGAGTACGTTTTGCCAGGTTCCGTTTCAGGGAGTGGAAACAATTCCATGGCCTTACTTTAGGATTCCATCCATGATCCATTTACCCGTAGCTGCTAAACTGTCCAGTGATATGAAAATACCCCATAGTCTCCAGTAAATGGAATCAAACTCCAGTCCCACACAGGAAGTCAACTCAGGGACTGGAACTTGTCCCCGTGTTGGAGTAGTAGTTTATGGAGCATTTTCCAAGTGTGTTGAGCTTAGAGACCTGTGAGGGTTTGGGAATTTTTACAGCTAGTTTGATATCTGCTAGCTTATGACAATCGACTGGGTTTAGAGGATAGTGGTTGGAATTAGGAGGTGTGGGTGTAGACTCATTACTACACCCTGTGTTTGCAAGTTATTTCTATGACTACAGTTTCCCGTTTGATGGTAAATGTTAGCGCTGCTCCAATTCTCCAGAGACGCTCTCAATAATTAAGTCATCAACTGCAAAGAGAGCAACAAAAAATCTGCTAATTACCCATGAGCCTCTGATAATGAAGTTTACAGTGCTTGTTATGAATTGCTAGTAGAAACCTTGGGCAACGTGGTGTTAAGCTAGCATAAAAATAGAACCTTTTTATTCTGGTTACAAAGAAGGAATGTAAATTGTAGTTTCTCAGTGGTTGGATGGTCTTGCTGTGGTTGTTTTTCAAACACACAATATATTAACCGACATGACTAGAACTGTGGAAGCCAGACAGGAGAGTGGCCATAAGTATGATTTTTCCAACAAACCCTGGGGGGAGGGGGTGACCTTTAATATTATTATGTGTCCTTCTTATTTACACTCCACATACTACAGAGCTCAACCTTTAGCTTAAGTTGCATTTGGCCACTTGGTAAAAGTCGCAGTCTGCCAAGGAAAATTGGCAACTTCAGGTCGCCAAATGAAATCTGAGGTGGCCAAAACTGTCCCAGATCACCAAATGAAAGCACAGGTTGCCAAGTTCGGCATAGAAATGTATATTCATTCACCAATTAAATTCCAAAATAAAATTTTGCCTGTCTACCATATGGCTGACACATATGGTAGACACAATGTTTATTGTGTCCCAAACTGAAGAATTTTTTCCATGCTCAAGTTTGTGGTGGCTGCCTTCACAGTGTGCTCCCTCTCTCACGTACCTCAAACAGCGAGATCTACTAAAATTTGGTGAAGTTGAATGCATTTGTGTTAACCTCCTCCGCCTTCCCCCGCTCTCATCCCTAATAATGTTTCTGCGGACCTGCTATGTGAAGCCACTGAAGTGAGAGTCTATGTTAAAGTGTTATTTAAGGTGTGTATCTGGTGTGGACGGGCGCAGGTGAAGGTGGTGGTGTATGGAGGGTTTAACTAGTGTTGACCTTGGTGTGTCACTTGGTCGTGGCAATGGCCAAAGTGTGTAGTTGTTTCACTCTACTAATACAAACCTTCCTACATGGGCGGCGCAGCACTGAAAAAAGTGGGGGGGGGCTAAAGCCCCGTCAGCCCTCCTGTGGTGCACCGCCTATAGGCCATGTGTGGTGTAGCACTGAAAAAAGTGGGGGGGGAGCTATTAAGCCCCCCAGCCCCCTATGGTGTGCCGCCCATGTCCTATAAAGTCTTTCTCACTTGAGTTGGGTTGTTTACTCTTACAAAGCCAAATAAAGCTTGGATCTTAGCTGTGACATTGGATCCACTGCCACACATGCTTGTAGTTGAATTCCTAGTGAAACTAGTTGGATAGTCAGACAGACGGAATGTGAATTTGATGCAGAATTCTTAACTTGCAGTGCTCATTTTATTCAGCTGCCCATTGAACCTGTGTGGAAAGCGTACAAAGATCACAACACCCTCTTATTGACTACAACACTCTAAAACTCTCTACAACATCCTCTACAATCATCACAACACCCCAGAATCGACACAACACCCCAGAATCGACACAACACCCCAGAATCGACACAACACCCCGGAATCGACACAACACCCCAGAATCGACACAACACCCCAGAATCGACACAACACCCCAAAATCGACACAACACCCCAGAATCGACACCACACTCTGACATGAAGTTTACAAAGACTAACTTTATGAACGTATACACATAGTTACAGCAGAGTGTCGTGGGGGGTTTAGTTTTCTGATATGACTCTTGGAGGATGACAAGGTTACACTTTTAATGCCGCATCGCATCCTTTTAGAGAGTTCCCTAATTTAAGAGCGAGATATTTGAAATTGAGAAGTCCATATGTTGTCGTATTTACTGATGAGGTTGAGAATTGATTTTCATCGATAGCACAGTCCGGCCTGATTCCAGTCAATATATTTTACACATGGCCCTAACTGAGTGAGTCCGCACCTTTGTTTGGGAATTTTATGCCAGTAATGTCCTCCTGTTCCAGCATTGCAGATGACTGTCTGGCATATATATATTTATTGACTTACAATTACATATGGTCATGTACTTCTTGCCTGAGGTGGAATGAAAATTCTATTACCCGTCCAATTGGGAGAGAGATGTGAAGGGGCGACATTTACTTCCGTTGTGTTCTTGGGTGTTTTCACTGTAGGAGTTGTTGTGGCTTCTATAAACCTGCTTGCATGCAGCTCTATCTGTTATCAATCAAGGAACCCACACTTTGTCAGCTTACATCAATCAAGATGCATTAGTTCCCATTTGGAATGTCATGAGAGCATTAATTGCCATTATCAATTATATGATTAGAGTTTAACTATTAGGAATGTGATATGGATTGGGATTCGTCACCTTGGGAAGATAGAAGATGTACAGGTGACTGTACACTAGGCCCCACCACTGTCTCACTCAGGTTTTGATTCTTAGTAATTGGTGTGTCATTTGATGTGTTAAGCCAAAATCATATAGTTGCTTATGGTGTTTTTTGTGTGAAAATTGTTGCAGGGGTATACTGTAGGTATTTGAGTTGCCCACTTTATCATAAAATACACCAGAGGTGAAGGCTGACTATTGGCACACATGTATTTTTATTCACAGGTAATTTGTACTTCACTTGCAAAAAGCCACGAGAACATCTGGTTTTTATTTGGGAAAATACTGTTCGCATGAGATACCTCAAGAAGGGCGTTTTAGATTTTGTTCACATTTTGTGTGACACTGTTTCATCAAGCTCGAAAAATCCTTACTGGCTGGAATAATCAATGTATGAGCTATGCTCTCATATGCAAACTTCATTGGCCAATTTTATTCAAAGTTCCTGACACGTATGTAAGCTCACAGAACCTTAATATCCACTCGGCAGTCCTTTTCATCTTGATGTACACTAGAGAATACATCATGACCTGCATTGTAAGGTTGACATCTGCAGTTGTAGAGCTGCTGGAAATGGTCTGAAACAAAAGTTTGGTTTCTTGCAAGTTTTATTGCCTCTTTAAGTGTTCAAGAATTGAATAAGCAGACTGGCGTTCATGACAGTTACACACAGCTTTACTTCTTGTTTATGGAAGGTACTCCTTTTGTTTCTAGAATGTTCTACTCTTGATTAATTCCATTTTGAAGTCACCATTGGCTTGACCTTAGACAAAAATAATTGTGGGCCCTCCTATTGTGGGCATTTTCCTATTGTGGGCTTTTTCCTAATGTAGTCTGTTTGGAATTTTAATTAAGGGATATTGAAATCCTCAGCAGTTATGAAACTTAAAAGCTGCTTTTCTCACTGTTGAGCCGTCTATATATATACGAAAATCAAATTAAGGTAGGTTGTTTATTTTCACAAAACAAGTCTTGTAAATCTTCCTTCTGGTGGTAGGATTCCATTGCTGTTACTACTGTAATTCAAATAACGCTGGTAAAGGGAGAGGTGTACCATTTTGGAATTGAGACCAAACATCGATTTTAATTTCCATTAATAGATCTATGAATATTTTACTGGCAAGACTAATTGAGCAAGATTATTCAAAGTACCTGGTGTGAATTAATTGATCGTGCTAGACTTAAGGTTACCATGGTAACTCTTCACCCATATAGCACAATATAATGCCGTCCACACACAGACTTACCCACTAGCACCACTAACCCCATCTTGTGACAACTCCACATTATTGAGGTGGGGTGTTCTAGGGTAGCTTGTTCTGCTTCGTAATGGCTGTGTGGCTGCAAAAGTGGAGAAGGGCGGAAGTAATTATCAGCTGCTGTTACACACAGATGGGTTTTGTTTTTCTTACCGTCTTCGCAGTAGGTGTTCATTGTCACGCACAGGGCAACAACTTCCCCCCTGGTAGTTTTGGTACACAGCTGAAATTTTATTTATCACACATCTCAATAGCCATCCAGATTACAATTTTCAACCCTTTCTTAGTGTACCATGTATGATTACAAAACATCAAGTGAGGTTCAGGAGTGAGGCATTCAGTTGTAAGTGAAAAACTTCATAAAGCAAAGTAATTCAAACCTAACCAAGGGAATGGGAATGTGGAATCATAGTGAAATCTCTTTAAAATGGTCTGAACATACACAACCAACCTGGAAAAGATTAGTCATGGATTTTCTGCATAGAAAACTCTTGTTAAAATATTAGGCAAATATCATTGAATTGAAAACTGCTGAACTTCATAATTCAATAAGAACTCATTTTGTGACTCATAGTGTGAGCTTATTCTGTAGGTTTGTTGCCTCTGTGTTTCATTTTTGTATGGAAATAACTATGGGAGAATCAGAGTTGGAGCCTTAAGAACGCACAACCTAGTGAAAACACATTAACACGGCCTAGTGAAGTCACAGCCTAGTGAAGTCACAGCCTAGTGAAGTCACAGCCTAGTGAAGTCACAGCCCAGTGAAAACAGCATGAAAATGCACCATCTTAACACATGGCTAACAAATCTATGGTGGAAATGACACAGCTTTAGGGCTTTATGGTTCATTGAGTTAAATGCAGTTATTGTCCAAATATTCTGCTTTAAGGCACGTTCTTTCTTTCTAAACAACACCTGGAAAAATAATCTTAAGTCATCCTTTGTTTGCCCTGTTCATCACTCATTTCCTTAAATCAATGCAGATTTTTCACTTTGATTGAATTTCCAACGTTTGATGTATCGTATGTCACTGTTGCTATGCTTCATTTTCTTGTGGCTGTGTATTCTGATCATTCCCAGCTGGTGCCATAGGGCCACTTGTGTTTTGTATACACCATCCATACTTATGTACAACTGGCTTAAACCTAGCATTGTTTGGTAGCATTTTCAGTAGTAGCACAAACACCAGTGCTGTAAACCATTACAAGTGTCACTTCGGTGGCCCAGCTGCTGATGCGAGTTACCTTAAAACTGTTGCTAGCATCTTTGGTAGCCAGACCATTTACTTCAGCGGACACACCTTTGCGATAGGGTGAGAAATTTTTGTATCGCCCCATTCAGTCTATGTAAAACCCTTGAAAAATGTCAAAATTTGTCCAACTTCACCACATTATGTAGTTGTTTGGATCTTTAGGAAATTTTCATCAAGCGTGCTTCACACACTATTCTACTAAACACTTTTTTAGAAGGCACACTTTTGCATTATTTTAGAGGCTGGGTAAATATGTGACCTTATGATTATCATGAGGGAATCTAACTAAAATGAAATGATGTGTTAGAGAAAATTGTAGCAGCCATTTTGAGATCTTCCATTTAGCGTCTACCTCCCCTTGAGTATCTGTAGCATATGAAATGTGATCATGTTATTGATACCGTTGTTTTGTTATCATTGTACATTTCTCATTTTCTAAAATTTACTAAAAAGACGTGGTCCCATGACCCAATTAATGACAAATTGGTAAAATGCCAAAAGTTAACTCTACAGGTTTTCTACTTTCGGAAAAATACTTTTACCGGAGTTGATGTCTATACTTGCATTTAGATATTTGGTTAAATCCGCAACCTTGAATGAGGTCACATAAGGTCACATAAGGTCAGATTATGGATGAAATTGAGCCTCAATTGTGCTTTAGCAGCGACTCAGGTGGCAAAGAATCTAACTAAAAGGTGGCAAAGAGAAACAAACTTAATTAAAAGGCTGGTAAAAATATCCCTTTTCGAACAGGCCATGTAGCTGATTTTTTAATCATTGAGTTTGCTTGTGTTTGGACCTCTCATGTGAACATAGTAAAACCTATCATTTGGATGACATGCAGTGCCTTTTAAATATTTAAGAGGAAACAGTTTTATTTTAAAATCTCACCAATGACAGAAAAGTGGATTTTTCTCATTTCATCCATAAAAGATGTCAAGCTTAAACTGTTCTACGATTGAGGTCTATATGATAGCTCTATCACCGATAGTATTTTTGAAAAATTGTGGCCATTCAACGATGTCAGAACCCTTTAATAATGAAAAAGAGTTGATTTTGGTCTTTGTTTTCGTTTGAAATTGGCGGGATTCTATCGCATGTTGTGGTTGTCAACCTGCTGATGTCCTCTCAAATTATTTCATTGAAATAACTTTTAACTCCCCATTTCCTACATATTTTTGGTATTGTTGATGATTGAAAATCTTCGCTCATGCCTTAAAATTTTGCTCAATTGTTACCTTCACTGTTGTGAAATTGTCGTTTTTCCTTTGATAATGTGTTCCTAAAAATCCTAGAATGAAGTCCAAAACTTCAGCAAACAAAACATTTTGACCTCAGTCAATATTAGACAGTGAAGGTTAGTTAACAGGCTAAACCACACATAATGATTTAGTGGTATAGGACTTCTATAGACTCCTTCATTCACTGGATGTCAATATGAACACCCCAATTCAAATTCAGAATTCCCTTTGGGGTTCACTAGTCAGTCCAGAATATAAAGTTAGGATGTGATGTCAGGTTAACTTCATTCTGCACACACACTGACCTACCACACTACAGGAACTTGACTTGGGCTTAAGAAAACTCAGTCACGCCTCATAAATCATGGACAGCTTGACCTGTTATGGATGTCAAGTTTTAGAAGCCTTGGATGAATATCTGTACGTGTGACTCTTCTTTTTAGCTTGTCAAAATCCAAGGTGTCGTTAGCCTTCATTAAATACCCAATTAGTGATATTTTTGTCCACTTATTAGCTAACACCAGATATGACATCCTCCTTGTATATTGACCAAGCAGGTTATGTGTGCACTATCACTTATCATGCACAGCTTACTATACTTGCTCATTACAGTATGCTGATGGCAACATTGAATGTACAATTTAAATGAAAAAGTGAGACATCACACGGGGCAAATGGACACAAAATCAGGAGGAACTCAACAGCTTTCTAGTTGTGGCTTTTAATTTGAATGTAGAAATTCTGATGATTTTTTGTGACAGTGTACTAAAACAGACAATAATTGATACTGCGGAGACGGTGTGGCTTAGAGGTTTGAGCTCTGGACTGCTGTTTGGGAGACCCTGGTTTGAATCCTGGCTTCACTGGCAGACAGTTGAGCATTGCGCATAAGTGTCTCCTGCTCCTCTGACCTCATGCAAGGGAATGAATGTGTACAAGGGAATGAATGAGAACCTCTTCAGAATACTCGACTTTGAGTGCGAAGTGGAAAGAAGCCGAAGAAAGAATTTCACCACTCGTAAATTTGAAGTTGCCTTTGACATTTGCCTCAATTTTCTCACCATACTGCAATTATCACAAATCATTTACAAGTCTGGTCAGCATACCACTTATGGCGGATCATGTGACCAATGAATACGTGTATGGCTGAAAAGATTTTTGCCCCAAACACTGGTCTCAAACCCGGGACCATCTGCTAACCGTGCAGGCGCTTTAGTCCTCTGAGCCATAGGGACCACTGGCATAGTACAGAAATCCAAACAGGCTTAGTAGTGGGCATCTTGCCCCCAAACTCTGGTTTAAGAATTTTATTTATATACACTATGGAGTTAGAGGCTGAGATGTCCCCTACTATTCAGTAAGTCTTTGTATTTCTGTATTTGACTGGTGGTCGTAATGACCCAGTGGACTAGAGTGTCTGCATGCTTTGTAGACGTTATCGGGTGTGAGTCCTGATTGGGGCAGAGACCTTTTCAGATTTATACTCATTGGTCGCGCGATGAGACCACAGGTGGTGTGCTGACCAGAATCAAAAATGTTTGCTACTGCAAATTGCAGTGCAATTTGGACGCCATTAATGCTCCTTGAGAGGAAAATGTTAAAGTCCTTGTTATAGCTTTCAACATAAGGGTGCAATTCAAGAGTCAGAGTTAACTTTTGACCAGCAATGTTTGTTTTGGTTTCAGTGTCTTTCTATGGAGACAGTCTTCTATGGGTGCCTTCTTCCAGGGTCTACCACTCGGTCTCTACATCAGCTGTGTCACTGCAGTTCAACACTGTGAGGCCATCTGGTGTCATAATGTCTTCAACTGGTGCTACAGACTATTTAGTCATTGAACTACGACATGGGGTCGTGCAGGTCAGAGTTCAGCTGGGGTCAGGGGAGATGCTTCTGAAGTCGCCACCTAGTGAGTTGCTTGACACATTGAGTTAATAACAGTCCTGAGGTTATGCCATTCATTGATCAGTTTCAGCAGTTTAACAATAATTGTATTGAACCTTTGAAAAATGATGAAAGTGCATTAATTGAGAACTATTTTTTATGTAAAACTGATGAGAGTCAAACATACAGATATTTTCTACAAGCTGTTCTGTGCGAGTGTTTGAAATTGAAAATCTTGCCTGTCCAGTGATGAACTTTGGCTGACGTCAAGTTGTCATGTGGTATAGTATCATTTGCACTTATGACTTCAGTTAAAGCTAAATACAGTTAGGTTTAATATTTCTCAAATCTTGCTTGTAACATGAATGTCTGTTTGAATATCGTTAGTGCTTCCTGTCGCAATAAACAAACAAAAACGTTTTTCAGATATTCGATTTGATGATGGCCAATGGCACAGCTTGAAGTTTGAACGTAGAGCCCAGAAGTGTGTACTGACAGTGGATAGTGACCACTTGACCAGTGGTGAAACACCCGGCTCTCTGCGGTCTCTCAACGTTAACAGGGGCGTCTACCTCGGCCGTCCTGCCAAAATGTTTGCCCATGAAATGCACAGTTTTCGAGGGTGCTTGCGCAATGTAATTTACAATACCCATGACCTGGCCTATGTTGCCAAAGCCAACGCAGATTCCAAAGTGGAACACGTCACATGGGACTGCAGAGAGGAGTTTGGTGCTGGTGTTACTGACGCCATAACATTGTATAATCAGTCGGCTTTTATTGCCTTCTCCCATGTCGTCTCTCGGGATTCCGTGACATTTAGTTGCAACATAAGAACACGATCCGAGGATGCGGTGCTCATGTTTAACTCAGGGGCAAGTCGAGACTCAGCTTTCATTGCCATAGAAATCAAAGGAGGACATCTTTTAGCCTCTATTGGACATAACATAGTGGACCGTAATACGATACGGTCACCGAGGGTTGTCAACGATGGCACTTGGCATAGTGCATTTGTCACCTTTTCCCGGACATCTTTAAAGCTTGCCCTGGATGGGTCTCAAATTGCTAGTACCGTAACATTTCAAATGGGGGCAGCACTGGCACTGTCTCGACATCTGTATATTGGAGGGATTTCATCTCAAGCTCAGAAGCAAGCAGATCGTTTTAAACTTGTTACAACCTCTGTCATTGGCTGTGTGAAAAACATTGAAATTGGAGGAAAAGTGTTGGGGTTTCCTCATGCTCAAATAAGTAGGGGAATCAATGTAAACTGTCAGTTTACATTTCCCTGTTCATTGAATCCTTGTAAAGATCCTATGCAGTGTCGAGAGTTCAGTGTCAACCAGTACACTTGTGTTTGCCCAAATGGGGCATGTCAGTCTGATGACAGCTCAGATTCCGTGCATGTGGGAAGCTTGCTAGTAGATGAAGGTCAGCAGGCTCTGATATCGTCAGGAATCGTCAAGCTTGCCTTTGATTATAAACGCTTCGGTCTCCGGGAGTCCAGTATTATTTTCCGTGTCATCAAAAAACCAAACTATGGTTTAATCGAAGTTTCGTCGCGAACACGAAGAAGACGGAACAGAGAATATTTCACCCTTTTGGACTTGAACAGTGATAAAGTGTATTACAAGCATAATGGTGAAGATGAACCAAACGATGACATTCAGATTATTATTGATGTTCCTTATAGGGTTAAAAAGGCTTTGCCTGAAATGAAACGATGGAATTTCACCTTGCATATACTTGTTAAGAACATAAATGACGTACCCGAACTTGTGCTTCCAAAAGACCGAACATTAAAATTGATCTTTAATTCGAAATTAAAAATCAACTCCGGTGTTCTGTTCGCTAGAGACAATGACTCTCGTTCAGACCGACTTTTGTATGAAATAGTGTCATCTCAAGGTCGTGATAGTGCGGGGTATTTTGAAAACGAGGATTACCCTGGCATGGCTCAAGACTCCTTTTCCCAACAGGACATCGAGGAAGGAAGGATAAGCTTCATTCACACTGGTGGTGCTAAAGCATGGTTCACACTAAGGTTGAATGATGGTATCACCACTACTGACAACCTAAGAGTGCATGTAAGTCGTCTCTAAAAGCATTTAATTGGAAACATGTCAAGTTTTAAATCCGTTGTTGTTTTCGTGAACACATGCTGTTACTTGCTATCATGGAGATTTAATTGGTTTCATTTTGCTACTGGGAGCAAATGGTTGGCACATTGTGTTTGGGTTCTCAGGGTAAGATGTACTTAGATCTTCATCCAACAGGCAGATTTATTTTTGTGGCTCTGAAACCTCAAGAACCAAGAGCTCCTGTCATTCAAATGTTGATCACAGTTAAAGCTGGTTTGAAAATCTCCCTAAATCTGAATTTTTATGGAGCTAAGTTATTTTTTACCTACAGGGGTTTCTTAGCCTTCTCGTAAAGTGATTCTCGAATTTTTGTTCACCACGGAGACTGCTTGACATCTAGAGGTTAATATGTAGAACACTAGAATAATGTCCAACAAACACCANGTGACACTTTCAGACGTGTACTACGTGACACTTTCAGACGTGTACTACGTGACACTTTCAGACGTGTACTACGTGACACTTTCAGACGTGTACTACGTGACACTTTCAGACGTGTACTACGTGACACTTTCAGACGTGTACTACGTGACACTTTCAGACGTGTACTACGTGACACTTTCAGACGTGTACTACGTGACACTTTCAGACGTGTACTACGTGACACTTTCAGACGTGTACTACGTGACACTTTCAGACGTGTACTACGTGACACTTTCAGACGTGTACTACGTGACACTTTCAGACGTGTACTACGTGACACTTTCAGACGTGTACTACGTGACACTTTCAGACGTGTACTACGTGACACTTTCAGACGTGTACTACGTGACACTTTCAGACGTGTACTACGTGACACTTTCAGACGTGTACTACGTGACACTTTCAGACGTGTACTACGTGACACTTTCAGACGTGTACTACGTGACACTTTCAGACGTGTACTACGTGACACTTTCAGACGTGTACTACGTGACACTTTCAGACGTGTACTACGTGACACTTTCAGACGTGTACTACGTGACACTTTCAGACGTGTACTACGTGACACTTTCAGACGTGTACTACGTGACACTTTCAGACGTGTACTGTTCTCCAAAACGCGCCAGTTGTTTTTAGAACGTTTCATATTTGCATAAGGTGCTGACAAAAACGCCACTGTTTTGATTTTTATAGAAAGTCAGAAATTGCATGAAAAGATAATTTAGAAAAGTGTAATTATGTAGCATTTGTTAGATATCATCTGGATCATTTAGTAACATCAAACCATATTTGGTTGTGTTATGGATGCCATTGTGTTTCTATCAAATTAGAATCAATGTCCTTTTCTTTTTTCACATTTATGCTAAAAAGACATGGTTTCGTCAATCATTTGGTGACAAACTGGTATTAAGTCAGAAATTAAATTAAACTTTCTGTTTTTAAATAAAGTACAACAATATTGTTCTCTTAGTTTGGTTGGTCCTTCAATGAGACATTTTGATCCTTTCCAGATTGAGTCTTTCCCTCTTGAAGTGACCCCCTTGACCAACACTGGCCTTCAAGTCTACCGCATGTCCACCATGATAATTGGAAGAGATAACTTAACTTACACGACTAATGCACCTACCAACCAGCAGCTGGACATACGGTATACAATTCAAGAATCACCACAACATGGCGTTATTCAGCGCCGTGTAAGGGGACAAGCTCAGCAGTGGGAAAAAGTGACTTCCTTCACACAGCGACAAGTCAACAAAAAGCGGATTCGATACAAGCATACTGATGTACACTCCAAAGGGGATGTGTTAAAATTTGTTGCCACGTGTGAAGGTATTGCTGCTCCAGCCGCCATTTTTGTTGTGTCATTTGTCTCTGCTCAGATTTCATTGGTTATGAACCGCGAACTTTATCTCGATAGTGTTACAAGCATGTTTCTTTCTGAGAACAATCTGTTGAGTACATCGAGCGACCCGTCCATTAAGCTGACCTCGATATATTACGTATTGATCAGTTCACCGCGCATCGGTCACCTGCGTCTGCTGACAGAGAGTTCAAGGTCAAAACGTCTGTCTCTTAACTCCAACTTCACCCAGGCAGACATTTTGAATAATCGTGTTCAATACAAGCTTCACCGCACCCCATACGTGCCAGTTGAAGATGAATTTCAGTTCAAATTGTTTTCTGAGTCGAGTGGATTCTCGAATTTGTATACGTTCCGTATCCGATTTCGTCCAGAACGCTCTGACCTAAGGGTCATCAACAACGGTCTGGATGCAGTCTTGGAGGGAAAAAGCAAAATTATAACGAAGGACGATTTATTTATAAGGTCCACCAGTACAGACGCATATCATTACTCTATTGTTAAGCCTCCCAGTTATGGAGTACTGAAACTGATGCACAGTGACGTTGACGACATGGTCAGTGTGGAAAACGTTACAGAATTTTCCAACACAGACATAGAGAAGGAACGCTTAGCTTACTTTCATGATGACTCAGAGAATGCATTTGATTGGTTCCTGTTTGAGAGTGCGCCGGCACGTAGCAGTGGCTTAGATACAAAGTCAGTGGTAGTTGGGGAGATTGTCGGGAACTTCAGCATCAATATCACTCTGACCAATGATCACAAGCCAGTACGTGTTACGGATAATGTGTTTACCGTAGTCAAAGAAGGTCAACGTCTAATCACCTCTGAGGACCTTTTGTACTCGGATGCAGATACAAACTTCAACAGTTCATTCCTTCAATACACTCGACGAGGAATCCCAAACGGTGAAATCGTCAATGCAACCAACCCATCAGAGCCAGTATATCAGTTCCTCCAGAGTGACATTGAAAACGGACAGTTGTTGTTTAAACATCGAGGGTCGAGTTACGGTCGCGCGGTCATCATTGTCACAGACGGCCAGTATTATTCAACGGGTTTGTTTGAGATCCGAGCTACAGAACCATTTCTGAACATAACCAAGTTGACTGGAGCTCAAGTGAAGGCCTCCAGTTTGTGTGTTATCACGTCGCAAAATATCTCAGTATCAACCAACATGGGGTTGAAAAACAAACAGATCAAGTTTGTGTTGACGAAAATGCCAAAGTTTGGCAAATTAATTGTGAATAAGCAGGAGGCACAGACATTTAGTTATGCCCAGCTAGTGAGAGGTAACGTGAAGTACATACATGGTGGCAGTTATCAGACACACGACCATTTTGAATTCTCTGTACAAGCCAAAGATGTTCAGCTTCAGGACAAATTTGACATTCGAATACTGTCCAAAACTGACCAAACTCCGCCCACGATCGTAAACAACTGGCCAATCATAGTTGATGAAGGTCAAGTGGGCCGTATTAACAGAAGTCGACTGATGGTTCACCATGCAGAGACTGAACCCTCTAACATGCGCTACACGGTGGTGACCCAGCCTAAACATGGTTATCTAAAGCTTCTGGAGTCTACCTTGGTGACCAGGTTTACTCAAGCTGATTTAGATCTAAACAGTCTAGACTACGTTCACACCGACGTTGGTTTCTTTTCCGATTTGATTGTTGTTGATGTAACAAATGGTATTCACACTCTTCGGGATGTGGAGATAAAATTTGATATCATTCCCAATAGGGTGCCTCTAGAAGTACGTAACATCACAGTACGCGAAGGTGCCAGTAAAGCCATTCTCAAGACAACTATTCACGTGCTGAGTTCCTACTATAGCACTGCTGTGGTCGTATTTAAAGTTGAACAGCAGCCACAATATGGCCGATTGGAGAAAACATACACACGAGGAGCGTCCATTGTACCTGCGCAAGAAACCTCTGTTGTTCAGTTCACGTGGTCAGATATTGTGGATGAGTTTCTGTACTACACCCACGATGGGAGTGAGACAACTAAGGACCTTTTTGTCATCACCGCCGCACTTCCTGGCTGGGAGAAACGTAGCAAACCTTACACTATTTTTGTAAATATTCTGCCAGACAACGATGAGATTCCGGTTGTGGTGCGTAACAGAAAGCTCCGTGCATGGTTTGGAGCACCTTCCTTGATTACCAATGAGACGCTCCTGGCAATAGATGACGACACTGCTGCGACTTCCCTCGTATATGTTACTACACCTCCTCCTAACGGTATATTGGCATTTACTGGAGATCAGTCAATGTCAATCGTGGAGTTCACCCAGCAGGATGTCAATGAGGGAAGGGTACTTTTTGTTCACACTAGTAAGTGTTTTTCACATTTTGATGATAGTTGTTTTGTATTTTTGTCTTTAATTTTGAGTGTATGA
Organism: Phoronis australis; assembly: GCA_002633005.1. Taxonomy (NCBI): domain Eukaryota; kingdom Metazoa; phylum Phoronida; family Phoronidae; genus Phoronis; species Phoronis australis. Next base: position 207,704 of record NMRA01000235.1, on the reverse strand, counting down.
AGAATTGTATTAATATTCAATGTTTTATTTCTTGAATTCGTTATGGTGAGACAACATTTTGTAATTATTATACTGATTTGAAATGCACAGTCCAATTAGTCAAGTGCCATGTTCGGTGACATCCATGCAATGGTGTGCAGGGGATAAACAAAGCCCGTTTAGAACTTTTGAGAAAATTGAGTGATTAGAAAGTATAGCAAAACTTGCACTGCCACAAGACAATAACACCTTTATGAACAAGCTGCCATCACAAGACAATGACACCTTTATGAACAATGATAATCAAGTTGTTAACATCATGCAACTTATTGCACAGTTTGAGATATTTGAGCAACATTCTCGATTACTGCATGACCATGGTGGTGGCATTGATAGACTGTAATAAGAGATTACAGACCTTTGATGCATCAGCACATCATTTTCGGCTGGTATTAAGTGAAAACATACACAGGCGAAATTGACCAAGTTGCAGATCACTTTACTATACATTTTGTTTGTATTCACTTCTATTGTGAGCTGTAGTTAATTATTTCCTTGCACTGTTGAATTCAGAGCTGTGAAATATAAGTTTTAAAACAGTTGGGAAAAATTTCATTTTAATAACAGAAAAAAATCCATTTGTGTTGACTAAACCTTGCGTTTTGACATTTCAATCCACTGCATAATTTTTATCAGGATTGTTATCTTTTCCAGTGTTCATTGGAGATGGAATGTGATATTAACCTTGGTTATTATTTCAGGCAAAAACTCTTGCAGGTGATTTTGTAATAAGAGGAAAACCAGTGTTTCTGGTCTTGCTGTTGCTCGAACTATGACTAATTGTTTGTCTTAGATGTTTAAATTATTTACTGTTCCCCTGCCCTCCCTATAAATGTTACATTTCTGTCTAAGTATGTGATTGACATTGCTTGTCTCTACACAATGAACACGAGTCGTGTAAGTGAACACAGGTTTAAATTGAGGTGTTTGATTACCGTATATTTTGAGCATATTTAAGGGCTTGCAGCTGCATGGCCAGTGGTGTGAAGTTGAACATATTACACCCGAGCCCAATTGTGAAACATGACAAAGTTAGCATTTTTTGGATTTTTTGGATGAAACACAGTCAAGTTATCCTTTTCAAAATGGTAGACCACAGACAGTCGTGTATTTATCTGACTGACAATTCAAGGAAAAACAAAGAATGGCCAAAAATGCTCAGTTTAAATATATATCAGTTACTGTCTGTGCTTTCAGATTGTGATGATAGCGAATCTTAGATACATGACTGTGTCCATGTGCAAAACACTTGAATACATTTATTCAAATTTTGGCGTTCTCTTGGTGTCACAGCGGTACCCCGTCCACCTTCTAGACATCCTAGCATTACCTGTCCACCTTCTAGATATCGTAGCATTACCTGTCCACCTTCTAGATATCGTAGCATTACCTGTCCACCTTCTAGATATCGTAGCATTACCTGTCCAACCAACATTCACCCGCTGTAATGTAATGATGTCCTCTCATTATTCTCATTTTCCTTTCAGATGGAGAGACTGGCGTTTTTTACTTCCAGGTGAACGACGGCGTTAACTTTGGAACTCGGGAAACTTTTCACATAGAGGTGGATCATCTGGTTTTGAGGCTAGACGTCAACGAGCCACTTCTTGTTTACCCGAACACTCGACAGCCAATTACATCTTCACAACTGAAAGCGACTACTAACGATCCTAATCAAACTCATCCAATCATCTACAGTGTACAGACCAAACCACAATATGGACGCATAGTTTTGGATGCTGGAAATATGACATTAGAAGTGACTTCCTTCACCCAGGCTGAAATAATCAAAGGGTCAGTTTTTTATGAGCACATCGAAGGTCAAAGGTCATGGGCTTCTCAGGATAAGGTTGTGTTTGATGTTTCAACTCTTTACGCCGATCGCTTAGACTATGTTGCATTCGATATCAAACTTTCCTATGAACATTTTAATGATGGTAATAGGAATCAGTTGATACGAACATCACCATTGATCGTTCGGGAGGGCGATAAAGCAACCATTAACACCGACGTTCTCGATGTGTCACCACTCCGTGAACGGTTAGGAAAACTTACTCTCAATGACGTTAGGATAGTCATGCAATCTCTGCCCAGTCACGGCTCGCTGGTCGTAAATGATGAAGAAGTGGAAGTGAAACAGAAAATCCCGGAGTCCGTCATCAAGTCGGGCATTCTCTCATATCAGCACGATGATTCAGACTCTACAGAAGACTCCTTCAACTTCACTGTTGAGCTACGTTCACTTGATTTTGCTGGAGCTGACTCAGTCTTTACATTTAATATTTCTGTGACTCCTGTCAACGATCAGCGGTTTCGTCTTGAGACACAGACTCCAACAATTCAAGTTGTCCAAGGCTCCGTCACCAACATAACACGTGATATTCTTCGAGCGTCTGACCCAGACACCAGCTCTGATAATCTGGTGTATACTCTGGTCAATGAGCCCGAAAACGGCCATGTCGCCATGCAAGGTAAATTGAACATCTCTGTGAAATCATTCACACAAGCTCATATTGATGCGGGAAAGCTTATTTTCGTTTCCGATGGTACCACTCGCTCGGGGACATTTTATTTCAAGCTAACAGATGGCGCTTTCCCTGCCTTTTATAAAGTATTCCGTGTGAATGTGACTCCTCTTACTATTACAATAGTGAACAACTCGGCAATTAGAATACCGCAGGGTCAGTCAGCTGTCACTATTACTCAAACGAACCTCTTCACCCGCACCAATGGAGACTCCGGTAATATTATGTATAATATTTCTTCTAAACCGTTGTCAGGTGACATATTCGTCAATAGTCAACCAACTAGACATTTTTCTCAATCAGATGTGAACGAGGGTAGAGTTAAGTTTGTACTGCTGGGTACTACCCTTATGCACGATTTCTTCACGTTTGTTGTGTTTAATGGACAAGCTTGGCAGAATAGCACGGCCACTATTGTCATCACTCCATTGGTTAAACAGCAGTCAGTGCCTGTCCAATCAGGTCAATCATTTATTGTGACAACAGACATGCTGGATGCCTCAGAGTTGGCATTATTCACAAGAAGTGACCCGTACTTCAATATAACCAACCCACCCAAGTATGGCACTCTAGTCCGTATAACGAGGTCAAAACGAGACGTCAGTTATGAAGTTGACCTTAAGGTGCCAACATCCGGATTTTTTCATTCAGATATTAGTAACAAACGCATTGTGTATTCTGTTAAGAGTGGTGTACCAATACCAACAGGTGTAGCTGTGGACGGGTTTGATTACGTCCTCACGGCAACAAACGTCCCACCAGCAGCGGGACGATTTCAGTTCAACATATCGTCTTCCGCGACGACGTTAAAGGGAATTATTCATCCCGCGTTTATACCAAAGTTTGCTTCATCCACGTTCCCACAAACTGCCGCCCCCACTTATAATGTTGTACCAGCCAGGGATGTTACCATGGATACTGAACTGAACCTTGAGTCCAAGGACAGGTTACCGAGAGAACAAGGAAATGTTGTGGGTGACTCAAATTTAACTCTTGTCGTTGTCCTAGTTTGTCTTGGAGTCATCTTGGTAGTGGTTGTACTTGTCGTGGCCGTTGCGTATAGACGACACCGGAAGTCACGTGATCACATGACTTGCTCTCAGAGTGATGAACAATCTATGGTGAGCATGGTGACGCCCAAAGGCGTTGTCGTGACGACCTTCAGAGGCACCTCATCACCGACACGTTCCAGTCACCCACCGAGGTCACCAGACGTGTCACGTACCGAGGTCAGCCCAACTGTCCCTCAANTAGTGGTTGTACTTGTCGTGGCCGTTGCGTATAGACGACACCGGAAGTCACGTGATCACATGACTTGCTCTCAGAGTGATGAACAGTCTATGGTGAGCATGGTGACGCCCAAAGGCGTTGTCGTGACGACCTTCAGAGGCACCTCATCACCGACACGTTCCAGTCACCCACCGAGGTCACCAGACGTGTCGCGTACCGAGGTCAGCCCAACTGTCCCTCAAGTACGTGTGACCCCGCTTGTATATAACGACAATCTACAAAGGAGTCCGACGGACCTGTCCAGTGAATCTCAAGCCAGGCGTGTGGACCACTTTGTGGAGAGCACTCCTGTGGGCAGTTATAAGTCAACAAGTATGCTTTCAGATTGCTCGGTACTTCCTGATATTACACTATGTCGTGGCTCAACACCGGCCTTGAAGCCAAAACAGTATTGGGTGTGAGAGGATTGAGAACCGATTCATCTTGTCTGTTACATACTTATAAGTAATATGTTTGCATTTTTATAAGTCTACTATAGCAACATGGGAGGGATAGTTTTAAGTTCACCATGATGGATTTGCTTCACTTATTCCTTAACTTCATGTTTAACCAACAGGTGGAGTATACGTGCAGCTTTATTTACCCATGGTGCTCGACTAGTTGATGCTGTTATAAATATGCCTTCTGCCAAATAGGACAGCGTTTGATTATATGTCATGTTACAAGATAATAAAACTGTTATGAATGTACATATGTGTACAAATTCACTGTTATAGATCAGTGTGTTGATATGGTATAAGTAATTATTAGTCTTCACAGAGGTTATGAATTTGTTCCTTTGTCAGACTTGAAACACCACAGTTGTTGGGTTGAACAGAACCGACAATTTCTTATCGGAAGAGGCCATTGTTGGTACATTTAATAAATTATCAGTTTCTGAAGCGTACAAAATACGTGAGGGGTCAAGTGCTTTTAAAATTTCCTTTTCAGTAGCTCATAGATACTGAATTCCAAGGAAAATCAAACCTTTTTGACATGTTCTTTGTTGAGGGACGTGCGTTTTGAAAGTATCCATAGTTATGCGTAATCCCCTTTATTGTTATTTCTGCTCATATAGTGCCATCTATCATCAGGTTATGTAACTAGTGTAGATATACATATAAAGTACATTTTCGGTAAACAGTATTCTGTGTCTAGTCATGTTATTATGTGGATAAGGAGTCGTTCTGAAATGTCACAGTATTGAAGTGGTGTTTTGTTTTAGTTTATAACCACAGTTGTGTGGATATACCCGCACTGCTAATGGACGGAGGGTGCAGGGGTTGTGTGGACATACCCGCACTGCTAATGGAGGGGTGGAGGGGGGGGTTGTGTGGACATACCCGCACTGCTAATGGACGGAGAGTGCAGGGCTGG
>NMRA01000235.1:174807-202197 GCA_002633005.1 Phoronis australis | reverse complement strand
GGGGGGTGCATGCCACCTTCCAATGCAGAAGAAACAACCCTCGTAGTTGTACGTTATGTAGTCAATCTGACATGGTGTGCCCCTTGTTGGACCCATCTATTTATCTCAGTGCTTAACAAAAAACAAACCATTTTTGAGCACTAATAGTGGAGGTATTCAAAGTAAGAGTGTTTTGGTATTTATTGAGATGAGCTCACTTCAAGGTTATGTTGGACCTTATAGACAAATTTGGGTTTTGAGCAAGGTATATAAGAAACAATGTGATCATGTCTTTTTAGTAAATTTTTAGCAAAAACATTAATACATTCATATCAGTATTAATAACTTGCTCAAATCATGTTCGATATAAATATTCCAAGATTAACTCTCAAAAATGTTGTTTTCTTACATTTAAGCTACTTTTGAGTTTTTTCATGAACATACTATTTTTTGATAGAAGCCATTCATGCAAACATGAAATGTTTTGAAGACAATTACCAATGTCTGAAAGCATTTCAGAGAATAGCACATAAAGCATATCTAAGTGTGAATTGCATAAAACCATTTCTAAGGCGAGAGGTTCAAAATTTGCTGTATTTGGAGGTTTGCAAGGGTGCATTAAGTCACCAAGTGTGGAGTCCTTTTAATATAGACTAATTGTTGTTACAAAAATGTACTCTACACATTTCTTAGGAATTAGAAATGAAATTTGGGGTTGGAAATTATTGACTGGTTGTTATTGCTGAAGCCAGACAATGTATTGATTAGTGCACCATCTATTGGTCAGTTTCTGAACCAGCCTATTTGTCTGGCATATTGCTTTTGATAGATGTACATCGTAGTGGCTTCTAGAGACATATCTCGCAATAATGAACTAAACTCCAAACTAACTTGTGTGTACAAAACGTGTCGAGACCAGTTGTAAGAAATTTTTTGACGGCAACCTGCATGGCATCTTTAGACAAGTGTTCACTGCATGCAGAAGTGTGGAAATTGGGGAACAAACTGCAATCAGTCTTGTTTTCACCAGGCGCACTGCTTATCAATTTTATGCAGCGACCAAGTATTAGTGAGGTTCTCACAGTCAAAAAAGCTGTTCTTGCTTATTCCTCAAATCTTTCTGGAGCCGGAAACTATCTAACCATGGTTAGGTTGGAACTGTAATTTGTGTTCTTAGACGGGTGCAACCTGGATTCAATGTTATTTGTGTTCTTAGACGGGTGCAACCTGGATTCAATGTTATTTGTGTTCTTAGACGGGTGCAACCTGGATTCAATGTTATTTGTGTTCTAGTACATGGATTCAACTTAATTTCATATTGTGATTCGCAATGGTGTTCCTTCAGCTGAAACAGTACTTCATGCTTGTACAAAAGATGGCAGTACTATTGCTATGTAGAGTGGGATTCAGCGTAACAAGACTCCATAGAACCCACTTGATGCCAGATTTACTGTACTGTAGGCACTCTCATAAACCTCTTCCAAGGTTTTGGAATCGTCTCCAATTATTTAATTTCCTATGCTTCTCCGTTACAAATCGCATCGGCCAATTAGGTCAACCAATGGTTTGTTCGAAGTGTGAAATTGTATAGGATAATAAATTATTCACTAGTACTATTTTCCATTTTTACTCTATAAATACAAACATTCGGTTAAGCACCCAAGGATGTTAGGGCAGTTCTCTGATGACAACATTCTTCAAGATGGATGCGCACATGGACAGTATTTTGCTTTGAACTTGTCCTGGCTCAAGCCACTACACTCCCATCACAAAAACAACCTTTTGATGTAGGCCACTCAGTTGTGAAATTATTCTTCAAAAGTTCCTTATTCAAGCTGGGGGGATTTTAGGGCTTTGGGAATTCACTAGAGACCAGCAAGACTGTACAAACTGGCTTTTAATGCACTGAACATAGTTTCAACGAATAACAAAATAGATGTCTTTGCAAACTTAGAAATCAGTTTTCATGCATGAAGTTGGTATCAAGCGGTCTAAATCAAAAGTTTGGCTCTTGTACCAAACTCTAGATGTGTACTGCACCTTTAACAAACCCACACACTTGTTACATCCAGTGTCACTGTCACAGTAACACAACTTGAGAACCAAAACAACAGTATTTTTCAGGTTTTTATTGTTTTCTAATAATTACATGTAGTAGACGGAGATGTTCATTTCCTCTGGAACCCCTGGTTGGCTTGGTACGGCTTTGTCTCTTGGAGACCCTGGATGTTGCCAAAGTCCTGCAAAGAAAGCGCAACTCGGTGATCCAAACTCAAGCACATGTTAACTAGCAGAGCTCGACATAACGAGTTGCAGGTTGCATTTAAGACCTGAAATTTGTAAATGCAAGCTGAGATTTTTGCCAGCTCATACAAAGTTGCAAAATGCGACCTGTATTTTCCAACGTATGCGAGCCGAGTTTTTACGGCAGATACCTGGCAAATATAAAGCAACTCGACCGTTATTTGGTTGTTGCCAAATCAAGTTCAAAAGAACACCGAGAACAGTACTCCCGATGACTTGTCCACATGTCGCGTGAACATGGGATATGCACACGTGTTTCATTGGCTGACATTTCCTGCTACAGATGTTTTCCATACAGCAGTTAAGTTGCAAAAGTTTGGGCTGTGAACAAAAAATGGAGGGATTTGCACTCTGACAGAGTTAATTTGAATCTTTAACAACTTTAATGACAGTCATATAGCAGGTCAGACCTAACAAAATCGCGGATACTTTTTCCATGAGTATTTTCGTCATTTTTACATTGGAAGCTTAGCTACTCGAATGCACGTGTCAGTTAGAAAGCACGGTTCCAACTTTCACGTTGGCAACTTGCCTTGCACTCTAGAGCCTTTCAATGGCAATCGTGAAGAACACTAACGACATATCTGAATGTAAGAACTCAATTTTACGCAGGTAAAAGCATAATATTAGCATTTTCTTGATGATATAGAAAGTCAATCTTGGTGCATAAAAATAGCGGACAATTTCGCGACCTGGCATTTATGAATGCGAGCTGATTTTGAAAATGCGACCTTGGATTTTGGCTAATTCGCAAAATGCGACCTGGCGATTTTCATAGCATCGAAACCTAACTAGAAATGGGCCACAGAACATTGAATGAGACCTGAAGATATACATAGGATGCCCTGTGACACAAATAACCCTTTCTGAATAGAAGCTATTCACAAGAAAGTGAGAAGTTCGAATAGTTTTCTGTAAATCGTACTGATTGTATATCATCAGCCTGACATTATTAATTCATATCAACCAAACTGAGTGTGTGACATTTTGATCTCTCTACCAATAAAAGACTTGTCATTCCTCTAAGAGCCTACAGTGCTTGTAACCTTAATTACTACAGTATTCATGTTTGAAAGTGTACATGATTGTGTGCAATCCCAAAGCAGTTTTCATTTATTATGAAAATCAGAAAGCAAACTCATGCACATAGGTTTGCATTCTTTAGAGATCATTCATGGGTCAAGCAAGCACTTCTAATGAGAAGTGTTAGAAGAACAGGTCAAACGACCTCTACCTACAGTGGCTACATATGATACTGCTACTACACACGGCCACAACCGGTCCCAGTAATCTCAAAAAATTAGCCACAGAAGGCTGTAGATCGGTGGCTTGGAATCATATAATTCCATCAATTGTTCACATACACAATGCCACAGTACATGCCAAACTTAATGCCAGGTGCAAAACACTGTGTTCCCATCACTACAGCTGACTATTGCATTCCCAGGACGACGGCTAAATCCGCAGTTGACTAATAATGGTAGAAAGTTCCAGTTTGGGACACGGAAATTCAAGAATTTTAATTTTCTCCGTTCTGAAAATTGGGACACGGTCTATTTTGAGGTTCGTCTTATTTCTCAATTTTAGATACTGCATTTTTGTACAAATTTGAAAATACCACTTGACAGTTAATAAATTCGTCAAAAATAGTCACCAATTCAACCTTTTCACGAGTCCTCTTAATTTGTATGATATAGGTGAGGGATCTAAAATATGGGGCACATTCTGACCTAACAATGAATTCTTTACTGTCCAAAACTGGAGAATTTCGCCTTTCTCAGATTCAACTGCATCAAAAATTTTTAATCGAACAAGGCATAATCGGACTAATTAGAAAGGCCGAGTGCACAAAAGGAACAACCGGGCAATGTAACTTTCTCCAAAAATCAGCGAAAATCTGACTAACGCGAGTTTTACTGTATTTTAAGAATTAACGAGATGACCACTTTAACAAAGCATACTTTTATAATACTATGGGTGAAAACCGAGCAGTACTTACCAGCAGTTTTAACATCTCCTTTGTGTCTGGATCTACCTCAATAATGTCCTGCTCAATGGCCGAGATCTGTTAAAGAAAACAAACGGAATATAGGATAATAATGCAAGACAAAATCTACAACACATTTTTTACAATTCGAAAATCCCTTCATGTGTTGCCAATGGCAACAACACCCGCAGGACTGACTACAGATATACAAGAGGGGGAAATTTCAAAATGATATTTGAACCATTCATGCATTTCTCTGGCCACCTGTTGCTGTACGTCTGCATAAGTTGCAACTGATGAATGCAAGCACTTTGTCAACCTTTCCGTACAGTAGCTTTGAAAATCACCCTTTGCCTAGACAGTAGATCTGAAGTAAGTTGGACAAGGTTGAAATTCAACCAAGTTTCAATGCACGATTCCATAACAGTATGACCATTCCATTACATGACCATTTTTATCAATAGAATCCACATTAATTCTGGCTAAACTTCAAGAAATCTGGCTGAACTGCATCAACTTACTGAACAAGTGCATTACAAGCTATTAGCAGTTAGGCACAGTAACATCACATAAAACTTGGACACAAACACTATCTTATTGTAACAAAAGTATGACTGAACTGAAAAACAAAATGCAGCAAGATGTTCATACAAGCTTGTCAGCCTTTATAAGTAAGACGCCAAAGAAAAGAGTCAATAAATGCAACACTAATAAAATTGCCTTTTACCATTCACAAACAATACTCTTATAAGTCTGTTCTATTTTGAACACAGACAGTCATTTGAGGATGGATCACAATTTTTTAGGACGGGTCAGAATACCCGAGCTCGTACAATGCAGAAATATTTCTCCACCAGAGGTGTTCATTGCCATAACTGCTTGTCACTCAAGCGTCCTGTCAATGAAGACAGTACATACCTCAGGTACATAGTTGTCCCTCCTCTCTCGCTCCTCCTCTTGTAGTTTGATGGAGATACCACGCACTGGGCCCGCTTGGATGCGCTTCATTAAGTGGGTCACGAACCTACACACAAACAAACTGTTCAACCACAAATCAACAACCATCTCGTACTCACACTACCTACAGCAGCGCAGGGATAAACTGACGTGATTGCAATTTAGGCTTCCCTTTAAGTAACACAGGGTTCCTACACTAAATCTTTTTTTTCCGTTTTCTAGGTTTCGTTCCAAAATATAAATTTCAATGACTTACCAGGATGGGCTACAGCTCATGTCAATCAATTCAATAACCAAGGTGTACCAGAACTCAAGGATATAATCTGCTATGACTTCACTAAATGGGGAGGCAATAAAGTGTGATCAACCTAGCCAACTTGGGGACTTTGTGACTTACCACACAAATCAGTCTACCACATCAAAACACTTGATCCTTCCCAAAAACAGAAGTGCCAATGATCATTACTTAGCAAAAGAGTAAAAAGTAAAAAAATGCATGAACTATCCACAAGATTCACAGTAAAAGTAACAAAATGCATCGATTCACAGTACCACTCATTTTTATTTATCCCAAGAAATTATCACGTTTTAGCACATACGTCCTCTGAATCTGAAGCATATTTGCAGCCATGACCCAAGATTTCCAGAATAAGGGCAAACTATGTTACCATATCGTTAGAACACCCTAAAATACAAATCAACATACCCAGCAATTTTGTTCCTCAGGGGTTTGCTAGGTATGATGGCTATGTCTTCGCAAATCCTCTTGTTTGTGTGAAAATCCATTGTCAGTCGGGTGTAGTATTTCTCGATGATGACCCGCGCGGCCTTCTTCACGGTCTTCGTCCGTACACGGCCCTACATGACAACAATAAAAATGCTAATGATGAAAACCTAACCATAGCCACAAACACAAAAAGGTCAGTTCTTTAAGGAATGAAACTGTCCGCAGATGTCAGTAACGCTATTACCTATGCTAGCACCTTATTAAAATCTAGCCAAAATCATGTGTCATTTATATTAAATTCACTTGCTCATGTAATCTCGCTGTCTTGCTTTTTAGCAAGGTTTTGGCGTTACTTAACTCCACCATAGACATTAACCACCGTCTCTAGTTGGCCCAAGTAAGGTGAAGCTCCTAGCTATCATTCACCGGAAAATTACCGGCGAAGTATGCCTCCTACTGATCAAAACATCAAATTCAAGTTGTTTTGAGTACATGTTGCACACAGCGGGACATTTTAGGAGGGCGTTGATTCCAACTCAAACAAATACTCCTGTAACCAAACTTTTTCTTCAAGTAGACATTCATTCAGTTGCCCAAATCGGCATCTGGCAAGGTAAAAATTGGAGCGTGCAATGTTAATAATGGTCAGTTGCTGACTTGGGCACCTGAACAAAGGATTGCTCTAAGCTAAGTCGAGTTGGGAGGAATGAAAGATATCGACAGTCGCCAGCGTGTTTCTCTATGCGCATAACGACATACGTCATACTGACAACAACATGACTGTTTCTTTCATCGTGTGAGGCATAATTTATCTAAAAGCTTCCGGCGTAAGAAGCTCCTGTAGGAGTTTCACAGTCTCTACTGCCATATACTGGGCCCGGGCCAGCTACAGACGATGGTCACTGACTACGTCACTAGTCACTGCTGACTGTACAGTGGGGGCAGTTACAGGCGGTGGTCACTGCCTATCTAAATCGGGGATCGTTGCATCCGACCAGTGGCAATAGCTGTGAAGAAATGAGAACCTCACAAAATGTTCCCATGATTCACGTCCCTACTCTTAACACTCAACAAGCTAAACAACAGGTCCCCGAATAACGTGAGGGACGGGGATTTTGACGAAGACGAGAAAGAACTATCTTGAAGCTATCTTGTCCGAATGCATCAGACGTGACAATATAAACACTGAAAAATTAGAACGGTATTCAATTTGCATTTGAATTAGTCATATCAAAGTAAATCAAGTTTATTTGTCGGATGAATGACGATTTTTAAAACAATTTGGGAACGAAAGCCTACCATCTTTGACTACGGAAGTGAAAAGAAAGGAACGAGCGGATCACTTCACTGTGTTGTGATTGGATGAAAATGTATACTACTTTAGGGACACCTAGTGTATAATTTACAAACCACCAGTCAGCGTCCCAGTGCCGCGACTCCGCCGGCGGTCTGTATCATATGCAGAGACTGCATGCACTGAACAAAACATGAATTGTAGAGACTGCGCAGAACGTCTTATCAAGTTGTAAATATTTATTTTGAATTTTTTTTAACAAACAATACTTTGCCAACGGGGAATAAGCTAAAGATGAGTAGTACCGGGCCCGAAGGCAGACGAAAAAGTCCTTATAGTGACGACGTACACAGAAGAGAAAAATTTTGTGAACCATCCATACTCAATCGAGGTGTTTTATTGTGGAGCAAACTGCCTCTGTCAAAAAATATAGTAGATGTTGCAGTGGCCTACAGTTATAACAACCGCATACACAACAGGTCTATAATCAACACTGGCAGTCATTCGGCACTCCGTGATGTTAGTCTTTACACTCCAAATAGGCTACGTCACTGAATTTGTTAAAATCTTTCTCAAATTTTTCTGCATTATAGTAATATTGAACTTGGGCACGAAATATCAGTCGATACGGATTGCGCCGTATTTTTTTATTATTTTTATTTTTTTAATATTTTTTACTTGCTCACTTTTTCAGAAAATGTGCCACTCGTGAGAAGAGCACCCATGTTGCCGAAGCATCTGTTTTTACGCACAAAATTATGGCGTTCTAGATTTACCCATCCGGCTTGTTTACGTGACATCGCCGTGCAAATCGCCGGGGCAGGCGTTTTCATCAGCGGTATCAAAATGAATCGGGGTAAAAACTATGACTTCTTGTTGATTAACAGACCGTAAGTTTTCCGTAGATAAGCCCAGCCGGTGAAAAAGTCCATGAGCGCTTATTAGGAAAATTATGCCGAATAAACGCCTATGGGCCATTATTTGGGTGTTACAACTTTTGGTGTCAACTGTCCGGAAATTTTCTTCTTAAAACATGGGCGGCGCAGCACTGAAAAACGTGGGGGGCTAAAACCCCCTCTGGTGCACCGCCTATAGACCATGTGCGGCGTAGCACTGAAAAAAGTCGGAGGCTAAAGCCCCCAGCTCCCTATGGTGCGCCGCCCATGTAAAAGCCCGCTCTCAGTCAAAGTTTTGTCACAAATTCTGTTTTATGGAGCATAAAATTTACATATAAAAGCGAACAAGGTGTTGGCGAATTATGCATTTATTATCATAANTAAGAAGTTTCTATCTAAATTGTCAAAAGCCCGTTCCATATCGACGAATATCGCAAACGTTGGTCTATTACAAGCTATTCTATTTCTAACAATAGACGTTAGTGTAAACACGTGGTCAAGACAAGACCTCCCCTGTCGGAAACCATTTTGTGTAAGTATTAATTGAGGTCCCACGAAATTTCTCAACTTGACTCCCCAAAGGAAATTTCATTAAATTATTTTAATGTTTTTCGTTGCACCTACCAACACGTAAATGCTATTCCATATCATTTGCTATTGAGGGCACATTCACTACTAATGATTCAAGCTTTTAATAGTTTGTTATCGAACTATTATGATTCACGAAATATCGTGGACTTTTTGAGGAAACTCCTCATCAGATTTTCAGAATTTGTATATAAATGTCGTCAATGTGAATTGTGTTCATAATAGTAAGCGCGCCGTAATACGATCTATCAGTAGTCGTCAGTACCCGCGGTGCAGCTCCAATTTCCATTGGAATGGTCCTGCCATGTGGCTATCGGTAGTCAACGTACATCTTTGTCAATGTTACAAAAATTTCGGAATTCTACTCTTGTCGTCTACGTCGTCATTCGGTTTTGTGGACCTTGCTCGGCAGTTGTGTATATCATTTTTTTCATTTCCAAAGGTTTTTAACCGCGACTCAGTTACTGTACTACAGAGTATTATCAAGGAGTGTACTCCTTGGTATTATTCATAAATGCTTCTACGTTCAAAAAATCTGCCATATTTTGATCACATTTTCAGACCGGTGAGCATATGACGTCATGATCCCCAACAAAAACAGCTTGAAAATTATCAATACGCTCCCCATTTGGCGTTGCCTTATTTATAACGCGGATAATTTCAAATATTTCATTCACATGGGCTCAGAGTGATGGATGCAGGGAAGAAGTTCATGCGCGCACCAGCCCTGAGCCTAAAATATAGTTGAGCGAATTTTTCAGCGTGTGGACCTGCCACTGAAAAAGAGCACGGGGACTAAAAAATAAGAAACGGGGTAGTACGTTCAGACCTATGATGTACATTCGCGCCGAACTCCTGTGGACTCATTTGTCTCGTTTTCTTGGACTTTTTGTCTCTCTTAGAAGGACCTTTTCGCCCACTTCGCCAAATGGGGTGCTCGCTAGAGCCCCTTTGTGAGCGCCTTGGGGCTTGAGGCGCTCGGTTGGAATACAAGGACAAAAGGTTGATGCAGTTGACCATGTTAAAGAGTGCGAGACAATAGCCGGACTGGCCCCAGTAAGGATCATGGGATGAACTTGGCTACAATAGACGGCCCGACACGAGGACATGGGGAAGAGTGCTTTGCACATAATTTTCCCGTGAACTAAGATGGAGAATCGAAAACGAGAACTGACAAAGGATAAAAGTCGCTGTTTTGTCGGAATAGAATTAACGATGTTGCGAAGAAGTTCGAAGCCATGCAGTGGTGGTTGTAAATGCGTTTAGCGCGGGTTCAAGTCCGTTTTGTGGCGTTCACTGCATGATTCATGATTTGATGCCCTTTTGCCAACGTTTTTACTTGATGAATATTTTAGTGGATGGAATCTCACGAACTTGAAAATTTTAAAAGTTTTTAAACGCTGTATTTAATGTAATTCCAGATTCTCTCTTTACAATTTTACACAGCTTCGTCCCCAACCGGCATGTCCATCACTTCTTCCGCCACCTAGCTGTGTCGCGGCTCCATCTCGTCGTCATCAGCAAATATCAGTTCTTGTGTAAATTTATATGACTGACCACACATCATGTCGTCAAACACTATCATGTTTCACATCTTTCTCAGCGATCTTCGTGGTTAGCTCTATACAGCGCTTAATTGTCTTGTCCACCCTCCACTACCTACTGCTCACGTGCTGTGTTCAATCTGACTACCAACACAGCCTCATAGTCGGTGACACAGTCTCAACCACAGGCGTCCTCAGCTTCTGATCGTCCCCAATACACTACATATAATATATGTAGTGTATTGGGGACGATCAGAAGCTGAGGACGCCTGTGGTCTCAACATTCGTACACTACTTGGAGCCTGTCACTTGAATCATACTTTGTCACACCAAAGTTGTCTTCGATGCGATCGTTCTGAAGTGATATTTCTTCATCACTATATTATACGTACACATCCGCAAATAAAATGCTTGTGTGACGAGTTGTTGTTCTGTGTATACTGTCATAAATCATATTTGAACAATTCCATCTCCCGTCTTTCACTGTCATCGGCGCTATGTAAATTCTAAGTACAGGTAGCAGATAAACTAACTCTTCGCCTAAAAAATAAACTTTGAAATAGTAAGAACATGTGAAACTCTGGTACCACCTTTATCCGTGACAACGGAGATAACACAATTTTCCTAAATGTCCTACAGTGCAGCGCCTCAATAGGCTAATTAATATACAGCAAAGAAAATTAAAATTACTTTGCGCCAAGCATTTGTTTTGTGTTATTGTTCAATCATAAGTTTTAACAGAAAGAAAATGTTCAAATTTCCAAAGAAAGTGTTCCGTCCGTTTTGAAGCATCACTTCATGCACTAACACGGTGGAGTGTTTCACTTGACAGCTTTCGAAACAGCTAGATCGGGTAGTTTTGACGTGTCAGCTAATTAGCGCATTCATTAATTCCAGTAAGTCGTGGAGGGAAAAATTGTCAACGCTCTGTCTCGACCAACATGCATTCACGGGCGCAAGCAGAAAGATGTAGTGTTACGGATGCAACAAGTAGTTTGAAAAGACCAGCACCGTATTGCTGCGCCATTGAGGCCCAGTGGGCGTTTGTCCGGAATTGCGCATGGGTCAAGATGCGAAGCACTGGCTTAAGAAAAATGCATTATTTCAAATTTATTCCTTTGAGCCTAAAAGCGCTGCAATACGGTGGTAAAAAACTACTTACCATCTTGAAAATACGCTTATTAAGGAAATCCACAGATATGCATGCACTGAATTGTCATCTTGAGACAGGCGGTAGCCAAAACGGATGTATCTGTGTGCGAATCAAAGTATGGACCTACTTATGAATGGGACATCACCTTTATTAGGGCTTATCCGAAACTTAAGCGCAAAATATGCGAACCACTATTAGAGTAAAAGTCAACAATTTGAAAATTCCAGATGCTATCTCGGAAAACTGAACATTTGCACATTGCAAGGTAACGATCGCGACTCTAATCAATTCAGCAAATGTTATATGCTAGCACCGCCGCGAGAGAAAAATTCTCAAGTGGCGGCATCCTGCGCTGCATCCTCCTAACTAACGCTACACAGCGCAGTGATAAAACCTTGACATTTGAAGGGAAGGAGGGTCACTTAATTGAGTGACTTAACGAGTGATATGAGGCATCCCAGTTCAGAAGGATCAAATAAAGAAATATAAATAAAAATATTCGTATGTCATTAGACTAGCAACGGGACCAAAGTCTCGACTGGCACCTAGGGTGCTTCTTGATCTGCAGTATACAATAAATTTCGACTTCCAGTGTAACTTAACGATAAATTCGTTCATACAGTATACAGATGTAATGAGCTTAATAAATAATGAACATTTTTTAACATTTTATTATAAGTTATCTTCTCAGCTGTTCATACACCTGATTATGACATTCAAAGTAAGTCAGGTAGGGCTTACTGCCTCAAATGCTGAAACTGACTCATTACCTCCAATCGCCCAAAATGCCCAGTATGCCATATGCAGTAAAACAACTATTCTCACCAGACAAAGAGACTTATTTCCATGTGTTAGGGATAAAATTTTCATTTTGTACAAGTTTGCAGAAGTATTAATGATGATCATGACTTAACAAGGACTGTTGCCAAGCAACTACTCAACTACTCTTGACCTCACAACACGAATTGTCACCGACAAAGCAAGGGTTTCTTAAATTTAATATTTCCACGAGTTTTCCATGTATGGATGGACACTTATAATTTTGTCTTTTTCCAGCTTACCATCGTCACTTTGCTACGACTGAACACAGTATCTTAGCTATCTGTAATAATCAGACATGCTTAATACTTGAAAAATGTTACATTGAGAAATTTATTCATAACATCCAAAAATGATCTTACACGAGGTGCCATTCATTGTTTATTGACAAAGTATCTTATGATAATATCTGTCAGGAACTATGTTTCAGCTCCAGGTAAACAACCGTTGCACCTCTGGAATGATTTTGAAGCAATACACAGGGAAATGTAAAATATTCATCTTTAGGAATTATGTACAGAAAATATCGCACAAGAACAAGATATAAATTACACTGTTCAACAATGTGATAACAAGTCTCCATAGTCACTGTCTGCCAATGTAATCTGCACAACATGGCAGTATATCACATCTTGGGATAATCCTCCAACTCATGTGGTTTGGGTTCGTCCCAATACTCATCAATAGGTTTACTAAAAGCATCATTTTTCCTGAATGGTGTATCTCCAGTCTTCCCAACATGTGCCTTAGCTGCAGACACCCCCTGTAATGAAACAGAAATCACAATTTAATTTTGTCACAAAGCTAGCTACTAGATTCATAGTGCCCAACTGTCCAACTTTTGTAAGCTTCCTCAGAATGTCCACTTCATGATAATTATTGACATACTTATCGACTGTAGTGTAACACTTGCCTGCTTACGATCATGTCTGTGTGATCTACACATGGTAACCCTATTCCTGTCTTCTATTTTAAAGACACAATTAAAAACAAGATTAAAAACATTAGCACAGCGTTTGCAAGGGGGAGGGAGGGGGTTGGTGTTCGTCAGACATTTATGGTCCTCACAGAATCCTGCATCTACATAAAATATATTTTTCATTTTATAGTGCTGGCAACTAGGTACACATATGTAACCATTGCAACAGGGGTACATATCAGTCTTCCACCAACTCCCTCCACTTGAAATTCACTGCCATCATCTGCTGAATGCCTCCTGACAAATTATCCCCTCTGTATCAGGCTTTCCCATTTGTATTACTTTCAAGATATGGAAATACTGAAACTTTTAATAATTTAAATGCACCTAGATAAACCCAACTACTTATCTGCTGAAATAATAAAACACAACTCACGTGAATTTTGTCCTTGTGCTCAGTCCAGAATGTGACTGGCTGTTCATTTTTGATGTCATGAGGCTGAAATGATAATACATCACCATCAAATGCCACAAATTAAATTAATTTATACCAGGCTCATAGTACAAAACTACAACCACAGTAACTATTATATTTTTGCACAGCTGAGGACTTAAAAGGTCCTCAAACAACAAAAACTTGGTTTAAATGTTAAAATACAGATACGGAATTGAGATTATTAAAATAAATTTTGCCACTCAATTAAGCTACAGATCAATTTTGATGAAATTCATCATTTTTAAACTACACTCCACTATTGTTGATATGAATTCTCATCAGACTGATGATAAATGGTAATTGTTCATTGCATCATTCATGGGAAACTATCTCTCTTTTTAAAGCCTTTATAACAGCTCTGTGATAAAAATCATGAATTATTATCTATTTAATTTTCACTACTCTTTATTAGTTTCCTTCTGCGCATTCCCCAAAAGTTTGACAATTTTTTCAGACAAATTCAACAGAATTCGCCACCAATTGTCCCTAACAAACATGTACTTATACTTTTACAAACAGTTTGATGGAATCAATAATGATATAAAAATAATAGATCAAACAAGGTCAGTAGTTAGCATTAACAGATTTTGATGAACTTACACGAGTTGGTGCTGGTGGTGTGGATTTGAAACCAGGTTTATCAAAGTCAACTGTCTTTATAGATCGAAAATCTGTTGGCTCAGGAGGAGGGTTGAACTGTTGGTGGACTTCTTGGCTGAAAAGGAAAGTTTTGTCAATATCAACCATTTCAGTAGTATTGTTCACTGAACAGTCCGAGAAAATGTTCACATTGCGGTATGATTACCGTAACTATACAACTTTCCTTGATAAACGATATAATGACAAATACCAAATTTTGATTTAGGCCATGTACTTTAATGAAAATGGTCCAAATTGTCCCTTAGTCAAAATAGGTTGCTTTGTGGGCTTGAAAAGAACTGCATTTGAGATACAGGCACTAAAAGTTAAACTTTCACACCATGTCACAGGAATGGCCTCAAGATTAAACAACGAGTTTGTCAGTTCTTTGCAAGATCAAAAATCACCTTATATCTCAGTAAGGAACTATTAAGTTGAGACCAATTTTAGAGTGGTACTGGTTCTTATTGATGAAATGTGGTTTATTGTAACTTCAGTTGTTTAACTTGTCCATGGAATACTCGACTATAACTCACTAGGTGGCACTACAGCCACAGTAGAATGAATACATTGAAAGCTGAAAGCTACAGTACGGGACTGTTTGTTGGCTGACGGTCACTCATTACCCTGTGTCTCACTTAAGCACCACCTAGTGAATCCCAGGCTTATATACGGTAGGTGGAATTAAACTAGTATCCTGACATGTCGCTTGTTTACAGAGCGAGGAAACTCATTCTCAGCCATGCACCGACAGATTGAGAATATATCATATGTCAATGCAGAACAAGTGAATTTTGTGGTCAGCACAATCTGTACTAAGACAATGCCCATCTCTGCATAGGCTGCTTAGTTTCCAGGTGTAAATTAATTACTCAAAAAAATAAAAAGGGAAAAGTTTTCAAAAAGAAATAATGTATAGAAACACCTCTGCTATAATTCAATGTCTATGCAAGCCTGAATCTACAACAGCACTGTCCAGCATTATGTCTATGTCAATCATCTTAGCTGTCTCAAGTTAACATTAGCTCAGCACATGTGGGTTAATTCAGAGTAATTAGGTAACATTTTCAGTTTATTTTGCCACAGACATGAGTTATGAAGTGGGAATACATAGCACCAACATTTAAAGTACCGGTAGCCCTAAAAGTAAGCTAAATGCTGGCAAGTAAAGAACAGCAAAATCGAGTGTATACTCACCTCACTTTAGCATACATCATTTTTTCCATTAATTCATGCCGGCTTCCTGTAAGGAAATCATATGCAGTGAAGGTAACAATAACATTAGTTAGTTAATTACATAATAGACTGAAACAACATTTTGAGTCCTATACAAGTTTGGGAAAGCCAAAGGCCCTCAACAAGGTAAATCTCATACACATTTTAAAGTAAAATTTTGCATACTACAGTATATACCGGTAGTTTCACATACTACCCCGGTTATGCAGTTCCTAAACCTTAACCTTAATTAGGTAATCCTTGGTAGTCCATTTGAATTGAACTAACCACAAATATACTATTTATGACCAGTTTCTTTTGTTTGGTGAGCACTGGGCTATATGACTAATAGTAGGGCAGTGGGCTTTATGACCATTATAGTCAGCAATGGGCTATATGAATATTATAGTGGCGCACTGGGCTTTATGACCATTAAAGTGGGTAACTGGTTGACTATTATAGTGAGGCACTGGGCTATACGTCCATTATAGTGATAGCTGACTTGACTTGTGCGCATACTGTAATAGTTGAATTAGCTCTTATCTTAAAGTTCCACCTTCCCTTACAACAAATAGTTACTTTTCAAGTTAACCACTTAATTTTATAAAAATTGATCTCAAATAGTTTCTTTGTCCAGTTATAAGTGATTTCTTGGGTTGTAAAGAAATGAAAATTCTTCACTGAATTTATTTCTTGTAAACAGGCTCTGCAATATAGCTATCATAGCCCTTCATTTTATGCACCGAGCCTAGATGCTCAAGCCATAACGAAACCATCATTTTTCAGTTCCAAGACCAAAGAGCATCAATGTTAAATTATAGGAACAGGTTGAGATAAAACTTTAATTACAACACCAACAAGTGGTTTAAAACAATAGTGAACTTTGTTCATAGAATGCAGATATATTGTCATTTTATATTGACCTATATGACTATATGTATACCCTTAAAAAAGATATTAGAATAGTTTTTCTGACTCGTCACCTCATGAACTCACCTACAAGCCTCTCGGGACATTTTAAGATATTTGAATAGTGTTTCAGACTCATCACCTCATCAACTCACCTACAAGCCTCTTAGAACATTTTAAGATATTTGAATAGTGTTTCTGACTCGTCACCTCATGAACTCACCTACAAGCCTCTCCGGACATTTCTGAGGGGGTGTGTATGTGGCTCGACAAACTGTGAGATTTTCTGGCTTTGCCTCAAGTTCTGTAGTCAATATACCAGTATGACCGTCCTTAAATATCTGTGCCTGGCTTGTGATGTTCCCCCCAAGCTCTCCTTTGTCAAAACCAGCAACAGCTCGCTGAAAACATATCAATCATATACTGGGGAACCCAATGTTCGTCCGCCTAAGCATAAAACCGACTTGCTGTTGTACTCACCGAATTATTCCACTTCAAAGTTATGATCTGAATAGGATTCGATTTAACTCTCACAGATATACCGCATTCATCGATTCGGAAGTTTTCTTTAATTTGTGCCGAGTTATTTCAAATGTGCACTGCCTTCGGCAGCCATTTTATTGTGACACCTAAGTTCGTCATATGCTGCCCCCTTTTGTAAAAACTGAGAAACATGCAGAAAAAGGCCAACGAAGTAATGAAAATTGCAACAGCCTGTTTTTATTGACATAAACTCGATTTGAAGCTTTGATGTTGAGCTCTGCACTGTGGTTTCCAATAAAAGCCAATTGGACAACATTTCAATGCAGTTTAATGGTGAATGCGTGAGGCAAAAATGTTAAGAACCCAGCGTATCGCATTTGTCTGCGGATTTTTCCTTTGGCCTTCTAGATCCTACTAGTGCCTGGGACAAACAGATACATTGCATAAACAAACCCTGGATCATGTTTTGTGTCCCGTCGGAAGAAAATTTAAATTCGAAAACATCTTCTGAAAACGCACAAAAAAGTGTATTAGTAAAATCTACTGATTTTTAAGTGGTTTTAGAAAACAATCGGTAAACTCACCGATTTTTGTCTCATTACTTTGATACGTGTCTCTTCCGATAAGTTAGTACTTAACGTGCACACGAGCACTCCAAATTGGAACGCTAAGTCCCGCGTGGTTGCGCTGCACGCGAAACAAGATGGCGGACGAACTTTGGAGCCTGACGAAAATAGGTAACCGGACGATACTCTTAAAATGTTAATTGGTAACGGGATATTCGATTTTAGGAAGATCCTAAACACCTGATTTAGTAATAATGTCAGGAATGGATACGTTTTTCAAAGTGTGAATCGCGATATCAACTTATGAACTAAGTTAAACATAAGACTATGAACAGTTGCTGCTGTTTTGGTGAACCATGCCATGGAAAGTCATTGACATTACAGTCATGTGTACCCCTTTGCTAGTGACAAACATACCTCTTCCACCCAATTTTCGAGTAAACACTTGGCGTTTGAGTTGCCTACACGTATTTCGTTTCTACCTTGATTCAGCGAACTCATTTTAATTTAAAAACTCGCACTGTAAATGATTAGAGCGCTACTGAATGAATAAAGATACGGTCCGTCTCAAACCGGAAGAAATATGGCGTTGTTGTTACGGAAACGAGTTAGCCGGAAGATGTCGTGCAAACTTGTTGCACACCGACATCTACTGGCCATTACAAACAACGATACGGCGCTGAGGAATGATAAAGGCGCCATCATCACTGAGTGCAAGGTGATAAAAACACGAAACTTGTAAAATTGGGATAATTTTTAAGACGGAATATCATAATTTCGGGCAGTTCTGCCATATTAGTTTCAACAACGGAAGGTTACGAAATTGTTTTTCGGTCCTGTAAAAGTTAAGTGCGTGGCATTTTTTATGATTCCGGGGGTACTGAGATTGGACCCTTGGGCAGTGACTGCTAGGCCAAAATATGCTGACTTATTAAACACTGTTTGCTGCACTATAGAAACAAGATATCGAGAAGTAGTTACATTAAGTCAAATATTTACAGAATTATTGAGAGGTACATTCATAGCAAAACGCCGCTATCAACAACGAGACCCAATGTACATATAACTATTCAAGCTAGGTGGAATCTTAAAAATGCTGTCATAGTTTTCTAAATTGTTGTTTCATTTCTTCTGCTGTCATAGTTTTCTAAATTGTTGTTTCATTTCTTCTGATGCATTTTTAAAGATCTTCCATAATTACAAATAATGAGTCCTTTATTTTTGATATCCGCTGACATGCAAAATTGATAATTTATAAAAACTCCGCATTCCGCTTAATGACGGTCTGTACGTAGTCCTGCGTCTGCACGGTTAATTACTGCAGATGGCCACAGTATGAGCGGTTGTGTTTATTGTACGTTTGGGCTTCCCGTTTGATTTACGGCAGTGATAAGCCGTCTTCTCAGTGTCTATGAGTGGAATGCGCCTGAGCATTCGATTATTTAATTCAGCCCTTACACTTTCTCATTTAATTTTGAAAGTTAATCATAAATTACAGCGGCATATGTCGACCATATTTTTAGTGGTCAAAATCCACTCGCATTTGCCAAAGATGCCCCCACATATCCATAAATAGATTCTTTGAAGAACAGCACTGTCTAGCTGTGGCCTGGCATACAGTGGTGCCATCACTCAGGCCAATTAAGTTACCAGTTGTGTAAACAAATAATGGGGACTAGTCTCCTGATTGACACACCCTCGTAAAGTGAGTTCAGATCCTGTCCGTAACAGCGTTTTGGCGATCAGAGGGTAACTGAAGTAGGCTAACTCGGAGGGTAACGTAACTCAGTGGATAAAGGCAACTAGGTGGGTGAAGTAACTCGGTGACGGAAAGTTTCATATGAATCCGATCAGTGATTTTCCTATGCAATTGTTGGCCAAATGTGAACATTTTTCTAAGGTGCCGCAATATTGACTAGTGTTACCAATGTTTACTATCTGAGTACCAATTAAGGGTTAAGGCCTACGCAGAACTGTTCTGTTCTTACTATAGCAACCGTAAACATACCTCTGTAGTGTATTCTTAAAATATTTGTGTGCCATACTCTCCCGGACTCGGTAGCGGATTAAACATAACAACCCGGGGACACGCATCCGCGCTGTGACCGGGTAATGAGTATACCGCCGATTGACTGATCGGCCACTCGTTATACACAGCCATGTCGTTAGCAGTTAGACAGTGTCAAACCAATGTTCACGCAGTCCAGCTCTCTTATTGTCTGCTTTCATCTGATACCCACGTAATCCAGCAATTGTGTTGTAAACAGCGCTCCTGACGCAAACCGATATTTAAAATACTACTTGCAAACGACTCTCAACAAACGTCGTCAGAGAACTTAGTTAACTTTCACCCGTTGATTCCTTTGTGTAGAGACCGTAAGCTCCGTCCATAGTATTGTGCCAACACAAGGGGTACTTGACAAGTGAGCGATTCTAGATTAGCTCGTGATGGTGAAAACTTCTTGATTTTTACACTCCAGGAGAATGGTACGTAATGTTCCGCTCAATGGAGGCGGGTTGCATGGAAAGTTCTTTTGCACAGCCGGCGAGAATTACTGCAGCTGATGTCAAAACATTGAAATATTTGGCAGAAGTATGCCCAAGTTATGTCAAACCGTCGACTTCGTTCAGTGGTGGTTGTTGAGAAATCTTTTCCATAGTAACTGTTGAACGTTGTTATGTGCTCAGCATTTGATAAAGCCCGGAACAGTCAAATTTGAAAGCAAAAGACAAGAGATCAATGAAATGAAAAAGCACGTCAAGTAAACTAGCATACCCTCAGTTACGTCACATACTGACTAGCTAGAGCCAACAAAATTGCAAAGAACTCATTTGTAGCTGCGTCCACATGTTCCAGATGACAATACACTTTTTAAAATTAAAATTTCAAATTTAGGCCTACGTCGCAATAGTTTTTGAATGAATAAAATTAAAACTTCAGTGTTAATAAATGTTATGTTAATATTACAAGATGACCACTCTTCATGGTGAAGGTTCGCACTTAGTAGCCACAAAACTGTTTCACGGAGGTAAAACATTCACATGGGTCCATGATATTGTCACAATTCTAGTTACCGTATTGACTCGATTACGCGCTGCTGGAAACTGTAGAGTGATAGTCGTCTGGCTCTCTTGAATATATATCAGCGGTGACTTTGTTCTCAGTGGGATGCACGTATAGGAAGCAATCATCACAGATGCACAATATCTAAATGTTTCGCATCTGGTTCAAATTTGAGTATGTTACTGAAGACATCAGCCTTCAGTGTGACCCCCACAGCTGACCTTACACGCCCGACTACAAGAGGTGATCAAGACCATGAGAGAACTGACATTTTGCCACTGAGCGGAAGTGCAGCAGGTGACCGTAAGCAGCGGGTGGACAGAAAAAAATGTATGGACGGTGTTCGGGCTTGAAGATGATGTCCAAATGTCACACTACTGCCAATCTCTACCAAACAGGTGGCTTGACAAATAAGCACTGAAGCATTTTAGTGATTTGCCACATAAACAAGAATACAATGTTTTCCAAACAGACAAGATAACTTTAGAGAACACTGGCGTTAACGGATTTTGGTAAACAATTAATACGCGGGATTCTCAGTTAGGCATGTCACGGTGAATTTGTTGAACGAACACGTGGGCAAGAGATAAGTAGGTTTCCAATTTACAAGTCTCCCGGGTGGCTCAATTTTTATTCTTGAGAAAACCTCGCACTCGTTTTGGAGTAAATGTAAATTTCGTCAGTATCTCGAGACAGCCGCGAAGTTTTATTAGCATTTCTTTTTTATCACAAGAATTCAGAGAACTTGCATACAGATATAACCCAAATAGCATTTCAGGTACCCAGGAGCGGATGGGGGGGTTGATCATACTTGCATTTTCAGACCACTGGTCTGATGTGACCCTTCAGAGTCCAGTTTGTTACTGGTTTGGCACACGGCCTGGTCCATCCAGGCTTTGCACAGTAACCAATATTAGATACGTTTAAGCAGACTATGGTAGACCGATTTTTGTATATTGTGCACCTTTAGTTTGCAGACACCACAACATGTGTGCTAACTAGCAACAACAGTTCTGATTTAGATTGATTGCAGACAAATACACAACATTGTCCACTGTAGTTGTCCAGTGGAGGTTAGGGCTTGTCCAGTTGAGATGATGTACAAAATGACATGAGAATGACCAATTTGACCGGCCAAAATCGCACCAAATTCAAAATCTCATTAATATGCTGTTTCTGTGTATGGAAATTATATTGTGTTTACATTGATCTAATTTAGTGTGACCAAGTGCCAGTTTATAAACATGTTATTCAAAAACGGACATGGAAACTTTTAACCCAAACATTTTGAAATCTCAGTGGTCAGCACGCCACCTCTTGGCCACATCACATGACCTAATGAATATAACTATGAAAAGATTACTGGGACTCAAATCTTGCAATAACTTCATCCAAGTTTGGCACAGTTCGACAAAGTTGTGTCAATGACCGTTTATTCCATTTCATTTTGAAAACTACTGTTAACTTAACTATCACCAAATCATATCCAGGAGCCAGAGGCAGAAACAATAAAAAGGTTGTACCAAGGTAGTAGACACATTTGACAAATCAAACAGGGCAGGTGTTGTATCGAGGCAGTAGACACATTAGACAAATCAAACGGGACAGGAGTAGTATATTAAATCCTTATAATCATGCTTGCACTGTTGAAATGACTGGCATCAGTATGATAACAGATGGCGCTACAAACATGAGTGCATACATAATAGGTAATAATATTGGCCCTGTGCCATAGACCCTTACACAGTAACGTATCCCAAACAACCATAACAAGTCTGTTCATAGAAAGTTCACACACTGTTCCTACAGTGTTCGTAGGGGGTTCATGTAGTGTTCATGCACTGTTCCTACAGTGTTAATAGGGGTTCATGTAGTGTTCATGCACTGTTCATACAGTGTTTGTAGGGGTTCATGTAGTGTTCATGCACTGTTCACACAGTGTTCAGATTGCTCCCTACGTCCCAGCTTCTTCAGTGCTTGATAACTTGGGCTGTTTACATGATGTTGATGAAGTTTCTGACGTTTCTCCGTCTAACTTGGCCCGAGTAGCGTCTCGCTTTTTATTTGTATTCTACAACATTGAACAAGTCGTGTGTTACAGTTAATCACTGCCAGAGCATGACAATTTTCAGGAATGCCTTAGTTTAAAACCAAGACAGACTGCTACTGAACAACAACAACAACAACAAAAGAACAGCAGCCATGATCAATCACACATCATGCGCACACCCAGCCTAAAATATGGGGCGTTCGACTAAAAAAAATTAAAAAAACGGGGTCACTAGGTTCAGGACTACAAATTGTGCATCTGCGCCGACTTCATGTGAATTTTGTGGACTTTTTGTCTTGTCTACTTGGACTTTTTGTTTTACAGAGATGGACCTTTTTACCCAATTCGCGAAATTGGGGGGCTCCCATGAGCCCCCCTGGGTGCGCCCATGCACAGCATCACTTTAAAGATATACCACAGCAGGAATGTGAGTTGGGGCTTTGAAAAGATAAATACAAATAACCAACCCCTCTCAGTGGCAGCTTCACTAATTACAAAATGTACATCTGTGACCAGCTTCATGACTGCTATTTTTAACACGTAATGCCATTGATGGAGTGAGTTTGAGGGTCACTAATTTGTAAGGACCCATACTAAGGCTGTACTGTTTTATACGAGATCAAATTCATGTCTCTTTGTTCTGTGGTTGACACAGAAGTCGTGGGCGTGCATCTGATACAATTTCTACTATTCAAGTTCTATGTTGTCCAAATGACCAACCTTTTTGTCCCATTGTTGATGAAGGTATCGCAGTAAAATGTTTGTTTTATCTGTAGTTATGACTGGAAGCAAATAAAAGAAAGTGCATTAGTGACAAGGAATTATAAAGTACACAATTAGTAACAATGGCAAAAGCGCCCGCTTAAGGCCTGACACACACTACAGTCCTTGGATATTTTAGCACACAGACGGCAAACATGCAACACTTGGACATCATGAGGATGGCGTGTGAGTTGTTCAACAGGTGGCACTAGTGATACCTTGAAGACAGCACTACAGCCGTATCTTCAGAAACGCGACATGTCGGTCATTGAACAGGTGGCACTAGCGACACCTTGAGGACAGCACTACAGCTGCAGTGTCTTCAGCAATACGAAGAGTGTCAGTCATTAACACAGGTAGCAATGGTGATAGTTTGACAATGTCAATCTCTTCAGCAGCCCGCTAACGTCTACATAATTGATTAAGTAACATATTGTCCTGAGCTTGTACAACCACCCAGCTATACATCTTCAGTAGTTGCAACTTGTGCCCCTGAGGTCTGTCTGCTACCCTTTTGACCAAACATTCATAAACAGTGCTGCGTCAAAAAGTCATCCATTATCATCACAGTATGAAAAACGTAACTTTTCATCTTTTTTGGCCCAGAAACTTATGATCTTCTGATGTGGAAAAAAAACTTCATTCATTCAAGAGTACTACGACACCAGCTGGACTGGTTCCAAACACCACAAATACTCCATGAGGAAAATCACAAACTTCAAGGACAAAGATAAAGATAAAGAATGCTTACCGCCTCAAAAGTTGTCCCCTTTCACACTACAAACATCACTGGATGGCCACTACTGCACTGTTTATGCCTTAGAATGTTGTTTACTGGATGTCCAGAATTAATAAAAACAACCACACCATCATCAGAAGAGAAAATATAATGGCCACCTAGCTAGGCCCAGCAACAAGTAATGAAGCATAGATACAGTCAGTTACAGGGAGGGACAATGAACTAGACCAACAATGACAACCTGTGGTGTGCCAGTTGCCTGCAGAGATTGGGCTTGCACCAACTGATATGTAGAGCCTCACGAATATTAAGCTCCCTTGTTACTGCCTGGTCTATTATAATTGCAAAGTCATTGAAAGAGCACTGCTGATAACAATGATTGGAGCTCTGTAGATGAATGTGAACTTCTGTCAGAATTTTGATGTTCCCTGGCTCTGGTTGTCAAATAGCGAACAGTTTTGCCTGTATATCTGGAGCCACATCCAGCACAGATAAATTTGTACACTACCTTGGACCATAGACCCATAGGAATTTTGTTCTTAGGGTTAAACAAATTTGACAGTTTTAAAGACATGAATGTTACTACAACTCTTAAGTTAACACAGTAATCATTCCCCAATTTGTTGAGTTTTCATAGAGGAATCTTAGCGTAAAACCCAACATAGGGTACTTTAAAGTACTTGTAGTTAGTTTTGTCTACAGGATGAACATCATCAGGGTTACGTTGCAGTATTGCTTTCAGTACCCTCCTACATTCTTTTGCAAATTCTTAGTAAGTTCTTTAATATTAGAATCAAATCTAGCTCATTTGAATAAATGACACCAAAACCTGTCAAGTCGATTTAAAACCATGGTTGTTTTTATTAACATATGCTGCTACTTGCTATCATGGATGTCCAGAATTGCAAAAGATTAAGAAAACGAACGAGTCTTCCACAGAGAAAAACCAAGAATGGCATTGTGCGAGATGATTGTCTTTACCTAAAGATTGCCAGAAGCAATTCAGTGCTGTATTTAGACTTACCATGCTTAGATGGCTTCCACTAAGAGAGTGCTCCAATATCGCAACCCAACCCCACCCCTACTCAGAGAGGGCCTCAACACATCTCAACCTAACCCCACTCAGAGAGTGCCCCAACACCGCATCCCAACCCGACCCCCACTAAGAGAGTGCCTCAACACCGCATCCTAACACCACCCCATTCGTTCCCTACCATCTTAAACCCAGCTCCACTTGGAGAGGGTCCTTACACTGCATCCTAACCCCACCCTCACTCACCTTGCTCTGAAGGATGGTCTGTGGTGGGTATGTAAACTGATGGCCTCTTTGTCTACAAAACAAATAATGATGGCTTGAGAACACATCACACACCTTGACTGATGTCACTGAGGGTGAAAGGGTAATAGACACATACAGAAGTCTGACATATAAAGAACCAGTTTTTCTGAATAACAGGCATCAATCAAACTGGTTCTCAAAATCCAGGACTGGTAATAGGCACTTACAGGGGTCCAACATTTTTAGAGTCAGTTTTTCAGAATAACGTGCATCAAACTGGTTCTTAAAATCAGGGCCACCCGACTATTGCCCCAATAATTCGTGCCAAAAAACATAATTGGTTTTTGTCGGTACTTTTTGAGAATGCATGCAGTGATACATTTCAATGGCATTTTTTTAAAAAGAAAGTCACGTAAAAGTTAAAACTGAAGTGTCAAAACATTTTTCCCCAGCAACAGTGGGCCACTGACATGGCTTGATCTACTTCAGTGACATGGTTGAATTTTCTCTCAAGATATTTTCTTTTGCCTTGAACAAAATGACTGATGATAACCAGCCATTAATCAGCAGTCAGTCGCTCACCACTTCCTACCAGTGGATCTTTCTAGTTTGTACAGCTATCATGGCAGTGATCTCCCCTGGCACTCATCTATCATCATGGCAGTGATCTGCCCTGGCACCCGGAGTGTTTAAACATTCAAGCACAAACCACTTGAACTATAAAGCTTCACAAAGACCAGGCTGGGAGTTTTGTCCCAGAGTTCAAGTGTCTCCAAAGTGTTCTTACCAGCGTAAAGAATTTTATTTCAACAGTTGGATATTTCACAACACAAGTGAATTCCTTGAGTACAGAACTTGTTGAAGCTCTTTCAATTGCTTGCCCCATTAGTGACCAAAATACACTGTAGATTGCGCCATGGCGGTGAAAGTCGGAATATGTTTTAGAATCAATATTTAGAAATTGTTTGATTATAGACACTGTTCCAAATTGATTTTGAGTGACATTGTCACAGATTATTAGCAAGGTTGTTGGTTATGATACATGATGAGATCGCATCAAAACATCAATGATCTGTTTCTATAGCAAACAATACAATGCATACCCTAAGCTACCAGTCTCAAATGTGCTTCTGTGCAAGATGACTTTGTCCTGCTTATGTGACTTGTAAACAATTAGCAGCAATACATGCAACCAAGGAAACATTGCTTCATTTACCTGGATGAAATTAACCATCTTGGAATCAACTTTAATTCAGTAGTTTACTTGAATGGTGATGTGACAGGCTGGCAAACCCTTGCAACACTAGTTTGCACTATAAACATATACTCAAGTCATATCGTGCCCCTAAACTGGAGACTTTCTTACCAGTATCCTTTCTAGACTATAACATCAGGAACTTACGTTTGACTTGTAATTTGCGTCCGCATGAAATCGACTGAAATTGTTTGCGTCATGAACTGGAAGCTCCTTTAGAAACGCCGCCTGAAATGACAAATAGAGGGGGTGAAGTAACTAAAACTCACTGAAAGGAATATTTGTTCCCTGTATTAAAACTATAGTTTTAAAAGCTTTGAACTGGAGACTTGAATTCCAATTCAGCAGAGGCCAGCTGCATGTAACAGTCCCAGACAGTTCCCTAAATATTCTGTTCGTTAATATTTTTTCTTTACTTACAAATGTTTGTATACCATTACGTGCTCTCCTTTTACTGAAGACATTTTCAACACCTTAAAACTGAATCTCTCATTTCATTGAAAATCTTTAAATTAGAGACCTTCCATGAAAAGGTCCTTTATATTTTCAATACTATTAAGAGTGGTATGTGACATCAGGAGCCTTAGGCTCCGCCCCCTCATGTGTTCAAGTCTAGTCCATGGTTAAAGTCCTTGTCTCACGCGTTGTTAACCCTTATTAAGTGGTTAGAAGATGTTATAAGGATCCAAGAAGTACCTACCCATAACTAATACACGATCCGTACTCGAAAACAGTTTAAATGAACGCGCCACTCACGATTCGCACC